>OY735236.1:9145308-9272808 GCA_963457665.1 Thysanoteuthis rhombus | reverse complement strand
ACAACAATGGAGTTGCTTACTCCATTAAGGTGTCATGTAGTGCAAATGATCCGTATCCCCGATACATACACCACACAACAAATGTTCGGAAATAAAATAAAATAGTTGATCAAAAACAACGCAACACTGATACGATTATAAAGAGGACATTTTAAAAAAAAAAGGTAACTGTAATGAAAAATAAATATGGAAGACAAAATATGATTTTTATATATTTTTTGATAAAAAAAGAACTAAGCAAGAAAAATATGGAAGGACAGAGTTGATAAAAAAAAACTAAATATTTGGATGCTTTCTTTTGAGATCAACAAAGAAAACAGGGAATTTTCATACACATTGACAGATTTATGAAAGTTCTAACGTAGTGTGCAAGTGAGACAAAACACACACACAAAAAAGTAATTATGGAGAACCTTAGTGTGAATATGTGTGCCCACTGAAGCACGACATTCACAAAAAAAGAAACTAAAGAAAAAAAATGCAATAGCACATCAAATAAAAACTCCAGGAGAATATTGAATAGGTCTGGTTAGTCACTCAATAAGAACTGTCAGGTGACCAACATCTTTTGGTAGCATACCATGTTAAGGGTGATCAATCAAAAAATTGGTACAAGGAGAAAATCAATGAATAAATTAGTTCTTTGCCTATTGTTTGATCATCAAAAGATTTTAAGTTTCAAAAATCAAGCAGGCACAAACTAAGGACCAATCTAGAATAAACTTAGATTGTAAATTGAACCCTCTACTAAAAACCTACTTTGAAGGAGAATTTGAAGAAAAACCAAAAAGTTTTTTCTAGAAATAATAAGAAGTCAATGGTTAGTGCGACTTATAAGCACCATAGATTCATAAAAACATAGCCAACCAGACCAACTTAAAAACTGAGAGAAACTTATGTTGACAGTTTTGGTTGATGGTTTCTAATTCAATTTTGGTTGTTTTAAATGAGATTAATTCATCAGTATTATCTGGAGAAAGAAGAAAGAAATATACGTGACTCACTCAAATAATTACAAACATGAAAAAAGAACTGAGTATTTGCAACTTGACTCTAAAATTCATTATAGAGAATTCAAAAATTAAATCATGGGGAGAAACCTCTGATTAAAGTTCCTCCCCCTTGGATTTTTTAGATAATTTTCTTTTCTTTTCTTTAATTCAATTCACAAAAAATTCTATTCATTGAGGAGTTCCCCAGTGGTTACAGGCAGTTAGCCAGCTAATCCAACAGGCAAGTTCTCTCCCATATTCAAAAAGCATAGCTATGGCCTAATGGATATGTCATTTGCTTGGTTATCTCTAAGTTGGATATTCAAACCACACCATCTGTTTTCATTGAGAAAGAGAGCAACAAATATGACAGCATTCTAAGGGAAATTATGAATCACCGTCACCTGTGTATGCTGCTTTTTACTTCGTAAATTAAGCAGTGGTTGTGGTAAAATTCAGTTACCTTGATGAAAATACAACCAGTATGGTTTGAACCATGAATTTATGATTAAAAAAAGATAGATCAGTAAGTCATTCAATAGTGTGATCAATTGGAAAAAAGTAAAAAGTTGTGATCAATGAATAAGTTATTTTTTCAGTTGTAAGCATTACGAAGCAAAATTTACAACAAAAAAAAAATTGGCATAAACTGTCATTGCAAATTGAATCTGCCAATAAAAACCTATTAATGTGGGGAGTTTTCCAATAAACCAAGAAACAATATCCTACTCTCTGAGTGGAGTGTGTGTGCAAAATTACAAATTTCTACTGTACACAGTTAGGGGTGGGTAAATTTCAGATACACAAAAATGTCAGAATAACCTAAACAAAGCAATAATGATTAAACTAGACTATTGTGGGTAGCGATGATTAAAAACATCAAAAATGAGACATGGGCTTTTATATGTAATAGAATAGGTTGAAAAAAGGTATAATAAGAAGGTCAGGTGGTCAACTTGAGGGTTTGAACGTAACCTTACCCTAACCCAGAGAGCTGTCCTTCCAACCTTAATTGATAGGCCTGCCAAGGTCATTAGATTAAAATGTAGGAGATTCTACGCAAGTAAATCAGCTAATGAGGGCTGGGGGTACAGTTAGCCCCCAATCCTGGTGTTTTTGATCTTTGATTTTTGGCCTCTTGTAAGCACTTGGAATTAGCATTTTCTGCATTGAATTTTGATACAAAACTTATTCAACATCAATCAGCAATTTTTTCTTTAAACTAACGTCAACATAAATCAAAGTGAAAATAAAAATATCGACCTCCTCCATTTTCTCTTGATAGATAATTATTTTAAATTTAGAGAGAACTCAATATCTGATGCTTTTGTTCAAGAAAATATTCAAATGCTAAATACACAATATTTCCTTGAAACAGAAATAACCTTTAAATGCTTTCATCTATAAAACCAATTTACTTTTTTAGTTCTGTCCCAGACTTGGTAGATCTGTAATAAGTACTTGGAACCTTACTCACAGTTTTGCAAGGGTCTGAAATTCTGAACAACAGTTTGCAGAATTCTTACCTGTAAAATAGAAGTAAACATACGTAAGTAAGATGTTGATTTAATTCCAATCAAGAAAACAATCAAATATTCTTTTATTCATGAGCAAAAAAACAGGTCTGGTTCGTAACACAATAGAAACCATTACATGACAAATATCTTTTGGTAGCATTCGGGATGATCAATTCAATTTTTTTTTAAATTGCATACATCAAGACTAGCACAGAGACTGTAATAAGAACTGAATTGTCCTGGGCAATACAAGATAACCTTGAAAGTCTTTTAGAAGATATGATAAAAGAATAGCCCACCTAAAAATGTAATGGAGATCAGGAAAAAAAAAACAGAGTCCAAAACAGGTCTGGTTAGTGACTCAATACAATCCGTCTCATGGCCAACATCTTTTGGCAGAATGCCGTGCTGGAGGTGATCAATTAAAAGAAATTGGAAAAAGTATTGATCTATGAATAAGCTACTTCTCTTGCCTTTCGTTGGGCGAAGATCAGTGAAAAGTCTGAATTTTCAGAAAAGACATGTGAACACTGCTAGACACGAACTAAGGACCAATTTAGCATGAATTCTCATTGTAAATTGAACCCGCCATAAAAACTGGTGGAAATTTCAAAAAATACAAAAAAAACAAACAACATTTCTTGTAGTCATAAGTAAAAGTTTAATTTTTCAGTCCTATAGCTCCATTGGTGTGACAGGTACACATGATGCATACATACATAGCCAGTTAAGATACAATTCTAACTCATGAAATAAAGCTACATAATATAGCTGTGTCCTGAGAACAACAATTTCTAACCACTGATATTATTTTTTCTTATTTGCTTAGTATTTCTATAGTAAAATCATCTGCAATACATTTACAATAATGTCACAATAGTCCTATTCTGTCAGTAAAATTAGCATTATTTCTTAACCACTGTTAATCCCTTCTTTAATTTATAATGCATTTCTGTAATAAAATCATTAGAAAAGGCATTTCTGTAGTAAAATCATCAGAAAAAGCATTTCTGTAGTAAAATCATTAACAGTCTATTATTAGACACTTAATAGCCCTGGTCTGTCAGCGCCCTTATATCAATTCCTGACACTGACAAACCCTTTCTCCCTGATTTTTGAGTCATTTCTATTGTAAAATAAATACAACGCATTAAAATTATACACAAGATCTTCTGCAACATTTGTAATAATTCCTGATCATTGACAATACTTTTTTCTTGATTTTCAATGCACAGAATATAGATTGAACTCTGGAATGTACTAAAAGAAATTTCAGACTGAAAAAATTGCAAAATTTATCAAACCTTTGTCCTTAACTGTGAGAAATATTTTGTTTGTGTAGAAAATAATCAAAGCTATGCAGAGAGAACGGTGGAGTAGAGGAAAAGTCAGTAGGCGCGGATAAGAAATCCGCTGAAACCTTGCCTACATATTTATCAGGTTCGAACAGTCAACACTAAAACACAAGTCTGGTTAGTCACTCAATAGGAAATGTCTTGTGACCAAGGTCTATTGGTAGCAAGCTGTGCCGGTGATCAATTAAAAATGCTTGGAAAAAAGGGGTCGATCAATTTAAAATTACTTGGAAAAAAGGCTCGATCAATTTAAAATTACTTGGAAAAAAGGCTCGATCAATTTAAAATTACTTGGAAAAAAGGCTCGATCAATTAAAATCACTTGGAAAAAAAGGGTCGATCAATTAAAATTACTTAGAAAAAGGGGCTGATCAATTAAAATTACTTGGAAAAAAAGGGTCGATCAATTAAAATTACTTGGAAAAAAGGTTCAATCAATTAAAATTACTTGGAAAAAAAGCTCGATCAATTAAAATTACTTGGAAAAAAGGCTCGATCAATTTAAAATTACTTGGAAAAAAGGCTCGATCAATTTAAAATTACTTGGAAAAAGGGGCTGATCAATTAAAATTACTTGGAAAAAAGGGTCGATCAATTAAAATCACTTGGAAAAAAGGGTCGATCAATTAAAATTACTTGGAAAAAAGGTTCAATCAATTAAAATTACTTGGAAAAAAAGCTCGATCAATTAAAATTACTTGGAAAAAAAGCTCGATCAATTAAAATTACTTGGAAAAAAGGCTCGATCAATTTAAAATTACTTGGAAAAAAGGCTCGATCAATTTAAAATTACTTGGAAAAAAGGCTCGATCAATTTAAAATTACTTGGAAAAAAGGCTCAATCAATTTAAAATTACTTGGAAAAAAGGCTCAATCAATTTAAAATTACTTGGAAAAAAGGCTCGATCAATTTAAAATTACTTGGAAAAAAGGCTCGATCAATTTAAAATTACTTGGAAAAAGGCTCGATCAATTAAAATTACTTGGAAAAAAGGGTCGATCAATTAAAATCACTTGGAAAAAAGGCTCGATCAATTAAAATTACTTGGAAAAAAGGCTCAATCAATTAAAATTACTTGGAAAAAAGGCTCAATCAATTAAAATTACTTGGAAAAAAGGCTCAATCGATTAAAATTACTTGGAGAAAGGGGCTGATCAATTAATAAGTCACTTCTGCCTTTCGTTGGATAACTGAAAAGTTAGAATTCTCAAAAAACAAGTGCAAAAATTGCCAGAGGCAAACTATGGGGCCAATTTAGCATAAACTTCCACAGAAAAAACATTTTCAAAAAAGTAAAAAAACAAATGTTTTTTCTTCCTATAATAAGTAAATTATTATCTTTTCAGCCCTTTAGCTCCATCGGTATTTGTGACACGTATATAGCCGGGCATTCTCACATAAAATACTGGAGTAATCTAGGTTGACTATTCTGGTTGAGGGTTCCTAGCAATATGACAAATCAAGAAAATATCTTATCAGCTGCTCCAAAACAATCATTGCTTCTACTGCCAACATCACCATTTAAGAATAGTCTTGGTTTGCAATCTGAATGATAACCAGAAAAAGATTATCTACAATTTACCAATAAAAAAATTCCTCTCTTCAGAAGTGCCATTATCTTTAAACACCAGGATGTTGTTCGCTAGGTGCTGGTTAGATCACATTTACCTGTGGTAGATATAAATATCGCAACCTTGTGAAAATATCTAAAAGTAAGTACGAACATTAAATTGCTCTATTTCAGAACAGAATAAGTGGTTGGAGAACCGCTAGTTGTGTCCTGTCATATTGGGGAAGTATCCAGTCAGACGCTTGGAGAGAAGATAATTTTCTCACAAGATATTTTGTCAGCAGGTTCAAAGTGGTTAATTTATATATATATATATATACATATATATATATATATATATATATATATATAACAGTTCTGGTTAGTCACTCAATAGAAACCATCACGTGACCAATGTCTTCTGGTAGCATGCCCTGTTGGAGTTGGAAAAAGGGGTGATCAATGAATTAGTTATTTCTCTCACCTTTTGTTGGCCAGTGATCATCAAAAAGTCTGAATTTTTGAAAAAAAAACAAAACAAACCCAACAAAACAAGCAGGTAAAAACTAGGGATCAGTTTAGCACAAACTCTCATTGTAAACTGTCCTCATATCAAAAAACCTGGAGAGAGGGGTTACGTGAAAAAAACTTTTTTCTAAACATAAAAAAGGGTCAATGGTTAAATTTTCATCCCTCTATCTCCATTGGTATGACTTGAACATGCCATACATACATACATACATACATGTACAGCCATGGACCAACTTGCAAACTTGGGAAACTTCGTTGACGGTTGCAGATAAGTCAGTTGAAATAAGGCTTAGTAAGGCTCTCCATGTCCCAACTGTCAACAAAATTGTTTATGCCCTTTTCTATATCGGCAATTCTCATACTTATTTTGTCACTGAACCTTTATGCAATTTTTGAGAAATCACGGACAACCCATGCCACCCTAATTTTGATTTAAAGACATTAAATGAAAACAAAATAATTTAACATAGAATTTATTTATGTACATATTCACAGTGCCTTATTATTTTGAAAATGGTTGATACCAGTGGTGCTTTGTGTCTTGAGTATGTATTGTGTGATGGATGTACAAAAACATAAAAATATTTTAGTGTCAGTAACAAGCAACGGATAGTTATAATGTACTCCCCAGAGATCATAAACAAAACCGTGCCCAGCAGAATATAAGATGGTGAGACGAAGTAAACGAGTTCAGTAAGTATTGGCTCTATTGCACCCATGATAGAGAGGTGTGGCAAATCCAGAGGAAGGTCTATGTCCAATGGGGGACAATAAAAGACTGATGATGATGAATATTGAATCAAAGCAGCCCCTCGAACGACAAAACAGTCGAGTGGATTATAGATTCTTCTTCAAGTGTATTTGTCTCTTTGGGAGTTCCATGTCACATCTTTAGGACTATAACCTTTAAAATTTACACGAGTACACCGCTAGGCACCATCTGTAAATTTCTTCTTCGTTTTTTTTTTTTTTTCCAGAAAAAGGGCTTTTTGGGGTCATTTTGGAGCAACAATGCCTGAACCTTATGCCCTTTCTTCTTTTTTTTTTCAAGATAATTTTTGATAAAATAATTTTTTTCAGATGAGTTCTGGTACACATGTGGGCTACAGTGATTCATTCATACAAGGTCTGATATCTACTAACACTTATTTCAAGATATTGAAACCAATATTAGACCTGCAAGAAATATGGGAAGGAAACTTATAGGCAGATATAAAAGGCAGCCAAGTTTCTCACCTCGACGCCAAGTGAGAATAACATTAATGTTTGCATAATTATTCAGCTTATTAATAGTTGCTGCTAATCAATGGTAATATCCACTGGCTGCCGATTGAATGGCGTCTGCTCAGTCTCTACAGACAATGGAACGTCCCCCCCAAGGCACGCGGCTTAGTGAAGCAGATGGAGATCCTGGTATGCCCAGTCGTTAGAACCCCACTCTCGGCCTTGCTGATGTAGTCCAGGAGGAGGCAGATTGCAATACGCCTGGCATCAGCTTGACAGCAGGTGTTGCCAGAAGGACGTCAAATTGGGCAATGAATCGTCTCAAGAGGACTCCACTCTGTGGTTTTGAAATCAGAGTTGTCCTTCTCCTAGACTGGTTGTTATCCCAAGGGCATTAGCGCAAAGTTTGAACTAAGGTCGCTGATTCCATTGTCCGTGCTGTTACTGACAACACTAATTGCACCTTGGCAGATAGTTATTGGCTACGGGAAAAAAAAAAGTGTTTCCCAAGAGCAAGCAAAAAACAATGTTACTTCTCATGTCACACAAAGCAATGATTTTGTCTTCTTTTCTCAAATGATCCATGTAAGCCTAATCGTTGTTTGTAATAATTGTGGGCTTTTATTAGACTGTCTTATAGGGCTAAAGGACTTTAACTGCTCTGCTATTTACCAATAGCTGAGAGTAGAAGTGGAGTCATGCCCTTTCCAAGGACATCTGTACGAAGTGAATGCCAACTGTCTCTGCGGGGTGTGAACTTGCTTTGACGTTAACCATTAGGCTACTGGCATCTACAAAACGAGGCCTTAGTGAAATATTCTGAACACCAAATGACAATTTGTAGTGAATATTCCATCCTTATTTTTAATTGTGAGAAAGTGGGTTCTGTGAAAGTTAAATTTCAACACTTGGATTAAACTAGATTAAAGTTTATCCCCTTCTGGATCTGGCCAGCTTCCAAGGTCTCTTAATCTCTTCTAACAAATAAAATGCATTAATCCTACCAATAAGTCAAAAGTGAATCTTTGGCAAACAATTCACTGCCATCTTGGCACCAAGCCACAATAGAAATCACAATTAAGCCAGAAAACACATATGCTCACTCACGGGCACAAAACAGATCAAAAGGTTCAAGTGCAGGAGAGACTAATGGAGTATATCACTTAGGTTGACATTAAAAGCAGAAGTAAGAATCTTAAAGAAGATAAGTATATCATACTGTAATGCACTTACCGATACAAAATACAATTCAGTTTAGAGGATATACTTTCAGGTACATCATGATTTGATAAAGTACCCAAGAATCAATATATACAATGAGATGTCACTTTAACCTTTGTGTACTCCGGATTCTTTCTCAAGGGTGTCAAGATTCTGTGCACTTACTAACTTTGAAAGTCTGTAATTTGTATGTCTCTCCATCTATGAATATAATTGACATAAAGCAGCAGCAAAATTTAATCGCACATTTGTGCGGCACTGGAATCTGCTTACAGAGGCAGGACAAACTTTCTGCTTAGGGAAAGTTGCTCTCCTGGTGCTAAAGGGTTACGGTCAAAATTGAGTAATCAATCGCATTTGTCTCTGAACTGATGTTTGATTATCAGAGCAAAAGGGTTAATTGATGAAATTACATCCAATGGAAGGTTCCCTTTTTTACTTTGTTCACATTGCATTGTGAGACTTGGAGTTAGACCGCAGAGTTAAACACATTAGGTTATTACGAAATCAAAATGGAAATATAGGGAAGATTCCATCCTTAATTAGATTGACGAAAATTCTAGTAAAATCCAATAAATAGTTGATATTTTGTAATTCAAAAGCTTTTTTAGTATGTTTGCATGTTAAAGTTTTCATAAATTTCCTCATACAAAATGAAAATTATTACAACAACATTATCAAAACACTTTGCTCACCAGATTTTAGCCAAGAACGTGTTTTCTTTTCTAAATATCTTTGGTTCTACAAAGTGTACGTGGATATAATTCTAAAATTTCATGTCCTATCACCATTCTTACTAATGAGATGAAGATTCCAACCAAAAAAAAGAGAGAAAAAGAAAAGAAATCAAATTTTATAGGATTCTGAATTTTTCTTCTTTTTAGAGAAGGTAAATCTAATCCCATAATGCATTGCGCACAAGCCAATTAAAAGGGAGAAATTATAGCAGATGACAATTAAGCAAATGACAAAGTGAAGAGGAACTCTCTATTGTCAAAGTATGGAATAATATCTGAGGAATTTTATCTAAAGAATAAACAGGTTTGGTTAGTTACTCAGTATAAAATGTGATGTGACCAAAGCCTTTCGGCAGCATGCCATCTTGGGGATGACCAATTAAAAAATTTGAAAAAGTAGTGATCAATGATTAAGTTACTCCTCCCGCCTTCCATTAAGCAGTGATCATAAAAAGAATTGAATTTCTAAAAGAAACAACTACCACACACAAAGTAAGCGACCAATTTGGCATAAACTTACATGGTTAATCGAACCTCAACAAAAAATCTCATTTTTCAGGGAATTAAAAAAAGCAATAGAGTTTTTCTAAACAAAATAAGGAATAAATGTTTACACTTTCAGCCCCCTATCACCATGATGGGTTTATTTCATAAAGTGCTCAATAAATTCAACTTGATGTTGATTTAGTGTAGAACATAAAATATAATGGAATAAGGATTTGCTTAAACACGTTTATGTTTCTGCCCTGTTTATCCTTCTTCTAGTGATACCTGAGAAGCTTAAACAGGGCAAAAACACAAATGTGTTTGTGTAGCGAATCCTAACTCCATGTATATATATATATATATATGTATCGATAGATATATCTCCATTTATTGGATTTTTATGCAATTTTCTCATCTCTATATACAGCTTATCTTTAAGAACAAAATTCAACCTTACAATGAATAATCAAACTAATCTCTTTTCACCTTCCCACAGTATTTCTGTAGTTTCTTTCAAAACAATTTCACACAAAGAATAAATAGCTGGTCATTATATCAAATGCAGTAAAAACCAGTGGTGTATAGAGCTTTGTATCTTGAATGTGCAGTGAGCTACAGAAGCACAAAAACATAAAATTAGCGTCTGTTGAAAGCAATAGATAGTTTGGACCTTTTGGCACAATCTAATGAAGGTGGCCCGGATTATAGAAATTTGAGGATTAATTGGAAACAGTATCAAGTTAAGACGAAATTATAATTGAATCATAGGGTCCAATCTGAATTTTGTTTTTATTTCATCAATTCTTCGCCGTTTGTAACATCGGATGAATGATGGTGTGAAACAATTTACAATTGGGACTACTTTCCCTATATTATACTGAAAAATCTTTTATTGTCCCTAGCTTATTGCAGTTTTGTGCATCAGTAGCACACAGCATGTTCAAGATACAAAGCATCATACGCCACAGGTCAAAACAGGTCTGTTTTCGTGTATCGGCTAATAATCTTCTGTGATAGTAATAGTATGAGAAAAACACTTCTTTCTGGTTTCTATTTGTTAGCAACCCTCACCATTTCTAGAACTTTTTGGAATACTGAACTGATTCTGTTTTGGATGATCCATTCTACAGCCTTCTGTAATATTGAGAAGAGTCATTACCTTTTGGAAATTTATTCTGATTTCTGAACTCATTCTTGGTGTTGTTCATATTGTAACCAATGTTTCAGCCAATTCAATCTACAGCCTTCTGTAATTTTGAGAAGAGTCATTACCCTTTGGATATTTATTCCGATTGCTGAACTCATTCTTGGAGTTGTTCATGTTGTAACCAATGTTTCAGCCAATTCATTCTACAGCCTTCTGTAATTTTGAGAAGAGTCATTACCTTTTTGGAAATTTATTCCGATTTCTGAACTTATTCTTGGAGTTGTTCATGTTGTAACCAATATTTCAGCCAACTCATTCTACAGCCTTCTCTTATTTTGAGAAGTATTATTATCATTCCAAGAGTAGTTCAGATTACTGAACTCTCCTCATTCTTTGAGTGGCTTTAGTTGTTTAGGGAAAGTAATAATTCTGTAATTCACAACTGTCTGTATCAACTGGCAGTGTCTTTGCCGTCTTGCTGCTAATTTTATCAAAGCCATCCAATACATCACTTGTCCCTCGTTACAAGAACATATTGATTAACTTTGTCTCAATTTCCACGCTTCGACAATTATGCTGGCTGTTCGCTTACGTCAAAAGACGTTCATTGATTCTCAGACGTTTCCTGTTGGCCCGAGATCAAGTTAATATTGTTGGAAATTTCTTAACAGATCACGATCTTCAAAGTACGGAAGAATACAATGGTGCTTGCATGCTCGATTCTGTGATGAAAGCAGGGGTCTCGAGGCCAAAAGGTTATAGATAAGTAATCGCGGATTTACACAACCCAAGCGGAGATCTAGGATTTTGAGCAGAAATGGAATCCATTTTTGTTCACTCCATGTCTAATTAGATGATGGATGAGCTGAATTTCTGTTTTTAAGGTTAATTGATGATTACTTTGGACTATCTGGGTTTTTTTTTTAGTCATAAAATTTCTTCATTTACACATCCTTCTAAAACAATTTTCAAGTAATTTGATTGAAAAATAATGCAATGAAAAATGAATCAACACTTCGGCAACTGAAGCAGTAAAATGTAATTATTTTATTCAGTATTCTTGCCATTGTTTTGGATATTCTGTTTTTTTTACAGATAGCTCCCAGTGTTTTATTTCACAAATAGCTCCCAGTGTTTTATTTCACAAATAGCTCCCAGTGTTTTATTTCACAAATAGCTCCCAGTGTTTTATTTCACAAATAGCTCCCAGTGTTTTATTTCACAAATAGCTCCCAGTGTTTTATTCTAAATAGCTCCCAGTGTTTTATTCTAAATAGCTCCCAGTGTTTTATTCTAAATAGCTCCCAGTGTTTTATTCTAAATAGCTCCCAGTGTTTTATTCTAAATAGCTCCCAGTGTTTTATTCTAAATAGCTCCCAGTGTTTTATTCTAAATAGCTCCCAGTGTTTTATTCTAAATAGCTCTCAGTGTTTCTTTCAAATAGTCCCCAGCATTTTCTAATTGCTCCATGTTTTTTTTTTAAATAGCAATCAGGGATTATTTGATTTTCTCACAGTAGTTTTTTTATTTACTTGCTCTTGATTTTTAAACTTGCTTCAGAAAAGGTATATATGCTTAAGAATTGAGCTTTGTATGAACAGGGAGGACTCTGGACCACTTGGACCCCACCTCTGGATCTGCGACTAGAATACGGAAAACCGGATGAAAATCAGTTCACAAATATTTACAATGCATGGAAGGTACCCGTAAAAATATTTCTGGATCCACCCCCAAAGTTATTCAATTCTTTCTAAGCACATAACCTATCCTTTTCATTACAATTCATTAAAATTCAGAGAACTTTTGGAGATATTTTGCATGTGTAGCTCAAGAACTAACCAACATAGCTTTACGCAGTTCTTTTTGTACAGATGGTCGAGGACATAGCTAATGTTACATAACATTTCAGTCTTGAGAACAGTAAAACATCTCATTGGCACACTCTTCCAAGAATTTGGTTTGTTTATGGACACACATCGTATGTGTTTGTGTGGATGTAAGATAATCTGAAAGAATAGTAGTAAATGACAGTATGAAAAATGAGAGATTCAGACACAGAGTCAAAACGTAACCCTTTGATCCGTATCTGATTTCCCAGGAACTTTCCTTCTCTCCAAGACACAGCCAGTTTCTCCAATCTCATCTACCCATGCGCTCAACATGCAATAGACTGCAAAAGGTTGCTGATTTCAAAATTTTGAGTATTCAAAATTCTGATGATGCCTGTAATAAGGCGAAATGCACAAATTCTTATCTTGATGAATTTTGAGAGAACACATCTTGATCTTCCTTTCTCCATACAATCATTTACCACAACCACATCTATATAATATAAAATTCCATACCCTAATTATGGTCTAATATAGACCAATATACATTCATATTTTAATGGAATGAAGAGACGATGAGCCATGTAAGTCAAATATATTTCTCAGTGTGTTGCCATAAAATAAAGTTTGAGAACCATTGTTCTTTAATAATACATATGCCTCATGGCTAGATATAGAAGGCTCAGCCCAACATACCATACAATTTGTCAGGGATCCAACAAAAGACTCGGTTACAGAATCATCGAAGACAAAACCCTACGTTTCTTTGAATCGGGTGCCCAAATATGGTGCCTGGAGCTTGACATTTTTGCTTTATACCCACTGCTGAGAACCTAAATTGAATTCCTGGTCCTTCGACCAGTCACCAAATCTGTAAACTTCAATCTTGTTTGTAAACAGCGTTATACTGTCTATCATGAGAGCCTCCGAGTTATCAGGAGATTTAATCAATGCTGGAGATTTCATGGTGAATGCCATGGACCACAAACTTTGCCTAGCAATGCTCTCTATTTAAAAAGTCATTAAGAGTGAAATTTCAATCTCACCATAGGCATCCAGTGGGAATGATCTCACAATAGCAATGCATTGATATAGTACAGTTGAACATCACAAACTGACATTAGGAGCCTGATTATTTCTAAGAATTGAATAATCATCAAGATTGAATAATCCGGTTCTGTTTTGCTCATTTTTCTTCTCGTTCATCATTACAATGGGTGGCAAATTTTGACACCAAATCAAAACTGAAAACACAAGACTAGAGAGAGTAGACCATTACATCTACCTAGGACAACGAATCTCCATGAAATCCTCAAAAGAAGCAGAAATCAAGCAAAGAATCACACTAGGTTGACAAGCCTTTGGCAGAGCAGGTTCAACCTTCAAGAACCAGAAAATCCCATTTGTCCTAAAAAGAAAGTGTATATAATCAATTCATCCTCGCAATAGTCAACTATGGAGCTGATACAGGGAACCTAACCATGAGACTGACTCTCAAACTGAGAACCATGTGATGAACTTATGAAGAGAGATCACAAGACAGCACAATATATTAGGGAAAAAAACATCCAAGATATCGTAGAATCTATTAAAAAACTCAAAAAGGCAATGGGCTGGTCATGTTACAAGAATGGCAGATAATCGATAGACATCACTATTCACAACATGGCTCCCTAGAGATTGTATACAAAACCGAGGGTGGTAGAACAGAAGATAGATTGATGAGATAGACAAATTCAGAAAATACTGATAGAGAGGCGTGGCAAATCCTGGGGAAGGTCTATGTCCAATAAAGGATGATCAAAGACAGATGATGATGACATGTTCAAGATGTATCACTAGGGACCCGAAACCTGTTGATGACCAATCCAGCTCCAGCCAATCCAACGTCAGCAAATTATTCATTATTTTATTTACGATCGCAACAGAAATAGCAGAAAAGTTAGTCAGAAAGGAGAAAAAATACCCATGTACACTCATAGCAGATTTTTCTAGGCGATTACAGACAACGTATTTATGAGGTGTCAAAGTATAAACCAAAAGAGAGATAATTTATGTATGGAAGATTCTTAATGATGTAACATTAAAAAAAAAAATTCTTTTTAAATAAATAGTCACAAGTAATTTGTAAAAGTTTTTATTCACCGATGAGTAAGATACTGTTCTTTCTGAATAACAATGTTTCAGGAGATTGTGGATAGCACAAACATTATCAATTAAATGACGATTTTTTCAAAAAAGCCATTAAAATAATTTCCAGGAGATATTTTTTCTGTGAAACCGAAAAGTGTAGGTCAACTATTTGAAAGCAGTACAAAGATATTTCATTGAAATTTTATAAAATTAGGTGAATATTTCATTAATACTATAGCAGTGGCATTCCTAGGGTGGGTGTCACCTGGGCGGTAACTCAGGGTGTCATACATCTCCAGAAATTGCCCTCACCCCAGGGATACCTAGAATTTTGATAATCTTTTTGTACTACGGATATATATACTTCAGAAGATACACAACTTTCTCTTTGCAGAAAATTTATGGGGAATTTTTTCTTCATGTCCGTTCCTACCGAGTAAGATTTCTTCCCAGGGGATTTAAACGTTATAAGACGAGAAATCATACTTTTAGTTGAACTTTATGACCAGACAGACACAGGTGTAGTGCCACACCCAATCAGGTTTTACCCCATCGGGCATGGTGCTGCCCTGTGAAGTCAAGTCTTAAGGGTTCAGGATTCGTCTGGAGTCTTGAAGACCAGCACTCTTTTGTCTTTGCCACAATAGTTGCGAAGACTAAAGCAAATTTTTTTTTTAAGTTCCTTACACGTTTGGGTAGGTGATATCTTCACAGAAACTGACCTTGGGTCACATCCTTTCCTCGTGGGGATTAAGGTAAATAGAAACTTTTTCTTTCCAACACCTTACTAAAAAAATACCCCCCCCCAAACACATGAATATCATCATCATTAGTCTTTTAATGTCCGTCGTTGGACATAGACCTTCCCCAGGATTCGCCACAATTCTCTATCATGAGCGTCGCAGAGCCAGTATTTCCTGAATCTGTCCAGTTCATCTCTCCATCTTGGGTTCTGTCTGCCTCAGTTTCTTATATAATATCTGGGGATCCATGTTGTGAGATGTGATGTCCATTGGTTGTCTTTCATTCTTGTAACATGGCCTGCCCATTGCCATTTGAGTTTTTTTTAATAGTTTCTATGATGTCACGGACACCCGTTTTCTTCCTCATATACTGTACTAAATTTCAAAACTTACTTCTTTTTTCTTTTCATTGCACTACGTAAATTGTCTAACATCAAAAATGTTTTTAGTAAGTACAGGGTATTTACGGTTATAATCTTTGACAAGTTTTCTTTTTTGGTACCAGTTTCATCACGACCATCATCATCCTTTTAGCATCTGTTGTTGGACATACACCCTCCCAAAGATTTGCCAGACCTTTCTGTCATGGGCATCGCAGAGTCATTACTTTCTGAATTTATCTAGCTCATCACACCATCTTACTTTCTGTCAGCCACAACTTTGCATATGATCTCTGGGGATCCACATCTTTCAAGGACCAGTGAGATTTTTTTTTCTTGAAGGTGAGCTTGCTTTACCGAAAGCTTGCCAACCTTATGTGATTCTTTACTTTATTTTTTCGTCTTTTGATGGCTTCATGGAGACTCGCTGTCCTAAGTAAATGTTGTGGTTTACATTTCCCAACTATGTACTTCCGATCATTGCATCTCTGTCCCCAACATGTTTGTTGTACATGACATTTGTTCTATTGAAATTCATGTGGAGGCAAACTTTCTTACTTGCTTGCTTCATTTAGTTTGTCCAGCATTATTTGGAAATACTGGTTTACCATTGAATTATCATTAATCATTTGGTTCTCCACAGATCTTCTGTTTAGTAGCAACAAGGATATATTTACCTCTTATGAAATACCAAACTCGTGAACTTATATCCATGTCCACGAATTATATGAGCGGTTATGTGAAGAACTGTATTCTTACCACCAACCAAAAATCACCATTTCCCGTCCTTACATAAAGGCATGAAAATCAATTTCCCAATTATGGAAATGTTAGTCTAGTGAGGTTTACTGAAAAAGCCCCAAATTGCAATGGTGTTATATTGCGAATATTTTCTTATTGCAAATTTTTCTGTAGTTGTAATAGAATACGAAAAAATACAATTGTTTGCAGTTTTCTATAAAGAGATGAACACGGTGAAATAACAATCAGGTTTGGATTTAAAATTTTTTTTTAAATTTGAGAGCAACTAGTGTCTGTGTTCTTTGAGGTAAATATACAGTGAAATCTCAATATAATGAATTTTGATTTTGATGTACACATGGACCATAAACTTTCTGCTTATTTATTGTGCAAAGTTAGATAAGTGCCACGAATACGTGGATAATTATGAACTCCAGCTTCTGAGGCCTTTAAGTCAAGATCAAAGATAAATATCTTTTCTCATGTCAACAAAACAGTATAAGCTTCCTGTTTTCAATTTTAAAGGTTATCATGGTTGTATTTCAATTTAGTATATGAATTTTAATTTGAACAGAATTCTTTTTCAGTTGACATGAATAAAAGTTGATATGAATCTTATTCATTGCCATCACAGGGATCTGATGTGACTTGGCATTCCATTTAAAATTTCAAAGTCTATCCAACCAATCTGAAGAAGTCCAGTTATTTGATTTCACTAAATCATTATAATAATTTCTATATCAGTCTTTTTCAACTCCTCTCATTATCATAAAATTTTGCATTAAAATGAATTATTGGTTTTGTATTTTAACTAAATCATTGTACATTTTGTATGTAAGACATTGCTTCAATAGCATTATAAAATCAAATTAAATTAAAATTGTAATTAAAATACAATCTTAATATAACTTTAGTTCCATTTTAGTCAACTGAAAAAAAAAAAAAGAAAAAATCAAATCAAAAATCATGAAGAAATAATTTGAATACAACTAAGATGATATTTAAATTTGAAAACGAAAACTTAATGTTATGTTTTGCTCATATGAGAGGAACAGATACTACATTTTTATCTTGAAATGAATGTCACAAAACAATGGACCACAAAACTAAGATAGCGTAAAAAACTTTCCTATTATGGTTTACTGAACGATGTAGATAAGGTTGAGAAAAGAACTAGTTGCAACTGAATTACCAATGAATTTACTGAACGATGTTCGTTGAATACAGTAAATTACCAAACTTACTTCTTATATACTGAATACCTTCCACCTCCAGATGAGTTCCTTTTTTCCTCACCAGGGCTTTGGTTGGCTACAATTTTGACCATTTCACTAATGAAATGTCTTGTTAAGGATAATGTTCCAATATGGCCCTGTGCAAGAGCTTTGAAAGATCCACAAAGCCTTAAACTCTAGGTCCATAGAGGACAAAGTAAATTATTGCAGATTATTTCAGTCCAAGTAAATTTTCATTTATTAAATCAACAAATATATTAAAATATTTTAAAGAACTTAGGTGGTCATCTAGGGTAATGAAACATGTAACCACAAAAGGAAGAAATAATAAAAGTATTGACTAATGCTGGGAATTCCCAAAAAATTAAGTCTTGAGACATCTAGACTCTCCAAATCTAAAATCTGGGAAATATATTTTGTATTACTAATGAATTGAATGTGATTTCAATCTTTAACACTTATTTCATCACAAATATAACATGTTTTATTACTGGAAAGAAAACGAACATCATTTTATTGCTATAAACTAAACGAACATCATTTTATTGCTATAAACTAAACGAACATTATTTTATCAAAAATCATCTAGATTTCGGACATCTAGATGCAATCCCACCAAAAAATGAATAAATTGGTAACACTGAGAAAGGAACATTGATCACATTTCGGTATAACACTGAGCAAAAGACGTAACACACATTTTGGTGTGTCAGTCAGAGAAAGCAATCAATGTTAGCACTTCTAGAACACAAGAAATGTTATGAGAAAGTGTCCAATATTTCTTTTCGCGTGCAGAATGTTACGAAATGAGATTGGTGTCAGTCTTTTCGTAGGGTGTGGTGTTCTAGCATTTGGCTAGTCCAAAAGTAATTAACACCAATGGAAAGAGAGAACTATATCCAATTAAACCAACTGACGGTGGCAATTGATAGAAAAGATCTGAAATTATTTAACCCTTTCAAGACTTCCAGGACAAATATATTCAAAGGTTCCTATCATTGCTTGGATATATATCTGTCCCAGTAGACTTCTAAAAAAGATCTACAGGACATTATATATATATATATATATATATATATATATATATATATAATTTTAACTGTAGAGAGTGAGACAGACTTGGGAGTAAAGTGTATAGAAGTTAGGTTTATTTATCTGTAAATGTTTTTATTAATGGTCTAGACATGTTTCGGGAGGTATTCCCATCTTCAGTAAGTGTATGCTATGCGTATGTGTGTGTGTACTTTTAGAGGTTATAGGTTTTATGTGGAACAAGAGTCCATTTGTGAGCAAAAGATGGTAACCTATCTGCTAGGGGCATCCTGTTTTATATATATATATATATATATATGTATATCCTGAAGTGTTTTTAGAAGTCAACAACGCATTTTTTATTCATAGCCTATGCATGTACCTGAATTAACAAAAATTATTGAAAAAACAAAAAAAAAAAACAACTTTTAATCTAGGATTATCTTAAAGATTATCTAAAAGAACACCACTACAAGATTTGGGCACTGTTGGTTCAAAAGACCCCTTTTTGAGAAAAACAACCCAAAACTGTTCAGATAGTGCCAAATGATGGACACATGCCAATTTTCAAGGTTGATAATAATCTGCAGAGATTTTTTTGCATTACCCTTTACATGAAGTAAGGTTCTTGAAACATAAAAAATGCACTTTTCAAATATTAAAGACAGTAAAAATGTCCCAGGTGAAACTGCTATCAACATTTTTCAGACATAATTAAATCAAATTTATACTGTTAGATTCGATAGACCCACGGAAATTACATTTCAAATATCGGATGTCAAAGATTTAAAGAGTTCCGTGGGTGTTTCTAATCTAACCGTATTAATGCGATTCAATTACGACTGAAAAACGTTAATACATGATCTTCAGTTAATACTTGTTCATAATAAACAAATTTATTTTGGCCATTTTTTTTTCTATTTTTCTATCTCTGCCATTCTCACTGGAGCCATTATTACCTAAATTCTTTAAAGACAATTGCATAGATTTATTCTCAAGAACACTTCTGAAATAGGAAATTCTGTTAATGCTTTGAATTGAAGAGGGTTTATTGATTTCTTCTCAAGAATTGTTAAACAGTTCTCTCTGTAATTAAAAAGAAGTGACCTTGAACCACAACTAAGTTATTTGGGTATTTAACACTGTACACGAAAGTAAATTTGAAACTGGCTCAATTGACACGACTTATACATCACTAATAAGATCACTGTCTGTGTAACCCAGGTTTTTATTTAATAAAAATCCCGTACTTTCATTTCAATTTCTTCTAGCCCAAACCAATAAAACTTGTTGATTTATTTGTTCCGACATATTTTGAGTTTTATTACTCCTTTCCCCCTTTGATGTTTCACTGCTCTCACTTTATTACCACTAAAACTACTAGTGTGATAAAAAAACAAAAGAAATAAGATAAACTAAATTCTGGTCAAAAATTAATAACAGACAATGCTTCATCTGAGAAATCCAAATATTGCATCTAAGACTCATCATGGCTTCGCTTCACAAACAAAGATTGGAGGGTTTCCAATGTCTATTGCAGGCCCACAGGTTGATAGTGAGGCTTTTATGGGAGAGGCAAGTCTTTCTGCAACAGTTGCAGGAGAAAATCTGGCTACTTTTACTATTGTATCTAATACTACTATTGTAATAAAAAGAAAGAGAAATAAGATCAAAAAGATACCAGTCAGAGATTGATAATAATTGGTAATACTTCAAAGAAATTCGAATTATTTTACTGCAAATAATTAACAATTTAATTTCCTTTATCATCAAAATATTTAAACTTATGGTCACTTTGTTAGCTTCACTACAGAATTTCCTGAGGACTCTATAAGTACAGTTTTCTGAAAATCTAATTCTTATAGAATAGCAAAATGCAAGGGACAAACAAGGATTCTTTTGGAAAGAGTTAATTAATTTTGCAGTGCCTTATGCAGACGAAAATTCTTTCCGGAACTGAAGAAATAGTTTCGCTAGATTACAAGCAAATCTACCTAATTTCCATCATTTTCACATCTTCCTCCAACGTTTCTGGCAAGTTACGTATTATATAAGCAAATTGGTTGTAATTGGTGGTAGTTTATGGGCAGGCGTCATGGCGGTGGTTAATCTACTCAGGTAGGTGTGAAGATCACAGGTATTAGAAATTGGCTGAGTTTATAGCGTAGTTTAGGTACATTATTCATCACTTTCGCAGAGGCTTTCATCAGGAAATAAAAGAGTGATAAAAAGCGTCTGAAAATGCTCGTCCACTTATGTGCTAGTTAATACATATTTTTTTTCCTTTTCTTATGTTTATGTTTTTTGCCAAAACTATTTTGAAGACTATGAGAAGAGGAAAGAACAAAAAATAACCAAAAAATAATTGCAAATCGTACAATGATTGCTCAACCTTATAAGCCACTCGTTGAAAAAAAAAAAACGCAAAAAATATATCCTTACCTCACGTACCAAAACTAATAATCTAAAAAAGTAGATCTTTTATCAGAAATCATTTTTAAAAAAAGATCTTTTGTCCAAAATTATCTAAGAAATACCAGCACAAGATTTACGTATAGTTGGTCCAAAATGACCGAAAAGAACCAAAAAAAGTAAATGAAAGAAAAACAACAAAAAAAAACAGACAGTACCTACTAGAGTACATATATATATTTTCAAGGTTATAAAATGTGACCAGGAACATCCAGGGACGTGCATAGATAGATAGACATAGATATTCAAAGAGAAAATAATCTATAACCCACTCGGCTGGCTGACTAGCTGGTAAGGCACTTTATGGGCCAAAGTGATTCAATTTAATGAGACAATTGTAAATTATGATAAAAAAAGTTTCTCTCTGCTTATGAATTGACCAAATCATATCTAGCTTAAGGATACCAAAATAAAGCTCATTATCCTGGGTAAGCAAAAAAATTAATTCCGCTTTTATCATTTGATGGCATTAGGAGGATTTAGTTTGAACTAAATTAAATGAAAGAGATTGCTTTTGATTGTATTGTACAAACGCAGATTTTTTTTAATAGTCAAAATTGGAATATTTTAGTTTATTGATTTGAACATTGCTGATAGAATATAATGCCTTTTGAATTTTAAGAAAAAATACGTAAAAATGCTATTCAAATACAAGACAAAATTTGTGTAGTTTATGGAGAAAGTAATGAATGATTAAAATGTGTGAAAAGTTTGCCAAGTTTCATGCAGAATATTTCTCAGCTGAACAATGCTCCATGGTTGGGTCAACCAGTTGAAGTTGATAGTCATCAAATCAAGAAATTACTTGAAAACATGTTGAAGAACTTAGAAGATAGCAATCAATTATTAAATCCTCTGCACTAGTATGGTTATGTTAGTCATAATGATGTGTGACTTCCACAAAACTTCAGCTAAAAAATCTAAATTCAGAGTTGTCCTTCTCCGAGGCTAGTTGATAACCAAAGCTTTTATAAAGCCCAGTCTTCCCTGCTATTTCACCCATACCTGGGGACAGAAGAAATGAATTCATGCCTTTCCTAAGGGCATTGGTGTGAAGTGAACATGAACAGCCTCAGCCAGTTTTAAGTCTGCTTGCCAATTCTATTTTCTGCAACTTTCAGAATAGACAAAACCTGCCTTAGTCCACCAAATGCTTACCAAGACCTTACAGGAATGGAATTTTAGTTCTGATGCTGACATTTTTTTTTCATTCAGAATCCCTGTTTCTTTCAACAAGAAATAAGATAATAAAATTTTATCTAATTACCATAGCCCCACAAATGGACCACCCGATCAACCAGCCGAGAGGGCTACAGATTCTTTTCTCTTTGCGGGAATGAGTGACCCTGGTTGCTCCTGGTTACATTGGGGGCTATGACCTTGAAAATTTGCACAAGTATCCCACTTGGCAGTATCTAAAAACACTTTTTGTGTTTTCTCAAAAAAGCACTTTTTCAAGGGTCTCTTTGGTCATTTTGGACCAGCGATGCCCAAATCTTGTGCTGATATTTTAAAAATAATTAAGGTAGAAGACCTACAATTTTAGATAATTTTTTTTATAGATAATCCATTCTAGTGCACGTGCGGGCTATGGAGATGCGTTTATGAGAGGAACAGATAGCAAGTGTTTTATCTTTATTTTTTTGCCAGTGCTTATCGTTATGATTATATCCACGATAAATAAATTCAACTTATGTTAGATTTGAAGGAATTTTCACTCCCTCAACGTTTACAAAGAATCTTATGGATAGATTATTGTAAAAGTACTGAAATGGCAGGCAGAAGACGATGTGCGAGAAAGATGTCTCTTTGCTTCCTTTGTTGAGTGACACTATTTACGATGCAGGTGTACGTCTTATCTACAGGCTTCATGTCACATCTAGGATATTCTATTTCTTATACATCATTACCAATAAATAGATGCAGAATATATTCACTGTATTACTAATCCAATTAACTTCAAAAAGCCTCGAGCAAATAAACTCTCATCTCATATCATTATAAAGAGAATTCCAAGCTATTTTTGAAATATTGAATTTAAGATTTATCAATAGAAACTTGAACTCTTAAGTACATTTCTCTCAGTCCATATATATATATATATATATATATATATATATATATATATATAGTCAACAAAGCTTTACAGCTTTAAGTACTGAATATATAGAAAAAAACTTTTAGAATTTTTATCGGTGTCATTTCAGTCAATTATTTCCCAATATCTGTTAATGTGAATTATGTAACTTTCTCCAGTGTTTAACAGAATTTTATATTATGGTACTATGTGTGAATTTCCCTTGTTGGGATCACCAGTTGTTTACCATGTAACCATTTTGGGGATTTAAAAACAGAATGGTTATATTAACATGGCTTCTGAGCAGTGTTGATCAAACAACACCTGCCTTTCAGTTATGATTTTAATATATAGCTCATGTCATATTGTATGTAGTTTATCTTATATGCGTTATTATCATAATGTATTGTACATGGATGTTATTTTATACTACATATCATTTAACTTTGAAACACACGGCCTACTTACTAAGGTTACCCCAAAAATATATTTGACGATGAGGGATCAATAAGCATAACAACAGACGTGACTCATTTTCATGTCACTTCCATTGAGTGTTCACCTATGTCAATGAATCTTGAGTTGATTTTAATCATTGACTGCATGCAAACCAACTTAAGAATACTAGTTATACAGAAAAATTCCTGATTTTCTAAAATCATGTTCAACCAAAGAATTTGACAAATCTTTTTCATTAATGTTAGTGTTAACTTTTCCATGTTGTACACCATCTCCCCTCCATCAATATTTTAATTTTCAAATCATCAAATAAATTAGCTTTATTCTCGAAGACCATCCCTGTTGGCTCCCACGCAATCATTAATGATAACTGATCCAGAAAATCCTCCACATCAAGTGATATTTCTAAATCATCTAATAAATTAGCCTTGCATACATAGTTGAGACAAAATCAAACAACATTCTAATCGGTAGTAATATTTGAATGAGCTATTCCATTATCGCACTTGGACATTTGTTACACGGCATTCCATGTTCGATCTTCCAACTACCCATCAGTCGCGCAAATGGACCAGAGCCAAATGTTTTCCCTTTTCCTTGCTTCCAGTCAATTAAATGATTTTTCAAAATCCTTCTCTCTTGGTCACCTAATTCCCCTAACATTAATATGAATTTATTTAATTTAATATACATTATCAATTTATTCTATTTTTATGCTTTCGTAAATATATTCTTTAAATTTTGTTATTTTATTATGGTCAAACTGATAAGTTTTAAAAGGGATCAATATATATATATATATATATATATATATATTATGTAATACATATGGTACAGATAAGGTTAGCAATATAGCATGATATGATAATATAAAGCAACTTCTGATATGTGATGGGTTTATTTCATAGAGTGCTTGATACATTCAACTTTATACTATTAAAGTCAAGTTGTTTTAGAGTAGACCATTATATATATATATATATATATATATATATATATATATATATATACACACACACATGGACTGAGTAATATGCATAGATTTCAAATACATCTTTATTTTTTCTATTTTCATGAGTGTCTGACCATGTAAGTATGTATTCTAATCCTATAGATACGCTTATATACAGGATGATCCTGAAGTCCTTGTGCATATTTAAATGTTAATAACTTCCAATGCACAAAAGTGAAACTCCACAGTAAATATGCAGTCTACTGTTTCGAGAAAGGTCATTAACATTCCAAGAGTTTTTTTCCGCACGATTGAACTACTTCTTTGTGTTGTTAACATTACATTTTGGACGATGTATTCTACAGCCTTCTTCAGGAGCACTCTCCGAATATGATGACGGTGAACAGAATATTCGAATTGTAGCCATGCTACAATGTGGAATCTGCGTGATGGTGATTTCTTTTTCTTTCGCTGTTAGGCACGGATTTTCATACCTTGTCCCAGTTGAGTCATTAAAGCCACATCAGGTTGAACTTCGCACTTGTCACACTTAAATACTCAACAGGGACTAGGTTTATAAATCCAGGTCCAAGGAAGAAAAAGAAAAAGAAATCGACAGTACCTATAGAATACACACATACATGTATGCATACATATATACATACATCGTATTCTAATACTACTAGAATGCATATATATTTATATTTCTTAAACCTACATGTGTAAATATATTTTCTAAATATATGAGTGTGTGTGCGCATGTATAGATATATATCTATTTTTTTAAATCCATATTTATATGCAGATGCAGAGAAACGTAGCTTATCCGAATTAGATGTCATTGTTCAGAATACTGATTGCTGGAATAAATGATGCAAGCATAAAGAAGGAAGCCATGCTGAACACAATTATGGGATCTTGAAATTTTGTTTGCGTAATCCGAAATTTGGATAATCAAGGTTTTTCTGTATATTTTTTGAAATCAATATGTCTATACATGAATTACTGATTTTACAAGACCATCTCCTGTTCTGCTAATACTGTCAGATTTTCAACTGAAGATGAAGCTTTTTTTTGTTTCGAAACATGTTTGGAATAACTATGTAAATAAACTACTCCATATACAAAACACACTCCGGCTGTCTCTCAACTTTTCTCAGCATATATGTGAGTGTATATATATATGTATATATATATATATATATATATATATATATATATATGTATGTCTATATATATGTATATATATATATATATATATATATATATATATATATAATACATATGGTACAGATCAGGATAGCAGTATAACATGATATAATAAATTAATAATATAAAGCAACTTCTGATATGTAATGGATTTATTTCATAGAGTGCTCAATACATACAACTTTTCACTATGGAAGTAAAGTTGTTTTAGAGTAGAGCTGGAAATAAATAGTTGAATATTGATTCGCTACACAAACTAGCTCATTTTTCTGTCCTCTCCAGGCCTCATCAGGCGAATGATTGTCTATGTTTTTTGATTCTAGTTTTGGGGAATTTGGTGAGAATGTTGTGAGTGTGATAGTGAATGGTAGGGGTTATTCATTTTGTCAAGGGATGTGATGAGACCCCTGGATCCAGTTGACAATATAAATAACCTCTACCATTTACTACCACACTCGCAACATTCTCACCATATTCCCCAAAACTAGAATAAAAAATCACAGACAATCATTTGCATGATGAAGCCCGGAGAGGGCAGAAACACGAGCTAGTTTGTGTAGCGAATCCACATTCTACTATCTATTCATATATATATATATATATATATATATATATATATATATATATATTAGTATAAAAATTTGGATGACTGGGGTAGATGCTCTCAGGGGCAAGTAAATTGATTCTATTTTTCAGTTAATATAACATTAATTCTCAGAGCTGTGAGCTTTACAAACCATAGAGTATTCAAATATGAACAGTTAAGGTTTTCTTTCTCTTATCTGAGTACGAAAAAGTGCTCAAGCTTCTTTTATCTATCCAAACTAAAAACTGAATCACATGAACATCAAAACTCGAGAGAAAGCGGTATTTGATCGATACCATCAGGGGAGCCATGACGACAGAGCGGTCTCATTTCTAATTCCCCTGAAGCCGCTCCATGGTAAACAGCCGAAGATTCACTCCAAAAATTTCACTTATCAACGTAAAACATCTTGCTGGCATTCATGGTAAATATATTTTCTCCCATCATTATAAAATGATGTTCTGTTCTTATGAAAATTTTTTTTTCTCTTTAAATTCGGACAACCATCTTGGAATATCTGGTCAAATAGATAATGATTGAACAAAGAAATTTTATAAAGACGGGGAAGAAAAGAACGGAGGGTACAGAAATTTGGATGATTCTGACGGCAAACGCTCACGGATTTTTGTTTTTATATCTATATACTCATGTATATATCTGTATGCATTCAAAAGCTACGTGTTAATATCTTTATACATACCAAGTCTATTTCTGTGTGTATATAGACACCAGATCTATAATTTTTTGTTATTTCAAAATTTTTTCTTTTCCATACATAGCAAGCAGTTATGTGATTATACTGAAATCTTCCATTTCAAAATGTCTAATCTAATATTGAAAAAAAAAAAAAAAAAAATCAATATTTGATTCAGCTTTCTATTTTAATCAGTAGACAAAAGAAAATTGTCAAATCTGCTCGGCTTATCGTCGATGCTTTCAATAATCATTTTTCTTCTCAAAGGGTTTTATATACTAACCAAAAAGAAGAGGAGAAAAAGCAGTGTCTTTGCATAAAATTGAAAGCTGCTCTTTTTGAAATCGGAGAGAGATGAATGTGAGTCAAGAAATCTGAACACAGAGTCTAACATGCTGAACGCAATAAATAAAAAAAAGGTTTTGAATTCAGTAAAAGTGACTGAATTAAATGGAAGTCATGATCAATTAACATTGCAATGAAGTGCAAAGTCTTTAACTGTAAGTCAGATACAATCTAGAATCACCAGAGTCATTGAGTCAGCAAGATATGCATTAACTCTTAAATCTATAAACCAATTGAAATTGACCGTGGAACTATCCAATGAATAGCATGAAAATAGTGGATCTCTCCTGCGAATTTGATTTTAAAAATTTATTCTCTTTCATATCATGAAATGGTCAAAGTGAGATAATCTTAATCAGAAGGCATTCCCTTTCAATTGACACTTTAATTTCTTCATATGGATTTGAGAGTCAAATACACTATGGAAGAAGGTGCATGTTTCGAAGGGGCTGGACTTTATGGATTCTCTGTCTGTTGTATGTAACTATTGCTTTGAGGTATTTCAGTTTCTCTTCAATGTTGTCCATTTAGATATTTTATAGATAAATTTACGTCTATAGTGATAAAGTATACTCTTATCTATTCGACATTTTTGAGAAAATTATTTCATATACCTTCTTTTTGAAGAAAAAACAAATTGTGAAAAAAAATTAGTTGAATAATTAGAAAATAGAATATAATACCAAAAATTGGGTTTGATGAATTGAGAAAAAACAAAAGAATTTGTCTAGGATGTTGTTAATTGCAAAAATCAAAACAGAAATTTTCAAAAATTCTGTTAGTTATCTAACTGTAATCTAATTTTGTTCTACAGAAAATTTTGGCAGAAAAAAGACTGATTCTCTCTGTCTCGCTCTTTCACTAAATATTTTAGATCGATAAACACACTTGTGAATGCTGGCAACATTGGTAACGTATTCGTGCAGAAAACTATATCATACGAATTTTTACTTTAAATCTAGCATCCGCTTCATATCAAGAACCATAAATCACGGCGACTTCAAACTTGACATTGCAATGTCCGGTGCACGGACCAACATTTCTGTGTAACTCACCATAATCTCACGTTCTTTCTGTTTTGATCTCACTGCAAATATAATGACCATTATTTCCATTTCTCAAGTGTGGGACAGCAAAAACTTCCTGATCTCACATTCATTTTGATTTATTATTATTACTATACCAACAATCACATATTCCTTTCTATGGAAGAGCAGAACAGCAAAATCTCATTGCTCCAACATTATTTTGATGTAACAACTGATTTTATCTTAGTTCCCAGCGAAAAGTATTGTGTAGAATCATTAATCACCGCTACCCACAACAGACCGGTTTAAACAATGTTACTGGGTTTAGGTTATTCATGTGTTCTGACATAAATATGTATTTATCAAGACTTTAACCAGCCCTTAGCCATTCATAAGAAAAAGTTGAAATTTTGCACCTCCCCTCATTGAATACAGATCTTTTTTTCAAATTTGTCTCCAAAATAGGTTTGTATTGGGGGGGGAGGTCAATTTACAATGAAAATTTTTGACAAATTGGTCCCCTAGTTTGTGTCTATGATTTTTTTTTTCTAAGTGATAAATTCATGATTCAAACCATACTGGTTGTATTTTCATCGAAGTAACTTAATTTTGACCATGGCTTAATTTACGAAGTATAAAGCAGCGTACATGGAAGCTGGTGATTCATGATTTCCCAAGGAATACTTGTTTTGTTTATCTTGGAGCAGCCAGGCTTGTTTTGTAATATTTGGAGAATTTGAGCTTGTCATCGATTGTCACATCAATATCCTTCGCTTCTGACACTGTAACCAGGATATGAATGGAGCTATCCAGGTGGTGCGTAAAATATTCTGTGGGCTATTATGGCAAAGATGCATCAATTTACACTTGTCTGGGAGAGAACACTTTAAATGATTGAATTTTGCAGACAGTGTTTAAGGTCACAAAGTTAACTAGTGATTAGTCTAACACAATTTTGATCTCGTTTCATTTGACAGGGAAGAGTAGAAAGAATCGAGACACAAGTACTTGTATACAACTGTATTTGCTTGATTACATAATTTATGTGTCTTGGGAAATTAGCCATCTATGTTTGGTTATAGATATATTGTTTATATTGCTAATTTGATTCTTAAATAATTTCCCAGTAGAGGTACAGTTAGAATAAAAGGTTACCAAATGATGATTTTGGTAATAATATTAAATGCAGCTTTTATTAGATGGAACATTGTTAACCATTATTAATTTTTTTGGGCTAATATTCCTTTCATTTAATCTTAGTTATTTTCCATCAAAAATACTTAGAACTTCAGTCTATGACGGTGAGTAAATAGTGCAAATCAGAAATAAAGATCAAGCTCTTAGCAAGACTTGAACTTGCAATCGTTTGGCCTCAGGAAACCTGATTTTCTACATCAGCTGCTCTACTGCTTCAGCTATGACAGCCCTATGGCTGGCAGTTCAAATTTAACTATTAAGCTTACCCTTCATTCTCCAAACTGATTGGCTATATTATAATGATATCAGAAAATACAGAAAAATTTTCAACTTTGGCCCCCATCTAGGTATTGCACTAAAAATTCGTGACAGATAACCCAACAAGTTGAAAAAAGTTTTATATTGAAATATACGTCACATTGATAAGCGATAGAGATAAAATGAATGTTGATATTGATTATATCACAGTTCATTCATCGAAGGAAAAAATAATGAACTGACAATAATTAAACAACCATAGTATGAAAATTTGAAGCAATGTAAAAGACTTCATTATAGAATAAATATGGTCAGAATAAAATCTATTTATGACATCACTGGAAAACATTGAAAATAGAGTAAAAGAAACATCTAGATTTTGGAGAATCTAGATGTTATAGACGAACTATATCTGTAAAAATAAGGCTCCCAGAAGATCAAAAAAGCCTTTTTTCCAACAATCAAACTTTTTGGGGAGAAGAGAACTAGTGGAATTCTGATGCCAATTTCCAAGGCTGTAGACAAAACAATACGGCCAGGAGGGCTCGAACAAACAAACTATCAAACATGTATTTATAAAAAAAGGACAGAACCCTTGCCATCTTCGATCAGTTCACCATCAGTTGTTCAATAAATGTACAGAGGGTGGAGGGCTATAATACGAGTACCAGGAGATATTCCCTAATGTCAATAATTCTGTAGAGTGAATCTATTTACACCAGTATTTTGAGAGAAAGAGAACAGACATTCTCATAGGCTACAGGATAGTTACTGGAATTCATAAATATCCATTATGTTAGATGTAAAGAAAAATTTAGGTTTTAGCAAACTCTACAAGATTCAACACATGGCCATGAGCTTAAACAACAAACACATTCTGAAAAATGGTATTTGAAAAACACTTTCAAGCCAGGGATACAAGAATATGGAACAGTGTGAAATATGAAATTGTGCCTGCAGAAAATATCAATGATTTCAAATCAAGGCTCCATTAAGAATTCTTAACAAGATCAACCAAAACTTCAGCTAACGAATTTTCATCAGTGCATAGCATCAAATATCTCAACAGAGATATCTGATGATATCAACAGATAAGAAGGAGCACGGATGAAAAACCCTCGCCATCGCAGTTTAATGATTGAACCGCAGAATTTGAAGTCATGTGAAAAAAAATCTGATCAAAAAAAAAAAAATAAATAAATATGATCAGAATGAATTCTATTTATGACATCATTGGAGTTTTCCACAGGAAAAAATCTAAAATAAAATAGAGTGAAAAAAAAAAAAAAAGAAAAAAAACACCTGAAACACCAAGATTCTGGGGAATCTAAATGAATAAAAAAAAAAAATCAGAATAAGCCCCCCCACTCCTGCCAAAAAAAAATCATCTTGCCAAAATGAAAATAAGATTTTTTCAAAAGGAGTTTAATTGAGAACTAATGCCAATTTTCCAGTCTCTAAACAAAATGGTATGGCCAAGAGCACTAGAACACACAATCACAAACACACGGAAATATAAGAAGAGATAAAACCCTTCACCACCTTTGGTGGTTATGCTTGTTAAAACTTCAATAACCACCCTATACTACCTGAATACCTATTCAAGGTAATTACAGGTGGAAATGAAGGTAATTAGAAAAACAAAAGAAGTAATGGTCAGATCTTTGTTTGCCACTTTTGAAGCTGTGTCAACAACGTCATTCATAAAAAGACTAATTCACTCAATTTTTTTTAAAGGGTTTATATAAAGAAATCAATAATAAGATTCAAGGAAATGAATTTTACAAGAAAATAAAAGAATATCATGAAATTTCCTCACAGCTCAATTATACATGTGGTCTGTGGTTTTGAAGCAGTGTTACTCAAACTATTTGATATCATGGACCAAGTTTTTTTCTCCAATGTGCCAGACTGGTAGAATATCTGAGACAAATCATTATCATGTTACTCAAACTATCCGAGATCATGGACCAGCAAGTTTTTTTCCTCAATGGGTCAGATTGGTAGAATATCCGAGAAAAATTATAATCGTGTTACTCAAACTACCTGAGATCATGGACCAGCAAGTTTTTTTCCCCAATGTGCCAGACTGGTAGGATATCTGAGCAAAATTATTATCCCTACCGGATCAGTAAAATAAGAATTGAACATTTGGTATGGTTGGTCGAGTGGGCCATTTATAGGGCTACGGTGATTTGATATACGCATGTTCTTAGTAATACATACTGTAAACGTCATTATAAAAGTGAAAATGAACTGTATGCATACCACACCAAGAACCAATGATCTCCAGCAGGGGTTGGCAATCTACAGTCGACGGGCAAAATCTGGCTTGCAGAATCTCTCAAAAAGGATTATTTGAATATATGAATATTTTCAATGATCTTGGTGGACCAGATGAAATAAGGCAGTGGGTAAGTTTTATAAATCTGTTTCTTGTCAGCAAACAATAAATTATATTTAAATATTTGTATATTTGACTTTTCCCTTTTAAAAAGACTCTGCAGGCCAGATTTTTGTGTACAGACCAGTAGTCAGCCAACCCCAGCTTGAGATCATCGTTTATAAGTGTGGTATGAATAGCTGTGTAAGAGATCCTTTCTACATAGATTGTGCCGTTCAACTAGGGTCCATGACATTGTTAATTTCAACGGCTTTGTATGATCATCCTATAATCTATTATTTGACTTGACATGTTGGATATAAAAACGTTTCTAAATCGGCTTGCCCCCCCAAAAGGTTGTTTGTCAACCACTGAACTGAAGCAATGGTCAGGTCTTTGTGCGGACCATATTGAGACAATCAAAATAGAGAATTTAAGGTTTGGTTCGGTTTGTTACCCCAATGGGCAGCCACCTGGGAATACCACGTGCCACAAGCAAATAGGGATCAACCCTCGGCTCAGTCATAGCAAAAACTTTCAAAATGGTACTCAATGCCTCTCCGCTAAAGAATAGGACTAAGAGAAATTGGTTGTCTAATTAGGGATCGGAGTTATGGCCAACCCTATCTGAAGAGAAAGAAAAATCTCTAGGTTGTTTTCAACTATGGTTGATAGAAAAAAGATAGGAGTCTGAGATATCATAGAAATCAATAGAAAACTCAAATGGCAAGGGGCTCGGCATATTGCTAGAATGCCAGATAACTGCTGGACATCACAACTCATAATGTGGATCCCCAGAGATCATATGCAAAATTGTGGCTGACAAAAAGTAATATGGCATGATAAGCTAGACAAATTCAGAAAGATGCCCATGATAGAGAGGTCTGGCGAATCTTGGGGAAGTTCTATGTTCAATGACGGAAGCTAAAAGGCTGATGATGGTCGACCAACATAGCTTGTAACATAAAAGGTCACATAGAATCTCAAAAATTTAAAAAAAAAAAAATTGTTAAGCAAACATGAAATAAGAAACACAGACACTAGAATCACCAGAGCTCTCTTCATCTTTTATTATTTCAATAAGGTGAAGTATTGTAATCCATTATAATTTTCACTTCCTTTTCCTATCACCTTAATTGATATTTCATCTAATGGAAATAATAGAAGATATCTATACTTCACATAAATGGATCATTGTAGCCTGCACGTGTACAATGAGTAATTATCTAGAAGAAAAAAAAATACTACCAGATGATTCATAGATTGTTAGTCTTAGATGACTATAGCAATCCATAAAGGAACTTTTTTGTAAAAAAAAAAAAAAAATATAATTATATATATATATATATATATATATATATATATATATATATATATATATATATTTTTAGATGGTGATTAGTGGTACTTACCAAGTTTATGATGGGTTCGAGTCTCTCCAGGTCATTCTTTGTTTTCCAATCCATAGTACTCACTGCTTTGGGTAAGCAGCCTGATTTGAATTGATAGAAAACTACTAATTGTGACAGTCATCTCTACAGAACTGATTCATCAGTTGTGGCTTTGGGTTAAACAGATTAAAGTCTACCAATGCAACTTACTAAAACCAACAAGCAGACCTTGAAGGAAAAATTTGGTACGTACAAAGGTTTCCAGCAAAGAATGGTTTTCAACCATGTATTCACTATCTAGTTAACAGAAAAGAACGCTGAAAACTTTCTCAAACACTTAATCAATTTTCCCTTAGAACTTGCCAATATAATTCTCCGTGTAGGTTTGACGAAGCCAATATAGATTTGAGATCTGGGTTACTTAAATCAGAATGTTCCTATTGCCATTCGACATCAAAAAGTGTACGAAATTTTCGAGCAAATTCAATACACTGAAAAGCAATGAATGAATAAGGTTTGTTAAAACTAAATGCTCCTAATGACAACTAATGATAAAAACAGAACAAACTTTTGGGATAACCCAATATATTTGCTGTTTTATTCTAAGATTGCTATCATTTTGGTGGAAGCAGCCAATATATAAAAAAGAGTCTTGGCAACTAGGGTCTGACCCGAGGCTGCACCTCCTCATCAAACAAAGAGGGGAAGAATTAGCAGTCTTCTCCAAGAAACCAAAATGTTTCAAGTCTATCCACATTAAAGAAAAACCTTGTATTACCTTTTGTATACATAGGCTTGTGAAGTAATCTGATGTCAGCAGTTTAACTAGAGGCCCCACGATATTCCATTAGATGTGAAAAGAGGGAAGAATATGGCATATACCTACTTATCAATTTCCTGTTTTTGGTGTCTCAAAACTGCCCCTAAATTGGCCATATTTAAAAGAAATCAACCACTGGGACTTATATTACCTGTAACCCTCCGTGGACCCTGAGCATAAATCCTTAATCCCTTAAACCTAGTTCCCTAAACCCATTCCAATCACTGACAGCCACCAATATCAAGTTGGAATTGATCTAAAATATTGCAACTGTAAATACAGGCACTTACTAATATATTTACATTCAAGTTACAAATTTTCAGTGATACAAACAAACAGGTTTGCGAATTCAAATGACCCCAGACCTTTAGAGCCAGTGATTTTGGTGGCCAATGATACTTACGGAATTGGGCAATTGACTACAATTGGAAATAGGGGACGACAATGTCGATGAAGAGTTCATTATATAATCAGTACCATCTTGTTATTACAATTAGGAAAATCATAGGTAACGACTTAATGAAAAATACAGACTGACCATAGAAAAAAGAGTTATATATGATTCTACAAAGTAGATATACAAGCCTGATATATTTCCATGAATATGCATTTGCACACATATCTATGAGTAGATAAGTAGGTATGAGACATGTATTCTTGACAGAAGAAATAGTCTACATAACAACTTCAGAAGAGACCATCATTTGTTTTGTGAAAAGAAATGCACAAAAGGTCTTCAGTATTTAATCATTACGATTGTTATTCATTATTACAATTAGGAAAACTATTTGTAGGAAGGGAAAGAAAAATATATTGACATTTAGACCACAGGAAAAAAAAATGGATTACACATGATTCTTAGAAGGCTTCCTTTAGTCTTGACAGCCAATGGAATGGCACTGGAGTGATCTCTTCATAGTGCAAGCCTGGGCAAAGCATATGAAGATCCTGGGTTGCCCAGTCGACAAAATCCCTGACTCTCTACCTCAAATCATTATCATTCAGTCACAAATAATTATAATTAAGATAATCACTGGTATGAAGAGATAGAAACATAATATCTAAGGATATTACAATTTACACTTGAGGAGGGCTGTAGAAAAGAATCGTCCGAAATGTCGAATACACTCAAGTTTTAAAGACTAGATTGAATTGACCAAAACAAAGTTGGTAAAGAAAAATAACTCCAAATCTAATTCCAGAGAAACATAACTGACAAGAAAATTCACTTCTTGTCTCTAATCTAACCACAATTGTCTGTGTGTATGTGTGCTTCCCCTTTACTCGATAATTGGTCACTGTACAAAGTGGACTTTCACTAAATATATTTATCAGCAAACAAGGCAGCGAAATGTCAAGTTTTCTAGTCCAGCAGTTTTCAATATATCTGATAAAAATTAATGAAAAATTACAGATTACTGGTCTTTCTTCATAGTTTCTATAAATCATCTCCCTTGACTTCTGCTCTTTAAAATTATCTGGATTTAGATAAAATATCTAAATTGGCAACACAGAAGAAACTGGAATACTTCGAAACCATAGTTCCATACGACCGACAGAAAATTAACATAAAAATTATACATGCACCTATGGGAGGAGTACTTCCCTCATATGCAAAATACATAATTATCCAGGAGTCGTCATTGTTTCATCATTACCATTCTGTCATAATTGACTATCATTAGGAAAATTATTTATTGGAATGTAAGGAAAAATTCATTACCACACTGACCATAGGAAAAAAGGGTTACATATGATTCTACAATGTAGATATATGTGCATCATATATGTATGTGAATATGTGTGCATATATGCACACACATATCTATGAGTAGAGACGTATAAGTATGTAAGTATACAAGACATGTATTCTTGATATATATTAATAGTGTGCCTCATTAAGTCCATCATTTGTTTTGTAACAAAATCAAGTCGAATAAAAAAATGACTAAATAGAGAATAAATATGGTCAGAATTAATTCTATTTATGAAATCACTGGTGTTTTCCAGGGGGAAAACCTCTAAGATAGAATTTAGAAAAAAAACCCATCTAAATTCTGAAGAATCTAGGTGTCATTAATCATCGTGATTGGTTTTTTATCCTCCTTCATTAGAATGACCCTCCCAAAGATTTGTCAGACTCTCTATCACGGGCATTAAGGGGCCAGTACTTTCTGGATTAATCTAGCTCGCCATCTTACTTTCTGTCAGCTACAATTTTGTATTTGATCTCTGGGGATCCACGTTGTGAGTTGTGATATCGTGCAGTTGTCTTCCATTCTTTCAACATGTCCAGCCCATTGCTATTTGAGTTTTCAAACAGTTTCTTAGATATCCCGGGCTCTCATCTTTTCTGAAATACTGTGCTGTATTCCTAAAGATCAAAAAAGCTCCTCTTCCCCAAAAGACCGAAAGAACATTTTTAGAAAAGCTGTAAGTGAAGTACTGATGCCTATTTTCAAGTCTATAGACAAAACAGTATGGCCAGGTTTGCTGGGACACACAAACATACACACACATAAAAACGGATAGAACCTTTCACCACCTTTGGTAACTACAGTTGTTCAATTAAATATATATACAGTTTCTTGTTCAAATCAGATCTTACTGTATTCAAAAAGACATTTCATATGTTACATCACAAAAGTAGAAGCAGCAGTGCAAGGGACATAACCAGTTAATTCTGAAATCCTTCAAACAAAATCTTTGAATGCAATAAGAAAAAAATGAAAATGATACAGAAAAATCTCGATAAGTACGATTTCAATCAACATAAATTTTGATTTAGGCTGAATTAAAAATTGCTAACATTTTTCATTTTGTAGAAGACCGAATTCAACTTTGTAAGATTTTTTTTTTTTTTTTATGTCCGAAAATTAAAACCTATGTTCCACATAAGTCATATGCCCCAATGACGCATCAGTCAGTCTGGTTCTCTTAGTTGTGGTGTGATAACATGAAACCATTTATCTATATAAACCGTCCTTAGTAAATATGGAAAAGAGGGAAAATATTTGTACTGCAAGTGAGCAAAAAGCATTTGAGAAAGCAAATAATTATAAAGAAGAAGAGAACAATAATCAAGAGAAGGAGTTCTCCATCAAGGAGATATGAAAGTACATTTAGATAAGACTGGCTGCTACAGGGTCAAACTCTACTCCGACTTCTATCCCGATAGATACTTATTACCGCATTTTTTATATTTTTCGTATATAAGATGAATAAATTAGAAAAATATATATTTTTTGTAAAAACGTATTTACTTATTGAAATGAAATAAGCCTGTGCATATTTGTACAATAAGTTTTTGTTAATATCTAAGATTTGTCTATTTAGCTCAGCCAGTAATATAGTCTCCAGGTAATCAGTTTGGCATGGGTTCATATCACAGCAGGGGTATTTCAGTTTTATATATCAGTTCAAAATTCTCATTTTGGTGAGGATTGTTTTTGTTGTTATAGTAGAAAAACAAGGTCAATTCTTGACTTTGTACTGGAGTTTGCCAAAGTAAGAACATTGAATACTGATCCCAATATTAGAACGAGCGTACGTGTTTGCCAAGATCTTGAAGAAATTTTACTAAATCACAATCATATGTACAAAGGTCAGGTGAAGAGAAGTTTTATCATTATAGCCACGATCACAAACCAAACCGAGCAACAAAAAATAATTGCTAGAAGGTATTTTTCCCCTTTTCCCTGTATTTCTTTCAATATTCCTAGTCACAATGTTTTGGCATAGTGCCTTGAAAATTGTGCAATCCAGTAGCCTCTCTCAAATAACTAGTTTTTTCATTTTTTGGAAATTCATCTTTTTTTCACTTGTTTTTAGGAGGAGCTTAATTTACAAAAATATTGTAAAATGGACGGTTATTTTACCACAGCCATGATGTAGCATATGTGATGTTTAGGCATTGGTTGAAATGATACACACATATATATATATATATATATATATATATATATATATATATATAATTTGGACAGGGGTTATAACAGGCTAAGGTGAAGTTTTTCCTATGGGTCTGGGTGACTTTGAAGCTTCCATTATTGAATGTGTCTTAGATGTGGGTGTGAGGATATTAATGATAGGAGTTGTGTATATTAGGGTTCTGTGTGGTGAGGGTTGTTCAGTTTAGTGTTTAATCCATTAGGATATAGGGTTTTAAGTTTGTTGATCCACATGTCTTCGTGTTTCTCTATAACTTTAGTTGTGTCAATTGGAGTAGTTTTTTCTATTTTTTCTATGATGGTGAACCTAGAGAGATAGTATGAAAGAGTATATGGTTTAATTTCAATTTTCTCTTAAAAGATAAAAATTCCATCCTTTTTCTCCGGCTAGTTGTGTTACAACCATTCCTTTGGAACTGACAACTTCAGTCAGTTGGCCCTTTTGATCTCCACAAGTCATGTATTACTCTATGTAACTTTGTATCACTGTCCAAAGAGTTGTGATAGGATGGGTGGGTTAGTAAAGTCTAGGGTGACAGGGAGTTAAAAACTTAGAGAAAAATGAAGCAAATTGGTTACAGTGATTCATTCTTAGGCAGAGGTGGTAATATTGTACGTGTATTTTTCTTTTACTACATTAGCATTTCAAATTTACTTACATTTTCACATTCATCAGTACAGTGATATGTTTGTCATAAATTTGAAAATTTCTTTTTTCAAATTAAAATTTACTTTATACCTTAGTTTATACAAAATATATTTATACAAAATGATTTATATAAAAATGAATTATACAATGAATACATTTTTATGGTCTTTTGTTATTAAATTAAAAAATATTGAAATCCATTTCCAAATTTCTTCAAGCTTATTTTCATTCGGTTGAAACCACATAAAAATGCTATAATAGGTTCCAATAGTAAATTTTCAATTAGTACAAGGTTTTTATAGGATAAAATAATTGTACTGATTGACACTTATCTGTAGTTTGTTTTTTCAATCACAACTACCCACAACAGACTGGTTTAATCACTGTTGCTGGGTTGAAGTCATTCATGAGTTCTGAGATTTATATGTATCTATCCGGGCTTTGTCAAGCTCTTACCACTCATAGTAAAAACTAAAAAATTTTGTGCACGTACAAACACACTCTCTATGTGTAGGGAAAATGTTCTGATTTTTGTTTTTTCTTAAATATCCCTTCTAAATAGGTTTTTAGTGGAGGGTTCAATATGCAATGTAAGTTTAGACTAAATTAGTCTCTAGTTTGTGCCCGCTTGTTCTTTTGAAAATTCAGACCTTTCATAGCAATCGCTGCCAAACAAAAGATAAGGGGTATCTTATTCATTGACCACACCTTATTTCTAACTTTTTAATTGATCACCAACACAACATATAAGGGTACTGGTGGTAATTCAGAATTTCTCTTGGAATGCTAGTTTGCTTTTTTAATCTGTTTTTCTTTTTCTTCTTCCCTTGAAATTTTTTTTATCTGCTCAGGACACACCCAATAAACTAATACTTTTAAAAACATTGTTTTGACAGGCATGGATCCCATTATTTAAAATTGTGCTTTGCCCATTCAGAGAGTTCCTGACACCAACCCCAGATTTTGTGCAATCTAATTTAAAAAGAATACCTAGATAGAGAAATTTTGATATTAAAAACCCTCAAAGAATCCCAAGTAATCATAACTCAAGCTCCAAAACAAAAATTTATTATTTTGTTTTCATCCAATGTAAGTGAGAGGTCCTCTGTCTTGATGATTCTTTTTCATGATTCTCTTATTCATCAGTTTTGTCTTAAATTTCCTAGATAAACTTTTAGTGCTAAAATGATACAGCTCAAGTGTACGTGAAAAATGTCTGATCACGTATCACTTTTTTTATTTCAATGCTTGATATTCATTTTCTTTTCCCAAAAATTTGTAAAAATATATTTTTCTATGTGAGCCCCACCCTGCTTGGAATCCTGGATCTGCCTTTGAGCAATTTTCCCATTGTTCATGCCGCAAGATTATGTTCAGTAAAGCTTGATAAAATGACAGATCAGTAAAAAATACACAGGGGCAGGGGCAGGATTTTGAGAAAGGTTGGGAGAGGGTAAATAAATCTTTTTTAAATGTTCTTTTTTTTCAACTATCTAATTAGACAAGGACTATAATAATTTTTTTGGTTTCATGATTATTTGGGTTTGTTTGAATTTTTGCATTCACAAATTTTTTTGCCTAAACATTTTTTAAAGCAGGGCAGGGTCTAAGACCACCTAGCCCTAACCCCATCCCTGGATTCATGCCTGTACACACGAGACATTTCTTGAAGTAGTTTTCGCGAATAAAATAATCGGATTTATATTGCACTGAGATGGGAGACAACTCATGACAAGTGCAAGGGAGATAATCACGAACCGACCATGAAAATTTGTGAGTATTTTTTTTTAGCAAATTGCAACTGCTTAGTTCCCTTGTGTGTGTGTGTGTGTGTGTGTGTTTGTGTGTGTGTGTTTGTGTTTTGCAACGAGTGCACAAAAGAATTAATGTGTGCACAAAAAGTTAGACATCTCAAATGGTGAAGTAATTAATATTTTTTACCTATATAAATAATTTCAAGTAATAATAATGATATAATATAATTCTACTTATAGAAAATAATCTCTTGGTAGTTGATAGAATAAAATCATAACTAAATATGTTACTTTGTAGCATACAGTAGTACTTGTCTTAAATCAAAACATGCCAATACAGTGTTGATTAGTGATGAGAGAGAAGCTTTGTAAAAATTATCTTGAAACAATTTCAAGTTTACATTTGTGCAAGCTTTGTGTGATATATATTTTTATCACTATTATGTGAATCATGATTATCATCAAATGAAAATACCTGTAATGGCATCTTAATATGCAAAACACACTGAAAATACATATACAACATTAAAATACACATCAAGTCATGTATTAAAAATTTGTATGAAACATTAGAAAAATTACAAGCTCATCAGTACAGAGGAATGGTCACCGGAAATATTTTTACTTAAATTTTCAGAAATTCTTCTTTATTTTAATTAATAACTCTAAAAATTGCCCTGTTGACTGATTTTTGATCCCAGATCTAAATTCATCTAAGTTAATCTTAAAACCATTTATACTTGTAGTGTTTATAATCAGAGGAACATTTTTGTGCACACTGGCTACAAAAAATTGGTAATGCTGTGTAATCAATGAAGCAGAATATGAAATATGATAAGAATTTCTATTCATGAATGCTATAGTTTAGAAATTGAGTGACAATAAATCACAATTAATCCATTAACAGAATGTAGTTGATTTTAAAGTTCAGATATTCAATGTTTTGATATTCAATTATTCAAACGAATAGAGATAAAAGTCAGAAAATGACAAGAATAGCAAAAAGATGAAAACAGGTCTATTTAGAGGCCGCCACATGACCAACATGTTTTGGCAGCAGGCCCTGTAAGGGATGATCAATTAGAAAAATAGGTGATCAATGAATAAGTTACTTCTCCCCACTTTTGTTAGGCAGTGATCATTGAAAATTTATGAATTTTCAGATGAATGCAATCAAGGCACAAACTAAGGGACTAATTTAGCTTGAACTTACATTGTAAATTGACTAAAAACCTATTTTGGGGTCGAACTTTTGAAAAACAAAAAAAATGTTTTTTCCAGAAGAGTGAATGTTTAAATTTTCAGCCATCTAGCTCCATTAATCAGTCAGTACACATCATACATACATATACATACACACACACACATATATATATATATATATATATATATATATATATATATATATATATATATATATATATATATATATATAGCCAGCCAAGCAGAACCACTTAAAAATTGAAGAAACCCATGATGATAAGTGGACAGTTTTGAGCTTATTTTATAATTTCCACCTATTAAAGTGCTTAATGCCGGAATTTCAAAAAAAGGGAAAAAGGAGCCAAAAAGATTTTTTTTTATTCAAGATTTGTCTACGCACTTATCTGTCGGTCTGTCCTAGTCATGGTGAACAGTGAAAAGAAAGGTGTGAAGTCTTTAAAAAATGTGACATCTATCCCAATCAATTTTTTTCACTGGCTGCTAATGATGTCATGGTAAAATATCCTAGGTTCTCAAAAGTCAAAAAACGACCATTTACAATTTCCAATTGAAAATGATACTTGCAGAATATTCTCATATCAAAGTATTTTACAAGAAAGAGATACAATTTATTCAAAGACAACAACTTGTTGTTCTTCATCCTCCTTTGTTGATACTATCATGAATGGTGGACACATCATTGAACTTAAGGTTCTTGTTATTTACTGGTTAAGGGAAACTTCTCTTTTTTCCATATTTTGATGAACAAAAATCATAATGGGATACATTTGTCCCGTTAAGTAGTTATTCCAGACAGATGTAAAGAAGACAGAATAAGCTGATTATTTTGCCAACGAGTTTTTTTTGTTTGGTTGCAGAATGCAAAACCAATTTCTACACAAGTGAGATTCTCATTTTATTAATAAAATACATAATGATCTTCCTAAACTGTTGATAATTGCAGAAGTGCTTCACCTCATTCTTTTATTGCATTTTAATTCATAAAGAATGACTTCTTATGACGGTAAAAATATTTGACTAATTCTATTTTATTGCTACAGATTGGTAAATCAATTCTTGTTTATGAAATTTTGTTTTGACAAGAAAAATCATGATATATGTTGATGTTGGAAAAAGTTGTTTAAGTAATATCATCACAGAACTTTGGTAACTTCTTCAAATCAGGACATGAAATTTAATAATCTGGTGATGAACTAATTTTACACCCTTTTTTTTGTAGATATTTCTTGAAATTGCAGTTTTATCAAAGATTTTTATTTGTTTTTGGTACAAATAAGCAGCAACTCGAAATGTTCAAGAGAAAAAGAAATATGCCATGAATGAAGAATGTTGTTTCTTAATGTTTTTGCCACCACAGCCACCCCCTTAGTAGTAGGACCTTGCCCCTAACACAACCTAACATCTTAGAAATGATTTTTGAAATCGATATAAAAAATATGATAAAAATAAAATGGTGAAAAAAAAAAAATATATATCATGTTCATCATGATATTATGCAAACACCAGTCAACAGAGTTTTCCCTAGATCAGAGAAATTTACTTTTTGTTGTCTAGTCCCCCTATTTTGAATTACTCCCCCACCCCTGGCATTACCCCCGTCCTGTGGTTCAAAACCATTGATGCAAAATATCTTATACAGGGTACTTTTGTGAATATTGCAAGGGAGGCAATTCAAACTTTAATCGTGAGAAAAATGAATCCTTATTCATGAAAAAAAAAAACACCCCCACCAAACCACAGAGACGATATATTTACAAGCGATTTACTGAAGACAATATATTAAAAATATTACGATTTGTATAAACGGGGAAAGACAACAAAAGTGATGTTCATTAAACAATATGGATCGAAATCATTATTTTCTCAAGAAAAGGCGATGTTTCGTTTCATGTTGGTAAAAGGGGAAGCTACTCCGACTTGGTGAATTACAAGAATGAAAATGAGAGTAACAACCAATTGCAAAATTTTATTCATCGACAATAGATAAGTATTTTTCAGTGGATAAATAGTGTCTGGTTATAAAAATAAATCAATAAACAATTAGTCAAGAAAAGCGAGACGAAAAACAAACACTTAGTTGTAGATATTTGTCCCATAAACCATCCGACGTGTAATGCAAGTTTGAGTACTTCAGCTTTAATGTTGGACTAATTTTGCTCTCAATGGTGTTTGTATACACAGAGGTATAATTTGAATCATTGAAGGTGATATTATCATGATTTACTACAGTATGTACCCCATTTTTATGTTTTCTATCCATCCGTAAATAATCTTGGGCGACACTTCGTTCAATGTCGGTAAATTCAAGAATAGTTGGATTCGAGAAGTGTGAGTTACTTCCCCTTGTATCGACATGAAACGAATGATCCTCCTCATAAAATGAGAGAGAGGGGAATTGACGGAAAACAATGCATTAAAAATGTTACTATTTATGGGAAAAAAATATTGGAAATAAAATCTGTGTGATATTCAACAAACAATATGGATTGTCAAATTCTAATTGCCAGAGAGGTAACTAAATCACCTTGACGCTATGATTTCGTTATACCAACTTTTATTTTTTTTTACCCCCCCCCCCAAACAAGACTTCAAAATATCTAAAAGTCTGCACATAATGGCAGAGTGAATTAATCGACCCTCAATTCTGTCACTAGATAGACAGAATTAGTTTTGAAGACTATTTACAGAATTTAAAAAAAAAACACAAAAGTATGTCAAGGGAGATAACTCTAAAATATTGTCCATAGTTCAGTGAAGGGACATTAATATTGAAAGAGTTTTCGGGCTATTGAACTTCTTGTTTGTGTAGCTAACGCGACGTTTCAGCCGATCCATTCAACGGCCTTCTTCAAATGTAATACCCCGATGTGATAGTGGTGAAGAGAGTTTTTCCAATGGTAGCAACGCTTATAACGTTGGATTCGTATGTTTTCTTTTTCTTTCTTTATTTGGCCTGGATTTCCATATCTTGTCCCCTTTTAGTAGTGGAAGCCACATTGGGTCGAACTCTACACTTGTTTGACTTATACATTCATGTTGATATGGGCTGCCACCTTGATTATCCTCAGTTTCAAACAGTGAGTCCTGTCTATTAAACGACTCTCTTTACTGAAAGGGAAGAGTTCATTTTTCTCTTTCCAGATATGGTCAGCCAGTCCAGGTCTTTCTATTTGGCCTTTGCTTTGAACTCTCAAATATATTACTTTGCGATCTGAAATATATAAAACCTTCCTTCAATGAGAAAAGGAGATGTCAGTTTTAAGTGCAGCCATATTGTTTTTGTTGGTTTTTTTCTCAAATCCTGAACACACAGGTGGAAACTTAGGAAATACCATCTCGTAATATCCTACACCTGCCAGCTATGAGTAGATAGCTAAGAGAAGTTCATGCAGACAGGAAAGAACTGACAGCTTGGCAGTCACCATAGCTGTTCCTAAGCCCAGGTGAAGAAGGGGGATTGGGCATGAGACTAGCAATCCCTGCCTATAAAGACTTGTTGCTGAGTGGTTTTGGTCCTCTGCTCCACAAGGAGTCTAGAGGAATAAACAGAACAAAAACAATATCCTTTACATGTTAGTCATACATAACTTTGATGAGAAAAATATTAAGCTTAAAATCATGTTTAGGACTGATCACCATAGCCCAGTCATAGAGTGCTTGCTTCCAGTTTTGTAGGCCATGGTTCAATCTCTCATTTATACCAAAGACTTTAGAAAATGGTGCTCAATCCCTCTGCTAAGCGCTCATCAGAAGGATAAGAATTGAAAAACCTTTTCTCAAGGCTGAAGGTTTATGACCAAATCATGTTGGATACACTGGTTCTTGCAAGAACACCAAAGTTAAGCAACACCAAGCCTGGTCAGTCAACATCAGTGGTCTTCAAATTTCAAATACTTGGAGATCCCTTTTCAACACAAAAATTTTTGAGGGAATCCATTCCAAAGTCAACTTTCCTCCTATATATATCATTATCTAAAATGTTTCTAGGGTAACCTGTGTAAATGAGCCATATTTTGATTTTAAAAAATCTAGTGTAAAATAATATCAATATACAATACACATTAAACCTTATATAAAATGACAAACAACATATATTGCATAAACTTTACAACAAAGGGAGAAGGTGTTTGATTAACACTACTGGGGTGATATGTTGATATAACTGTTTTGTTCATAAAATCCCCTAAACAGTCACATGGTAAACAACTGATGATCCCCACAGGAGATAATTTATACATTGTACCATAATAACAAAGAATATGTGAAACATGGAAAAAATGAAAAAAAAGAAAATTACGTAAATTGTGTTAACAGATATTGGGAAATGGATGACTGAGATGACAAAAAAATCTATTTGAAAAGTTTTTTAATATTTAGTGTTTACAGCTGTAAAGCTTTCTAGACTATATATATATATATATATATATATATATATATATATATATATATATATATATATATATATATATATATATATATATGTCATTAACTTTGCACTTCAGCTGAAAATGAATTTTAGTCCAAAGATTTCATAATTTTTTTAATACAAACAGCCCTCAAAATCATCCTACAATGTCTCATTGTGCAAGTCAGTATATCAAGAGTGATTAGAAAGTTACTATATTCAGATATTTTGTGTAATACACAGAATACAAAATTTTATCTTAGTTGTTTAAATTTGGATTTTAATATTATATGTTAAACGTTATTGTAGGGATCATCAGCTGTTTTGCCATGGACCTGTTACAGGAATTTAAAATAGTACAGGCATTTCACCATGACATTCCCCTAGCTGTGTAAATGGGACACAATAACACTATTTATATATGTATGTAACTATTGGATTTCGGCCTTGTTTATGGAATTATCTGAATGTATATAAACCCCAAAAGGCATGAAGGGATTGTTTATTTAGTGAATAATTGTTAAACATATTGCAAATATGTCATTTATGATTTTTGGAGCACAGTTTGAATACAGCTGGCCTAGACGATAAAGAATAGTATGAAAAGGTCAATAAAGTTATTGGATGATAAAACTAATAGTAAAATAATAGCAATTATCTGGATCTGTGGAAATTCCATGGGTGTACATAATCAAAATTATCCATTATCTTATGCCTCAGCTATTCTCTCACTCTAAGCCTGTATCTTCTCAATCTCTCGCTTTATCCTTTCGTATCTTCACTGCTTGTCTGAAATTTCATCTTAATGCTATACAGACATGGATTTGTTTTATGAACAGAAATTTCCTTAACCCCTCAGTAAACTACCTAACTCATCACTTCTCTCTTCCTTTCTATTTTATTAAACTACCCAACTTTCTTTTATCCCATCTCTTTTTCAATTCTCTCTCAGAAAACTACTTAACTTTCTTTCCTCCCCTCTCTTTCTTGTCTCTTACTAAACTACCTAACTTCCCCTTCTTTCTTCCTCCCCCCCCTCAGTAAACTACCTAAATACTTTTTCTCTCTAAATAAAATAAGGAATATTTCAATTAAATAAGTGTTATGATTTATATCATTTACAGTAATAAAATAATTTTTTCCAATGAAATAATATTTTTATTCATCTAATTTATAGTAAAACAAGAACTATAAGTTCAATGATGCGTCCACCATCTGTGGTAGTAGTAACAAGGGAGGGGGGTGATAAGAACAAGTAGTCTTCATTTAAGTAAATTGATTCTCATACTTGTAAAATATTGCGATATGGAAATATTACGAGATTATCATTTTCAATATAAATAGTAAATAACCACTTTTTACTAAAGAGTACCAACAGAAGATATATCAAACAGATGTGATACGGGTTGGTATTCAAGTTGTAAGTATCATACATATTTTTATATTTTTGTGGTAAGCTAGTTTCTTTCGATACTTTGTTTCTGAACATGTTAATAGAAATAGACTTTACCGTTTTGTATGATCAGGAGTCCAAGTATGAAAGTGATCTTGATGTCATAAATCTGTCTGATATCAAAAAGGCGATATACTTGGTATTTGTGATTGTGACCCCTGTTGGTTGTTCTGGGTGGTCTTTGTAGCAAGAGCTTGCTCTGTTTTCATATATTACAGTAAGTATCTGTAAATTTCTATCATGTTGTATGTTATTTTGTAATCATGTATCATCAGATAACTTCTCAATATTCTGCAATCTAAGATAGGGAAGCTGTAGTATTCACAGTTTGTCTTCATATAGTAGGTCTTCTGGTTGTGGAACCAGTTTGATAATTCTCTTCAGTAGCTTCTTGAGCATTTCTAGGTATGTCAAGACCAAATACTGCTAGTATATTCTACAAGTGGTCTGACCAAGGTTTTGTAGACTAATTCGAATATATTAGTGTCCATATGTTTTTGAATGTGCTTCGGATTATACCAAGCGTCTGATTTGGTTTATTGATTTTTTCTTCAATATGAGGAAGGGAAAATTGAATTCTTTCACTAAACTTTCTAAATGTATTCACACTTTCCAGACTTCAGCCTCCGTTACGAAATAACCATGCATGTAAATGACGGGGGATCCGAGAGAGATTTTACAAGGTACTAGCAGAGCCATTTCCACCTGCCCCCTACACATCCACCCACACACAGCCTCATCCTTTAGCCATCCTGTTCAAATCTGCTATAGTTTTTTTGTTTAGCAACGTACTATATTTGCTCACCAGCAAATGATAATCAATCTATTTTATTAATGGACATATTGTGACGACTTGGACATTTTGATACACAGCTTTACCCTAAAAATTCTCAGCCCCCCCCCCACACACACCTTGGCCCTCTGGGCTCCAGTTTGATGCATTGGTACCACCCCTTCCTCAGAAGCAGTGCTGAAAGATACAAAAATTCATGAGCTCTTCAGCACATGTAAGACTGAACTTTTTTAATCTTTTGTCCATCTGAATAAACCTTTTTTACTTACACAATTTTTGAGTTTATTAGAAACAGTTTTCAAGATGGTCCAGATAGCTGGCTAAGTATTCATGTATTGCACATACAGACCGGGCAAATGAAGCTAGAGGGCTGAAATTTTCAACACTACTCTTCAATGGAAGCTAACCAAAAGACTGACCCTTAAACTGAGAACCATACAACATACCACTGGAGAGAATCTTTCTCAACCACACATCAAGAGATCACAAGACAGCACAATATGTTAGAGGAAAGGCGTGAATCTGAGATAAAGAAACCATGAAAAAACTCAAATGGCAATGGGCTGGTCATGTTGCAAGAATGACACACAACCACTGGACATCAAGACTCACTACATGGATTCCCAGAGATCATAAGCAAAACTGTGGCCAACAGAAAGATAGATGGCATGAAGAGCTGGACATATTCAGAAAGTTCTGGCTCCGCAATGACCATGATAGAGAGGTCTGGCAATTCCTTGGGAAGGTCCATGTCCAACAATGGATGAAAAAAGACATGATGAGGATATCTAGCTGAGTGAGTTTGTATTAGCTCTGTTATTGTTTGTGAATTCATATTCAAATCCCCTCATATCTATCCAGCTATTAATCTATGCTTATTACTCATATTCTATCACAAATGGCCTGCCTGACCAACCAGCCAAATGGGCTACAGATTCTTCTCTCTTTGTGTATATGTCTCCAGATGCTGCTTATCACATTCTGTGTGGAGGAAAGGTTTTTTTGGGGAAGGGGGTCAGGTGTAGTCTACCAATATTTTTTTATCCTTGAAACGGTAAAACAAAAGTAAAAACAGTTAAAAGAGAAGACTGGTGAGCACAACCTGCAGGTAAATAAGACCCCTCTTTGCATTTTGATTATACACCTGAGAAAGGCTGAAGAATGGATCAGCCAAAATGTGATGACTTCAAAAACGATGAGTTCAGTCTTTGGAAAAACTCTACTCATTTCAAAATAACAAAATATCTCTATATTTGTTTATATTTCTCATTTTTCACTTGAATTAAACGTTCCAGTAATAAAAACTAGAAGTAAGGATATAATATCCCATGCTTTCAAGATGGATGTAAACAAAAAATTTTCACTATTTGAAGTTTAAGTACTTGGTAAATACTGGAAAAGATTGTTTTTACTTATTTTTATGCCCTACAGCAGTGGTTTTAAAACTTTGAAAACTCAAGGATCCTTTCAATAAAAGGAAATGTTCTGACGGGTCTCTATCTCCAGCATTTAATTTTTAGACAAATTATTGAACAGCAATAGAAATCTGTCCGACCTGTAGACACTTTTTCCCGTTATCTTTTCATTAATATTAAATGACTTGATACTTTGTGGACTGACCCAGTTTAGTTCTTATATAAAGGTGATTGGAGTCACCTGCAATGGCATTAAGGAAGGACAAAGAGGATATATAACCTATCTACAAATAAAGGAAAATAAACATAATTGTTGACAATAAACAAACCACATATAATCTATTCATCTCCTTTTCTTAACAAACTTTAATAAAAATCAGAAGAGGATTTGAATAAATATTGGAATATCAGCAAAAATCTGTGTTTCCTTATTTCTTCATTACCAGTTTGATTCCTTTTATTATTGATCACAACATTCTGGATTGATACACTTTTTGTTATTATTATTAGATTATTACTAGTTTTACTCAATCTTATTTTTGTTGCTCTTTATAACAATCCTCTGGGATTATATACAATCTTGTTTGATACACTTGGATCAAATACAAAATCGTTGGATGGTTTATCTAAGTCCATTTTGTCAGTAGCAAAATATCCAGCCACAATAGTAAGTTATAGCATTTGGCCTTATTCTAGTACTTGGTAAGTATAGGTCTGGTTAGTCACTCAGTATTGTCACATGACTAATGTCTTTTGGCAGCATGTCGAGTCAGGGGTGATCAATTAAAAAAATTGGAAAAAGGAGTGATCAATGGATAAGTTACTTCTCTCACCTTTTGTTGGGCAGTGATCACTAAGAAAGTCTGAATTTTCAAAATCAAACGTGAATGCAGCTGGACACAAACTAGGGGATCAATTTGGCAGGAATTCACATTACAAATTGAACCCACCACTGAAGACCTATTTAGTAGGGAGATTTTTGAAAAACAAAGACAGTCTGAGGGTCAGTAGGTTATGGTCCATGTTTCAGCTCCAAAGGTGACTATCAGGAGGATGCAATGGTTGTATACCCTTCTTTATAGGACTGATGGGCAAACTATAAACAAACTCGGCAAGATATGAATCAACTAGAAAAGATACAAACTGAATTCGATATGAAACAAAAAAAAAAAGAAAAAAAATCAAGTGTCCCCCGATATAACACAGTCTGCAATATAAGGCTGGTTATGAATCCCAATATTAACTCTATTGCCAAGAAAACTGCAAAAAAAACAGAACTTCCCCTCTAAACCATAAACCTGATATTTCCTCCAGCATCTTAAGTAAGAAATATATTTGACTTACATTGAAAGGCCAACATTAAAAATGAAATGAATTAGACAAAAACATTTCAGTAGTCAAAGAACAAAACTTTCCTTTATTAACAAATTCAATGCAACTCTTTTCTTACAGTAACACTCTCTTTTGTGCCACCCATTTCCTTGAGACCACTGATTAGAAGAAGTAACTAGGTCATACAGTTACATCATGGAAGTATAGTTAATTACTGCTCGCCCTAGAATACCAAACATTTGCCAGGTATCATGGCTGGATTATAATGCTGTTGGCTTTCTTGGATCCCAACAACTCCATTATAATGGGCAACACTTGTATTCCCTGCTGATATTTGCGTTCAAGCATCAATAGCAACAGTGAAAAGACGGGCTCAACTTGTTGAAATTCGAAAAAACCTCTCAAATGTAAATATAAGAACAACCAATTTTCAGCCTAATGTCAGTCATCAATTTTTCAACGATCGGATACATCAGATCAGATACAGTTGCAACAGCAGCAGCAGCAGCAAATTTATGAGTTATTAATGATAAAAACTTCCCCTACACTACTGCACAATTCACCAAGCTATTTTCTTTGAAATCTTCGATTACAGCAACAAAATCAATAATTCTAGTATTCAATATGAAAAGTAAATTGGAACCAGCATTTCAGAGTTTCTCGTTTGCTTATATCCAATTGCTGGGATGAATTGCAATAATCTTTGTAAGGAACAGAGTCAGCAGAGTGAGCAAGCTGTAAGTAGCAGTTTGAGCCGACAAAGTGAGTTCTGTTATAATGCTATTAACCAAAATAATTCCAAGTAAATCTATAATCAATTGTGTGAACATAGGTTTTTTCTTGTTCTTTGATGCCAAGAACTTATCTATATGCATGTATGAATCTCGGCCTACCTCACACACACACATTCATATATATATATATATATCTTAAATATGATCAGGTCTCTCCTTTACATCTGCCTCTATCATGTATACATAATATATATATATATCTTAAATATGATCAGGTCTCTCCTTTATATCTGCCTCTATCATGTATACATATTATATATATATATATATATAAAAACATGCATATATCCACACACATATATATATATATATATATATATATATATATATATGTTCATTTACTGCAGCAGAAAACAGCCTCCAACAGATCCATTATCTGATAATGACCTTGGGGTTTCGGAGCAAAACATTATCACCACTAACCCAGGGGATCCCAGCAGTACCTTGTGATACCATCAGGTTTTGTTGTTTCTCCATTAAACAGCGGGAGTACCAGATCCATGCAAATGCAATCTCCGCCCGATCAGAGTTCAGTAAAGTATGTTGAGTCCTAAAGGGCAACGAAACTTCAGCATCTGACTACAGAATGAGTATTTGTGGTGTAGCCGAATTTTCTATCCCAACCCACACAGAGAAAAAACAATTACTTCATCTTCAAGTATTAAACAAAGAAGAACCCACAACTAGAAAGACAAGTAAGGAAATAGAAACGAAAGAACCAATTGCATAGGTAAATAAATCCAGGAAATAGATAAATGGTTGCTTCCAACTTAGCCTGACTTTTTCTGAGTCGCAAAAAAGCATTTCCTCACCTTTGGTAACTTCCACAAGTTAGCTGTAGGTGAAGGACACAGTAGCCATGTTGTTTCCAGAAAAGCAATCCCCTTTTTATATGTAACAAGAACAATTTAAATATCAGCACTTCATAAGGTAATATCAAACATGAAATAAACAACAATTCATAGGAAATCAATAAACATGAACCCTCTAATATTCAAACAATGAAATAAATTAGACAAGTAGTTAATTCAAAGAAATTAATAAGTGATTGTTCGTACTGTGGCATGACCCTTCTAAGTCACAGAAGGCATTCTCTCAAAGGAGGTTGCACACAAGTGTTATACTCAGCTCAGAGGCATGGCAGCCATTTTGCTTCTTGGCGGAGCCAACCCTTTTTATACATATCAAGATGAAACGTATCAATATTTTTACGGTGAATGATCAGTTTGTAGTGCGATGGACGGACTCATCGACCTATCTCCAAACTCTGACTGATTACTTATATATATATAATTTGGTAATATATTTACTTTAATGCATCTTCCATTAAAAATAACAGACGAGAAGCTTCTTTTTAATTTTTTTCACTTATCTTCCCTTGTTTTCATACAAGTAAACAGATGTTTGGTTCCAATCTATCTTTTGGAAAATATCTATTTAGATTGAAACCAGATATCTGTTTACTTGTACAAAAACAAGAGAAGATTAGTAAAAATGGAAAGATTCTCCTTGTTTGTCATCCATATCTTTATACAGATAAGGCTCGAATTTTAAACAGATGCATTCCAAGAAAAATGGACTTGGAGTATTACATGACTTGAGAATAACTGGTTAGGATCCATTACTTTGTTGGCTCCTTCTTCAGATTAGAATAGTCCAAAATAGGAGCTTTATATGCATACATATACATAAATATTTTTCATTATTAAGAAATATATATATATATATATATATATATATATATATATATATATTTCATTATTAAAAAATGGATTGATAACCCTACAGAAATAATTATGTATGCTTTATATTATTTCAAAACCATTTGAAAATAGTTTCAAAATAATATACATTAATTATTCATATATATTTGTCCCTCTCTGTCATATATATATATATATATATATATATATATATATGTATATATATATATATATATATATATATATATATATATATATACATATCTATAAGAGAGAGAGATTTGTCTCAGTGCTCCTACAAGTCAAGGATGACTCAGGAGCTCCAAGATATCTTTTTTTTTTCTTTTGAGGGTGTGTGATTTTTTTGACTTGATATTGTGAAACCGTTAAAAAGAACAGCAAAATTCCAACTGGACAAACATTGGGAAGCAAAATAGGAAGCTTCTGTCATCATCAATTGCGCATCCCAAAAACTTGAATCTGGAAAGTGTCCATTCCCAAGGGTCTCAGATAAGAGATTGTAAACCTGTATTGAAGGCATTTGTTGGACAACTTATTTGTTTTCTTCATTTAGTCGGCCTACACATGAATTTCAGTAAAACAAAAGTCATGTACAACAATCATATCAAGAATAAGGACATAATTGTCAAAATCAAAGATGCAGAATTAGGGAAGGTGGACTACTACATCTACCTAGGACAACAAATTTCTATGAAACCCACAAAAGAAGAAGAAATCAGGCAAAGAATCACCCAGGGATGGCACACCTTTGGCAGGGTAAGCTCAAACTTCAAAAACATGACAATCCCCATAATCCTTGGAAAAAAGAGTATACAACCAATGCATTCTCCCAATGGTCACTTATGGAGCTGAAACGTGGAATCTGACCAAGAGATAAACCCGCAAACTGAGAAGCATGCAACGCGCACATGAGAGAATCATGTTCAACCTCACATGGAGAGATCACAAGACAGCACAGTATATCAGGAAGAAAACAGGCGTCTGGTACATCATAGAATCTGTTAGAAAACTTAAATGGTAATAAGCAGGTCATTTTGCTAGAATGGCAGACAACTGATGGACATCATGACTTGCAACAGATGATGATGATGATGATGATGATTGAAAGCATCAGTTTTTTTTGTTTTTTTTTCATCAAGCATCTTTACCTTGGTATCCATTTTCATTTTTTTCACATTTTCAACAGATAAGTTCCTGAGCCTTTGAGATGCAAATTAAAGTTTTGTTTTCAACAGGACATTTCTTTATTCAAGATCAGGGTCTTCAAGAGAATTTTAGACGGTGCAAAGTTGCTCCCCCTTCCACACTTGTTCTTTAGCCATCTTGCTATGACCCTTTTAACACGGAATATGTTTTCTTGTGGCTAAGTGATAGTCAATCTATTCTATTGGAAAACATATTGTATTCACATAGAAGTTTAGATACACAGCCCTACCCAATAAACTCTAGTCCCCCCACCTTGGGCCTCTAGGCGGGGCAATAGCTGCACTACCCACCCAGAAACCCTGTTGCAGAATTTCATAATTTGAATGCTGAGGAACAAATCCGTCAAAAACGTTTTGATAAAAATTAGAGATACAATTCTTTCTGAAAGTAGCACTTGGAATGTTTAAATTCAAGTCTTGTCTAAAGGTACCTTTTAATTTTGTGCCATTTTCTCAAGACTAATGGTTTTGAAACTGGTCTAACAGATAATACTCAAGGGTCTGCAGTTGGAATTTCATTTGCATACCATGGATTAAAAATTATGATAACTGAGCTCAGCGATAAGCCCAGTGCCACTCTGGACAGAAAAAAATGTTTCCAAAATTGAAATGTCAAATATTGAACCTGACATCGTGAATTTTGTAGTAGAGAAATATCATCTTCTTTGGCATAGCCATAGAAAAATATCATCATTGTATATACATCTCGATTGTATATCAGGATTTGAATGAATGTAATCCCTTTTGAGAAAAAAAAAATGTTTTTTTAAAAGGTAAAAATTAGATTATTGTCGTAGTTCACTGCCGGAAAACTTAATGCAAAGAGCAAGAAAAAAAAAATCCAACTGAACTTAATCTTCCGACTACTCGAGTCGTCACACGATCGTGATGGTTAAAAGAAGTCAGTAATAGACTCGGAAATGAGGGCAAAAAGCAATGAAATACTTTGTGACCTCAGACTAGGCACCAAGATCCTCTCAAATGCAGAAACACAATCCGTATCTCCGACTTGCAGACTAAATCCCACCAAGAAAATAAGGAGTGGAGCACTTTTCTTCAAGGGAATTAACTTTTAATCTGAAACAGCATCCTCGATTCACATGCACATTTCTATACCTTTTAAATAGGGTTTTTTCTTATATTGGATGGCACACATACTTGAATTCCAGATACGCTGAAAGTTTTATCCTCTAAACCAGGGGTTCCTAATCTTTTTTGTACCGCTGACCAGTTTAATATTGGCATTATTCTTGCAGACCAATGAAGGATCAAGAGGGGGTGGGGCTCTTAATCACGACTGGAATATTGGTGATAAGTCAACTGAAATTCACTTATTGGTGGCTAATAAAAGCAATTTCATTTCTGAAAGTATTTATCTAATATGTTTTAAAGATCCTAGGAAATAAATTTATTTTTATTTTACTAAAAAATAAATAAATTAATTGAGTTTTCTAAGTTCCAAAACCACTGCTCTAGAGCACAAAAAAGTAAATAGAAATAACTTTTCCCAGTATTTACTAAGTACCAAAACATAAGATAGTGAAAAATTCTTGTCTACATCCATTGTGTAAGCATGGGAGCATTATATCCTTACTTTCAGTGAGGATATCCTTTTCTGGTTTTATTCATTGGAATAATTGATTGAAGTAAAAAAAATGAGAACTGCTACCTAGTATAGACATATTTTGTTATTTAGAAATTAGAGTTTCCAGAATGTTCCAAACTATTGCTGTAGAGGTCAAAGAATTATCCCAGACGATTGGGATTAAACAACTATAAGATGGAATCAAACCAGAAAGAAAATAGCAATTATGATGAGTGTATCGATCAAAATGTAATGACCGAAAGCTACAATAATAAGATGAAGTAAAACTAAAATAATAGTAATAATGAAGATTGCATCAACCCAGAGTTTTGTCATAAGCAGCAATATTAAAATGAAATAAAACTAGTAATATAATTTTAACAATGAAGAGTATATCAACCAAGTGTTGTGGAAGGGGAAAAAATGAAAAACAATAGTAAAATGGAGTAAAACTATTTGAAAAAAAGATATTGAAGAGAGTATCGACACACATTGTTGCAATAGAAAACAACAACAATAAGATGGTGTGAAATGAGGGATGAATTACTGAAATAATGACGAGTATATTGGCCCAGGGTTTTGTGATAAAAAGTATAAGATGGAGTAAAATTAGGCTGTGCACTGATTCAATCGAAAAAAAAAAAAAATTCCTTGATCTATCCCAAAATTCAATCACTTAACCCCATAGCCTACTCTTTCACAAAATTTCATAGAAATTCGAGAACTTTTGGAGATATTGTGTGGACAGACATGAGCATGAAATAAAAATTCCTAGATCCACAATTGAATCACTTTACCCCATGGCTCACTCTTTTACAAAATTTAATTGAAATTGAGAACTTTCGGAGATATTGTGTGGATGACAGACATAAGCATATACATAAATGCATGAGAAAAAAAAATCTTTATCGAAAACAATTCCTAAATCCACCTCAAAATGTATCCAATGCTTCCACTGATCATGACCCATGCTTCCATGAAATTTCATTGAAATTCATTGAGAACTGTCAGAGATATTGTGTGGACAGACATAAGTGTATACATAAATGGATGGAAAAAAAAACAAAAACAAAAAAAAAACAATCAAAAACAAATCCGCCCCAAAATTTAACCAATTCTTCCTTAGCCCAAGGCCCACATGTTCAGAGGATTTAATTGAAATTCATTTAGAACTTCTGGAGATATTGTGTTGCTGATAGACAGATGAACAGAGAGTGATACATATGTGTATATATACGCACGCACACATGCTTATGTACTTTTCCATCTTTGACAGAGGTAAATAATGAAGTGTGAATCAAAACAGAGTTTTGTGATAAAGAATAAAAATTATCCGATGGATTAACTCTAGCAAAAAGAATAATAGTCAGCAAGCGAAAGTTATTTGGAATTATTTAACTAATAAGTCAACTTGGATTAGAATTGGAATATCCGTACCTCATTCAAATTAATTACTGTAGCTCGCATGTATACCAGAACTAATTATCTAAATCAAAGAATAAATAAAAAAGATACCAGCACAACATTTCAGTATTGTTTGTCCAAAATGACCATTGAGACCTAAAAAAAAGGTTTCCAGAATTTGCTTAGTGGTATACTCACGCAAATATTCATGGTCGTAACCCTAAAAATGTAACCAGGAATGTCTAGAGTCACACGCACAGGCAAAGAAGGAAGAATCTGTGGTCCATTTGACTGATCTGTCAGACAGACAATTTGTGGGGCTGCAGTGATTTGATTAGCTAACTTGAATTACATTTTTATTCATGAGGCAATATCGGGGCAGAATTACATGTCTCTAAATATGCTAACAATTTCTTTTCAATCAGAAGCCGATTTAGCATGCCTGCCAACAGACATGGACGGTCTGCTTGATAACATTAATAGATATGAGTAGAGACCGGATCAAGAGTCCGAAAAAAAACAAATTTAGATATTTATGACCATTTGACTATTTGGAAAATTTATTTAACAAGTTTCACCTTTTGACTTCCTCTGGAATAATGGAATAAGGTTGAAAACGAGGTTTCCAAAATTATGTTCAGCGTAGGTTTTGCAGCTTGTTGTTATGACCAAGGCAGAAACTCTAGGGTGCTTCATTGCCTCGGAGGGGATCAGATTAGGCAGCAGGGGGTTGTCTGTCACAATTTGATAAGCAGGATTTCAGAGAATCTGTCACAGTTTAATAAGTAAGAGGTTTGGAAAAAGCTAGGTCGATTGGGAGGTGTTGTGCGGGGTAGGAAACTATGGCTGCCAACGCAATGCAGTAGGATCTGAACAAGAAATCATTTGAAAAAGTTAGGGAGGGGGTGGGCACATGGGAAGTAAAAACGTACAGTATTGACCTACACAAGAAAAATTCTTTCATTTTCAAAGAAAAAAAAATCAACTGAAAAGTCTTTTGATGGTAAAAAAATTCAAACCTCTGAAATCAGCCGGTGCAATTAAACTTGGTTAAACTAGTTGTTTATAAACACAATTAGTTTAACCAAGTTCTCCCCCTTGTATTCTTCATCTACAAATTTCAAAGATTGGGAAAATTAAACCGTCCTAACAACTCTGAAATATCGATTAAAATACTTTCCAAAATTACCAAGTTGAGGGGGAAAGGGGTTATTAGGCACCTATGATTGAAAAAGATTTACATTGTCATAAATATCTGAACTTGTCAGATTCTATATCCAACTTTTGTTCATCCTGTCCATATATAATTTGAAAAGAAACCTACAAACAATACCATTTCGACAAAGGATTCATACAGGGCATTAAAACCACCACAATAGAAAAAAAACAAAGATAATAGAACCTATATAAATCATCAATACAAGCCTTGGTCATAATTGCTTGCAAAACATTCAATGAATGCTATTTCTAAAACTTTGTTTTCAACTGTATTCCATATTTTTTGAGAAAGCCCAGAAGCTGAACGTGAATTTTCCAATTAGACATTATCATCTGAATTCAATAGATATATAGATATTTACCTAGGAATCATAGTTCTTTCAAATTTCTTTCCCTCAAGTTGGACTGTTTTTTTACCAACTTGATCATCACATGTCTACAGACCTACATCAGCCTCTACCATCTCTATCTTTCTCTCTGGAGCTCAGTCAGTCAATTGGTAGTTGATCGTGACTTGCTTCCACAGACTCTTTTCAGCCTTCATCAACTTATCTCATACTTTCTTTATCATTCCTTCTGGAGGTCAGTCAGTCAGTTGAATTGTGACTTGCCTCCACATCTCTAAAGACTCATTTCAGCCTCCACCAACTTATCTCATACTTTGTTTACCTTTCCCTCTGGAGGTCAGTCAGTCAGTTGGAAGTAGATCATGACTTGCCTCCACATGTCTACAGACTCATTTCAGCCTCCACCAACTTATCTCCTACTTTTCCATCTTTCCCTCCAGATGTCAGACAGTCAGTTGGTAGTGGATCATGACTTGCCCCCTTGTGATTTTGAACTCTCTCCCAGCTGTTTGGCCTAAAGATTTTAGATCAAAAGTCCCTGAATGACAAGTTGAAGTAAATACAAATAACAAAGCTGATATGATTATTTCTTATAATATTTGAAGCTAATAGAAATCCAAACCAGTTCAGTGTGAGCCAAATCACCATAGCCTCACAGATGACGGCCTGTTCAACCAAGGAGCCAAATGGACTGTGGATTCTTCTTTCTTTGCTTGCATGTGTGTGTGGTGTTGTGTGTGCGTGTGTGTTGTGTGTGCGTGTTGTGTTGTGTGTGCGTGTTGTGTTGTGTGTGCGTGTTGTGTTGTGTGTGCGTGTTGTGTGCGTGTTGTGTTGTGTGTGCGTGTTGTGTTGTGTGTGCGTGTTGTGTTGTGTGTGCGTGTTGTGTTGTGTGTGCGTGTTGTGTTGTGTGTGCGTGTTGTGTTGTGTGTGCGTGTTGTGTTGTGTGTGCGTGTTGTGTTGTGTGTGCGTGTTGTGTTGTATGTGCGTGTTGTGTTGTATGTGCGTGTTGTGTTGTATGTGCGTGTTGTGTTGTATGTGTGTGTGTTGTGTTGTGCGTGTGTGTGTTGTGTTGTGCGTGTGTGTGTTGTGTTGTGTGTGCGTGTTGTGTTGTGTGTGCGTGTTGTGTTGTATGTGCGTGTTGTGTTGTGTGTGCGTGTTGTGTGTGCGTGTTGTGTTGTGTGTGCGTGTTGTGTTGTGTGTGCGTGTTGTGTTGTATGTGTGTGTGTTGTGTTGTGCGTGTGTGTGTTGTGTTGCGTGTGTGTGTTGTGTTGTATGTGTGTGTGTTGTGTTGTGCGTGTGTGTGTTGTGTTGCGTGTGTGTGTTGTGTTGCATGTGCGTGTTGTGTTGTATGTGCGTGTTGTGTTGTATGTGCGTGTTGTGTTGTATGTGCGTGTTGTGTTGTATGTGCGTGTTGTGTTGTATGTGCGTGTTGTGTTGTATGTGCGTGTTGTGTTGTATGTGCGTGTTGTGTTGTATGTGCGTGTTGTGTTGTATGTGCGTGTTGTGTTGTGTGTGCATGTTGTGTTGTGTGTGCGTGTTGTGTTGTGTGTGCGTGTTGTGTTGTGTGTGCGTGTTGTGTTGTGTGTGCGTGTTGTGTTGCGTGTGCGTGTTGTGTTGTGTGTGCTGTGTTGTGTGTGCGTGTTGTGTTGTGTGTGCGTGTTGTGTTGTGTGTGCGTGTTGTGTTGTATGTGTGTGTGTTGTGTTGTGCGTGTGCGTGTTGTGTTGTGTGTGCGTGTTGTGTTGTGTGTGCGTGTTGTGTTGTGTGTGCGTGTTGTGTTGTGTGTGCGTGTTGTGTTGTGTGTGCGTGTTGTGTTGTATGTGCGTGTTGTGTTGTATGTGCGTGTTGTGTTGTATGTGCGTGTTGTGTTGTATGTGTGTGTTGTGTTGTGTGTGCGTGTTGTGTTGTATGTGTGTGTGTTGTGTTGTATGTGTGTGTGTTGTGTTGTATGTGTGTGTGTTGTGTTGTGCGTGTGTGTGTTGTGTTGCGTGTGTGTGTTGTGTTGCGTGTGTGTGTTGTGTTGCGTGTGTGTGTTGTGTTGCGTTTGTGTGTTGTGTTGGTGTGTGTGTGTTGTGTTTGTGTGTTAGTGTTGTGTGTGTGTGTGTGCTTTGTGTGTGTGTGTGTGTGTGTGTGTTGTGTGTGTGTGTGTCCAGGCGCTTATGGCTACAACCTCAGAAATTTGGTTGAGTACACCATTAGGCACCATCTAAAAATGGTTTGTTTTATGTTTTATTTTGTCAAAAAGAGTGCTTTATGGGTCAGGACCAAAGATTCCCAAATCCTCAGCTGGTATTTCTTAAAGATAATTTCAAATAAAAAAAATGCCTAAATCTAGTGCTGGTACGTTTATTTTTTTCAGATGATCAGTTCTGCTACATATGCAGGCTACGATGATTCATTTATGCAAGGTGCAGATATTTTTTCATTTCCTTTTCTGGCTAATCATAGAAACAGCACATTGTATAACAGAGTTGGGCTATGCGATACAGATAGAAATTCATAAATTAGTATTGTCAGGCTGAATACCGATATACAAAATATATCATGGTATTTTATGTTCAATTGCAAGTCAAAGCCACACAAGATTTCATAAAATTTTTTATTAGAAACAAACTGAAATCAAAATTGCAATAAATTATAAAAAAAAGACTGTTGCTTTTTTAACTATAGCAAGAACATAGAATACTGACTATGAAGAACTAAAAATGAAATTAAATGAAAATCGAACAAAAAATTAGTTTTCTAGTGAGGTAGTAGACAGTTTTTTATATCAGGTTCTTATGCAATCTTATGCTCTTTATTTTCTTTCTTACTACAGGTTTTGTGCAAGGAAAACTAGTCTATTAACACCTCAAGCTTCAGGGATGCCCTATGGAAAATTACAATATTACTGCTGCAACTGAAAGCCTTTTTAGAGAGTAACTCTCAAACTGAGAACAATGCAACATGCCCATGAGAGAAACCTCACATGGAGAGATCACAAGACAGCACAGTATATCAGGAAGAAAACAGGAGTTAGAGACATCATAGAATCTATTAGAAAACTCGAATGGCAATGGGCTGGTCATGTTGCAAGAATGGAAGACAATTGATGGACATTGCGACTCACAACATAGATCTCCAAAGATTGCATGCATGACTGAGGCCGGCAGAATATGAGATGAAGAGATGAATTAGACAAGTTCAGAAAGTATTGGCTCCGTAACACCCGAGATAGAGAGGTCTGGCAAATCCTGGGGAAGGTCCATGTCCAACAACTGAGGATAGAAAACTGATGATGATGACTGTTGGCTGACACACAAAGATGAATCTTTGCAAAGTGGCTCAGTACTTGAAAGATGACTATATTCCTTCTACCATCAGATATCATCTGTATCACGAGGAGAGACAGGAGGGTTTGGCTTGCACACGCAGAGAGAGAGTGGGGTTGTGATTTCACAGACAATTAGGGATGGGGGCGGACAGGTGAGCCCAAGAAAAAAAAAAAAAGAGTTAGATCTAGCTCCAAAATAGCTAAATTGGCATCATTTTGGCTATATCAGTAGAAATGGTATTGCTCAATCTTATACCGCTATATTTTTGAACACGGTATATCGTGTAAAGTCGATGTACTGCCCAGCCCTATAAGAGAGGATACAGGTGTCAGAGATATCTGAGAAGCCATTAGCGAACTCAAATGGCAACAGGAAGGCCATGTTTCAGGAATATCAAACAGAATGGTTTGGTTTGATGGCACTCAGGATGTTCTGGTGATGTGCTAGAAAGGATTATATGTTATGCTATACTTGATGAATAAAGAAAAAAAACCCTCCTTATTTATTCAATGATGAATATAATGTTATTTGTCAATGGGGGGGTAGGTTTTTATTAGTGAAAACAATGTGAATGTTGAAAATTCAGCACTTGTGGAATTTTCAGCATTCAAGAACAAAAAGATTCTGCTAGTGCTAAAAAGATAGGTGTGAAACCAACACATCCTCTCGATAGTCACCTTTGGAGCTGGAACATGGAACCTCACCAAAAGATAGACCCTCAGACTGAGAACCATGATCAACCCCACATGAAGAGATCACAAGACAGCAAAGTATATTAGAGGAAAAACCTGAGTCTGAGATATCATAAAATCCAAAAGAAAACTCAAATGGCAATGGGCTGGTCATGTAGCAAGAATGGCAGACAACCGCTGGACATGACGACTTACAACAAGGATCCCCAGGGATCACATATAAAAAATGGCGCTGACAAAATATAAGATGGCATGACAAACTAAACAAGGTCAGAAAGTATTGGCTCTGCGATGCCAATGATAGAGAGGTCTGCCTTTAGTTTGATATTCAAGAATCAATGGGAAATCTAGTGAAATAAAATTGACGAGCCAATATTTCCTTCTTAGAAGTGTCCACAAAACTAAAAAAAGGTGTTTTGCTGTCGTTTGATCGGTCCGTGTTATCTCAAAGAACAGAAATAGGAAGGAAGAGGTGTGATGTCATTGAAAGGTGGGACATCAATAAAATAAAATCTTTTCAGATCAATTTTTTTTTTCACCAGTCTTTAATGTTTATGTCACTATACAATGTCCAATGTCCACATTTTTATATTCAAGATAAGCCGAAAATGGCCATTTATGACTTTTGTTGAAATAATACTCGCAGAAGATATGAGCATCAATTGACTTGAAGAAAGACTACCTGCTCTTCTTTCTACTACTGTATCTACTACTACTACTACTTCCATGGATGGTGGACACATTGTTGAACTTATGGTTCTCATTTTCTTTTCATATATCTTGTTATTATAATTTGATAAACTGACTTGAATTAATTTCTCCCCAGGAATATTGGTGACAGGAGAGATCGTACTACAACTTGTCAGTATTTACCTTTGGCATCACGGTTATGGCCAAATTCTCATACAATCATCAAAGTTAAGCAACGTCAAGCCTGGTTAGTATCTAGATTTCATGGGAGTTAGTAGAAAATGCCAACTCAAAGAATATTTTTGCACTAGTTTGACTGCTAAAAATGTGCTAAATAATAAAATAGCCAAAAAAAAAAAAAAGTTGATAATGGCTATAAAACACAAAAAAGATGCTAAAAATGTTTTTTTTAAAAAACGGGGGGGGAGGGTCAAAATGTACAAGCACTTCTGTGCTAATTTAGCGATCTTGGCACTACCAAATTTTACTTATCAAAGAAAGAATTCTGTCTGAAGACGATGATTCAACATCCATAAGATTGGTAACCAACCGGATATACCAAGAGCTGAAAGCAGCCGGGGTCCGGCAGAGAGTCTTCTCTAGCAATCCCATTAATCCTCTTATGAAGATACCGATCTCTGTATTATGCTCAATAATGCAATCCGAGCACTCCCCCGACCGAGCGACAGTTCTAGCTCCGAGTGACAATGACTGAATGAATAGGCATTATATTTCCTGACAGATCCAATCAATGAATAAATCATCCTGTCAGGTGCCTTTCAGAAGAACTAAAAGCTTCTTAGCAACAAAGTAAGCGTCGAATCTAGTCAACAGCACATGCAACCTGTCCGCAACATAATAAGCTACTAATAGTACCGAGACAAACCGTCAATAGTAAAAGCTCACTATGCCAACTTAAGCTGACTCAACAGGTTATAATCAATAATGAAAGAAAGTCTTCCATTATTCAAAACCCAATTATAAATATATTCCTATTCAATAGCCCTTTGGTTATGAAATTGACTTGAAGTCAGAGACCTTTGAGCAGGGTTCATGGTGTTAAATCAGATCAAAGAGGGTGGATCAAAATCTTAGAGATCAACTCATTAACTCCCGAGGGTGGGAAGCGTGATAATTATCAATTGCAAGATAAAAGCCCTTGGCCATTGCAAATAATCAATTGATAAGAGCTCTGAACCACAGCTAGAACAGAGTTGCCATCAATCATAATAAATGGAGTCCATCAACCCGTAGTAAATGCGTTAGTACTAGAAAGTTCAGAGAGCACGAAACTGTTACTGTCATACACTAACTAAAAAAAAGGATGAAAATTAGCTCACACATGCTGCAATGAAGGGGAGGTAACTGTATTTTGAACTATTGTACCTCCAAATTTGACCAAATCTTTTTCAGCTCATATCTTGTCTTTGCCCAAAATGTCATTAAAAATCATTGAGAAGTTCTGGAGGTATTGTGTGTTAGTGTGCTGACGAACGGAAAAACATGACTGAATACAAATACAAATGAAAAAAATATCTCGATCAAAAGAAATTTCTCGATCCGTACACAATTATAATCTGTTTTTCTTTAGCCTATGGTCTAACCTTCCACATACCATTGAAATTCCTCAAGAGCTTTTGGAGACATTGGGTAGACAAACATGAATAAATATGTGGAAGAGATAAAACTTTCTAATTCAAAGAACAGTTTTTTAACACAGAAATGACAGATTAAAATATATCTAATACTTATGAAGTGTCATTCTGCCAGTGAAACTCATCTAAATTCCTGACCACTGACAATCCCCCTTTCTCTTGATGCTAAATGCACAACATACCGACTAAATACCAAAACTTGCTTAGACAAATTTTAATCAAAAATATTGAAAAACTTTGAGCTCAATCATTATATAATTTTCTCAACCACCAAAAATATTCAGTTTGTCTGAGCAGAAACAGAACAGAGCAAAACTAGGTAGTTGTAGAGTAGCAGTAAAGTCAGTGGGCAGTGATGAGAAAAGCTGGAACCTCCTCTACATATTTTTGCTCTTATGCTGGCTACAGCTTAGGCTGTCCCTACTAAAGCACAACATCATTATTACTCACTTGGCCCGATTGGGATACGTAAAATGAATTCAGAAGTGCTTTCTCTTTCACTATTTAATCCATAGCTAGGAGAGATGGATTTATGTCTTTCAAAAGAGCATGAGTGAAGTGAACACAAACAGTCTCGGAGTTTGAACTTGACCCCCATAGGCTCTATTCTCTGTACCGCTAATATATATATAAAGTTTTATTTTTGTTTCATTCCACCAGAATTTGTTGATAATTCGCAAGGCAATTCTAAAGTAAAACAATTTCCAATGACTTTCTACAAATGCTTTCATTATTTTCAGTATCACTATGTATGCAATGATTGGAGTGAATGAAAGTTTTGATGGATCTGTCTAAACCTTGCATCACAGCCATGAAAATGTCAACATCTGAGACACCAGTCTATCTATGTTTATAGATGCAAATGATGATAGACTTTGAATGTCTTAATAATCAGTGAAAGTAAGTAACAATAATGCAAAGACATTCTAAAATAGAAATATTCTCTAAAATTAAATTTAGTTAATATGGCACACCTTCCACAAAATTTCACTTAATCTCAATGTTCAGAGGTTACCAATCCTCAAAATAATGACGACCCAATCGCCTGTAGCTTGAGTAATGGTTACACTAAGCAGTGTTTTAATGGGGGTAAGTGGTTCATTCTCTTATTAGATAAGGTTGTTATTCTGATACGGAGGAGAATTGGCCAATTCAGATCAATATTGAAAATACCTGGTTGATGGATTTTGTACCATTTGGACCAATCATGGCTTGGCTTCAGGAACAGTGATTGAGGAGGGTTATCTACACTTGTTGCAGGCACTTAAGCAACTAGCAAGACCAAGAGCAATATCTGCTGGTAGAACATCGAAAGTGGATTTAGTATAATCTTTAAATGTTATAGACAGTTATTTGATATGCAGGATTTTCGAAAAAAAAAAATGTTTAATTTCTTTGTGCATGTAGATTAGATAGCTAATTAGATTAATATGGCGGCCATTTTTTGGATAAATCTTTTAGATAGATTCTTAAACTCTGAGAATCCATTGAATAATCCATGTACTAATATTGTTGAACAACAGTAGCCATCAAAGATGGCAAAGTGATCTATACTTTTTTTTTCATATGTGCATCTGTTAGTGTGTTCCAATGCTCTTGGCCATACAATTTTGTTTACAGACTTGAAATTTTGCATCAGTACTCCTCTGGACAACTAAAGAATCTTTTTTTTCATTTTTGAAAAAAAAAAAAAAAAAAAAAAAAAATTGGGGGGGGGCCTTATTTTGACAGGTTTATTAATCATCATCATCAGTCTTTTAGCGTCCGTCGTTGGACATAGACCTTCCCCAGGATTTGCCACACTTCCCTATCATGGGCATCACGGAGCCAGTACTTCCTGAACTTGTCTAGCTTGTCTCTCCATCTAATATTTTGCCTGCCTCGGTTGCGCATGTGGTCTCAGGGGATCCATGTCGTGAGTCGCGATGTCCATCGATAACATGTACATTTTTCCGAATCTAGATATTTCTAGATGTTTTTTTTCAATTTTTTGTCAAACTCCTAGAGAGTTGACTTTATTATCGTAATTAGTCAGATGTCAAAATTTAAGATTTTTTGATTCCCACATTGAATTCAAAGAGGGTGGGTAAAAAAAATACGAGGAAGATGGTATGACGTCAACCGAGGTTATCTTGTTTTGCTCCAGTTTGCATATCCCATTTGCACAAACTACTAAAAATGGATTTGAAATGGGACACATGGTTTTGGAAAAATATCACGTGGAGAAATGAATTCAGTTTTGTTTACGGTTTAGATTTCAACGAAGCAAGGAAATTTAAACCAAGTACAGCCAACCGTGTTTTCAATGTTTCCCAGAGGAAAATGTCAGTGATGTCATGCATAAAATCTTTTCTGACCATTTTTATTCCTTGATGGAATTTTTTTGCAGGACTTCAAAATTCGAATTATATTTGTTGATCTGACCTTAGGGTTATCCAAAGAATGTGATTTAAATCTGTCGAGAAGTGTTTTGAGACAGTTCCTACCACCATCAATATTGGATGAAATCAGATCCAGTCATACGTGCGGCCATGAAACTGATCCCCCCTTAATGAATCCATTATCATAACAATTTAAACAAAATCTGATACACAAGGATGAAGTTATATGGAAAATTTGACAAATTGTACTGAAGTCTTTTTACAAAATGATTTTATCATTTTAAAGTATTTATTGAATTTAAAAGGCTATTGGGAGACTTAATGACACTTTGTATACCTTTCATTGACACAAGGCAATTTTATGTTTAATATAAATGCATTGCTAATGATTTTACAATAGACAGGCCTGACTACTGCAGGGTAAAACTCAAATCCAATTTCCCTTCTGAGTGAAGAGGATTACTGCAACATTTGTATTGTATATATAGTAAGTGAAAAATTATAATAAAAGATATTTTTTCTAGTATAAATGCAGTTAATTACTAGAATGAAATAAGCCCTTGTGTATCTATAAGATGAATTTTATAAATATATAAGACTTGTCAGCTTGGTTCAGTTGGTAAGAGAGCCAGCTACTGCTCACTTGGTCAAGATTTCAAATCAAAGAATGGAAATGTTGATTTTAGAGATTTATTAATTTGATAAAATGAAACATTCCCTTGCATAACTAAGATAGATTTTGTAGATATGCAAGACTGGCTCAGTCGGTAAAATAGCTGGCTACCACTCGTTTAGTCACGATTCTAAATCAAGGAATGGGAATAGTATTTTTCTGAGATGTATTTATTTATTCATTTATTAGAATGAAATGATTCCTTGTATACTTCTATCATAGATTTTGGTCGATGGGTAAGACTTGTCAAGCTCAGACAGTAAGAGACATGACTATCAGTCAGTTGGTTTTGATTTCAAATCCCAGTAGGAGAATGTTGATTGTTACTCCCCTAAATTTAGGGAGGACTGTTCTGGCTGTTTTTTGTTTTTCTACTGTAAAAAGAACAAAGTTGACATCAGGTTTGGACTAGAGATGGACAAAATACAAAATCAGCAAGAAAGGGATTGTCAGGGGTCAGGAAGCAAGACAAGTATTACTGACAGAATAGAGCTATTATATATAGAATGCATTGAAAACCAGGGAGAGAGGGATTGTCAATGGTCAGGAATCAAGATGAGCATTATTAATTGAATAAGGTTATTATATGTATAATTTAAATGCACTGTTAATGATTTTATAATAGATACACACTGCAAATTGATTGTTAGTGGTCAAGAATTAGCGCAGACCTATCGCCAGGGTACAGCGAGTACAGGGGTGGGCATCGATTTAAGTATGGGGGGAACCACAAGTTACTAAAAAGGTGCTGAATATGAGAAAAACAGCTAAAAAACGCCAAAAAATGGCCAAAACCCCAAGAAATACTAAAAAGAGATACCACTTACATGCTAAAAAAAAAAGGCTAAAATGTTTAAGCACGTCTGCACTAATTTACCTGAACATGGGAAAGTCCATGATGACAGGTGAAGCAATTTCAAGCACTCAAGGTGTTGTGAAAATTACTTACGTTATAAAATTAGCACAGTAAGATTTATTCAAGTCACATTCACCTTAATTTCCAGGAAGGGCCGGCCCCCAATGGGTCTGACTTTGGGTAAGCGTTTCTGATAGGATAAAGCTATTACATGCAAAATGTAAATGCATTATTATATATTTTACCATAGAAATGCATTGAAAGTCAGGAAGGAGGTGACAGTCAATAATCAGAAATTAATACCAGCATTTATGACAATAGAACTATTATTAAGTAATAATAAATCTATCTTTATTTTTTTTATCTACGTTGAACACTGATACTGAAACAATTGACCAAGTCTTCAGTTAACAGCAGTATCTAAGAATTTCACCATTTTAGATATTATCTAGTTTAGAAAAAAAACAAAAAAAAAACAAAAACATTTATCTCACCCACCTGTATGAAGTCTGTTTCCTTATTGTAAAGTTTGAAAATCGATCTGGTAACTCATCTTCAACATCCGAAGTACTTGTTGAAGGGATATCGTAACATCCAGCGTTTAGAGAGTTACTGCTACCTTCTGCCATAGTAATCCGCAGTTATGTTGACAACTGCCTCCAAGCTTTTAATGACCCTGAAATTAAAAACAGAAAGAAATGAGTCAGTCTTGAGATTACATCACAAGTGACTTGTACAAGTTCAACTAAATAATCCAGTACTCTGTAGTCCAGCAACTACAGAAAGATTTGAATCTGCCGCCATTAATTTGTGGCTCTACCAGTAGGGTTCGTCGATTTGGTTTTTAACTGCGATTTGAACAGGAATGTAGTGGTTTATGAACTGACCTGTGAAATAAATGGGTGAAAAACCATACCGCAGTTTGGAACCAAATCAAAAATCAAAAAATTTCAATGTTTATTTTAGCATGAAATTAGATGAGTATTTATTAATTCTTTTCTACCTTAAAGATTATTTTCAATACAACCAATTAGAAAGGATAAGCAAAGTAATTTTCATTCATTACAATGCAAGTCTGTGCGGTCACCAAATAGAAACAGTCATGAGACCAGCACTTTTGGCAGCATGCTTGGTTGGGAGGTGATCAAGAAAAACAAAAATAGAACACTGAAAAAGAGCTGATCAGTGGATAAGTTACTTCTCTCATCTTTTGTTGGGCGACGATCACAAAAAATTTTGAATTTTCAAAAAACAAAAACAAACAAAACAAACAAACAAAACAACCCCCCCCCAAAAAAAACCCCAAAAACAAAAACATGAATGCTGTTATCATAGACTAAGGGAGTAATTCAGCAGAAACTTACATTGTAAATTCACCCCTCCCCAAAAACCTCAAGATGAGGATTTTTAAATGATAGAAATGATTTTTTTCTGATGTAAAAAGAAGTAAATGTTTACATTTTCAGCCTTCTGGCTCCATTGCTGTGGCCTGCACACATGACACATATAAACATAGATACATCCATAGTCAAGCAGGCAGAATCACTTGAAAACCAAAGAGACCTATGTAATCAGTTTTCAATGACAGTTTCTAATTCAAATAATTTTCATTTATTATAACAATAACTAACATACACAAGCAAAAATGATAGTATTATCCATGTACAGATTAGCAATAAGGAGCTTGAAGCTTTTTAATTGGATTTTATTTGTAATAATTTGACTATCCTGATTTTAATTTTTGTTGTAAGTATCAACTCAGCTCGAGCTGTTTTAATGTGTGATTATCATGATGAATAGAGGAAGCAAAAGACAAGGCATCGATTTTATATCCGGTGCCAACTGATAACAATAAACAGGATGTGTAAATGCAGAAAAGCATCCTTGGGACACCTCGATGACAGGTATTGATGAAAAACATCCTGACAAGTGTATTGACAAGAGGACACACTACTTCCGCTTTCTTGAACGGACAGCCAGAAAAACAACAGGTGTTTTTACCTGGAAGAAGCCACAACTGGACGAGCAGAAACATCAAAAAGTGTAGGTAGATGTGGATGGAGAAAAAAAAATAAAAAAATAAAAAAGTGTGGGTTGATCTGCCAAACATGTGGGCATAGATCCCTTATAAGAAGGTGATAATTGCTGTCTTGGGTAGACCAGATTCCCAGTGATCACAGACCACAAGACAGCACCCATGTGCCCATCTGTTGGCCTAAGCACATCCGTTTTCCAGATGCCATTTTGATCTATACCAAATAAAAATATATACCTATATTTTCATAAGCCTGCATCCTGTCTTTGTCTTTAAATATCTCGAAGTTTCAGGCTCATGTAAAAATCAGACATAACGTAATCATCAGTGTTATGTCATAATAGGAAGATAAATTGATCAATGCGCAAACAGAGAAGATATTTTAATATATGTTTATCAAGCATATAGATTGTCATCATTTGTCTTTTAACGCCCATTGTTGGACATAGACTTTCTCCAGGATCCACTATATTTTTTATCATGGACATTGCGAAGCCAGTATTTTCTGAATTTGTCAAGTTCATCTCTCAATCTTGTATTTTGTCGGCCTTGGTTTTGCATGTGATCTCTGGGGATCCAAGTTATGACTCATAATGTCCATCAGTTGTCCGTCATTCTTGTAACATGACCAGTCCATTGCCATTAGTGTTTTCTAGTAGATTCTATGAGGTCTCTGACCACCATTTTCTTTCTGATATATTGTGCTTTCTTGTGATCTCTCCATGTAAGGTTGAGCATGATTCTCTCAAGCGCATGTTGCATGCTTCTCAGTATGCAGGTTAGTCTCTTGGTTAGGTTCCGTGTTTCAGCTCCATAAGTGACTATCAGGAAGTAACTATCAGACAAGACACCAAGGTAGCCAGCCTCAAGTTTGAAACAAAGACCAGCAGGTGTTGAGGACTTGAAGGGATGGGTGTTAGTCTTCAGACACCACCAGTCCAGGGCTGAACTTGTCTCAAGTATGAGAAGGTCTGCAACACAGGCAATGGGCTTCAAAAACCCCATCAAACCTGATGGAAATCAACAGATCATCCTCTCCTGATCCTTACAAGCAAGAAGAAAGCCAATTATGATATTAAAAATAATGGTTACAGCAAAATCCCTTTGGATAAACCTGATCCAGTAAAATCACTGGTTAAGCAATGTCAAGCCTAGTAAGTACCTATATGTGTGACCATCTGAAAAAACTAGGTACCATAACCGGCACAGACAAACATATATATATATATATATATATATATATATATATATATATATATATCTCAATGCTCTTCCATAGGAATAGAGCACACTGGTGGATGAGGAATTTCTGTGTAAATAGATATATCACTTAAATTCAGCCTTACTGGCTGTCCAGAGGTAGGACTTTGGGTCTGAAGTGAAGATTTCAATTCTGCCTTGCGGCACTGGATGGGATAATGGAAAGTCTATAGCCACACTGAAGAGATGTAATACATCGAAACAGCTGTCTGTGGATGAAACAATAATATATATATATATATATATATATATATATATATGTTACACATAACCAGCCAAAATCACTTAAAAAACTGAAGAAACCTGTTGAGGGTTTCTAATTACACAAAACTGTGAAATGGATTGCGTTTTATCCACCTCTCTACGAGGGCGAAATGTGACACTAAATCAATTTTAGAATTGGACCCTCACGTGTATGTGTGGGTGGTGTCAGAAATGATTTAATGTCTGTGCCACTTAACTTTGGTACGATTTAAAACAAAGAATGATACGAGATCAATAGTCAAAACAAATGTTAGGATGATAATTACTTCCTCTTTCCATAGGGATTGACTGAAATGTTTTGGTACCAACAAGGAGAAAGAGACCAACAGATTTTGTTAGTCACTCAATAGAAACCGTCACATGGCCGATATCTTATGGCAGCATGCCATATTGATCAGTTAAAAATAAAAAATAAAAATTTTTTAAATCAATGAAAAAATTACTTTACTTGCCTTTTGATGGGTAGTGATTACTAATAAATCTGAATTTTCAAAAAACAAGTACAAACCCTTGGAATCAAGCCTACTGTAGGTATCTGGCTATGTACCAAGAGGCATATTTATATTGGTATATATATAGTGTGATCAAAACTGATGAACTGTTAGTATGGTTTTTATAGGTATATTATATTGAACAACCGTAGCCATCAAAGATGGTAACGGGTTCTATCTTTTTTCGTAATTGCCTGTGTTTGTTTAAGTATTCCAATACTCCTGCCCATACAGTTTTGTCTTCAGATTTGGCATCAGTATTCCACAAGACCGCTTCTGTTTTTTTTAAATTTTGGAAAAGAAAAAAATTTTTAAAAATTAAAAAAAATTAAAAAAGAAGAGAAACTTGAATCTAGGTGTTTCTTTACTCATTTAAACGTTATCCAGTTGAACATGCCAGTGATGTCATAAATAGAATTTATTCTGATCATATTTATTCCTTGATGGAATTCTTATAGAACTTCAAATTTTGATGCTACAGTTGTCCTCTTTTTGACTGTGATGTCGAGTTTTATATTATCTTACAAGAGCGGACACTTCAATGTGTTTCTGATATCCTGATTTCAACAGACTAGGGATTCTAAAAATTTTTCTTCCAGCGTACCTAATCCCTTGAAGAAAAGAGTGTAAAATGTATGGACACCATAAAACAGACAATAGCCAAGTAGCATTGGTTGATAATTTCATTTAATCTAAAGTGACATTTTTAATGAAATGGTTGAGCTTGGCTCTTTCCGACAAGTAACTCAATTCTCGGCACAGTTTCGGAGACACACCCACGTATCATTCTCAATTCAGTTTTGCATGAGATTTTTTTTCTTTTGTTTGTATGCATTGCTAAGAAACCTTGTTCACAACACACTCGAGTTGTGTTCGGTTGGTTGGGATTACTTTAAAATTCCAGTGTTTTTACAAACCCCTTGTATAACCCAGTAATCAAAAACACATGGGATACAGGTACCTTAGTTTTAGAACCCCTGTTGTAAACTAATAATGACGGCGAATATTGCTTTGCAACATTTAGAAAAAAAAAAAAGTTATTAAACTTGCCATTCTGAATTAACCTAGAGTTTGAGAAACTTAAAATCTTCAGACAGAGTTATATATTGAAATAGGATACAGATCTTGGCAAAATGATTTAATAAAACAGAAAGCGAATAATTCACACATCCAGACCCAACATCTCCTCTTCATTCGTTTCACCCTATTCGGTAGCTGTGTGCAGATCTCTTTTACAAAAGCCCAAAATATTCCAGTCTGTTCTACGAGTAGCAGTGCATTTACTCAAGTAGAAATTAACAGGTGATGCATTTCATCTAAGCAACGTGGTAGGTCAATATGGATTTACCATATTTCTCTGGCACTGTAGAAGCTATTTTTCTTTCTTGAAATCCACCTTGAAAATTCATTCTGCAGGCATTTTTCATAGGCTTATTCTAACTCCACAGGAATGTAATCTATGCTGGAGAGTAAACTATTGTACATGCCCTCTGAATCAGCTGTACAAATTATACTTTGTATAAATTAGTAAATAAGCCTAAGTATCATAGATAACAAAATATATGCTTCCCATTTATATACCATGGCAAACGAGTCAACAGACTAGTAGTACTTTAGATGTTGTATATAAAACACATTATTGGTTGTAATATTCCAGTATCTGTAGAACTGGAGTATTACACGTAGATGCAGCTCTAAGTGTGAATTTAACACATCTATATTGTAAGAGGAAAAATATGATCTACATGTTACTAGGCCACCCACAAAACATCTTGGTAAGGTAAGCAAAGTATAAGGGTTCAGCAAAAATTTTATGTGTACGTGGAAAAAGCAGCAGACCTTTGAAGGTTTTTTTTGTTTTGTTTTTTAAATAATGCGTAGCAGTCCCTATCTTGATAACATTTGAATACTAGATGCTCCAGAATATTTGCCAATTGGAAAAGATTTGCAGTTGTGTTTTTTTTTTTTTGAACAATCATTATAAATATGAGTTTTCAAAGTTAAAATCTCTAAAAAGCTACTATTTCAGAGTATGTAATAAAATGCTTATTATGAGGATTCCAGATTTTTTCTATCTATTGATTTTCATAGTAGTACAAGAGAATATTACCAATTTCTATTTTATTTTCATTGATTTATATAGATTTTAATAATAAAAAAATTCTGAAAAATTATTTTGTTTCCAAAGACGGAGCCAAGGTTCAAAAAGCAGATACCATTCTGATTCCTTTTGATAAAATTTTCACTCAATTTAAATCTGAATTTTTGTACTAAACAACATTTGATATTAGGCTTTAATGTTCAGATAAAGCTCCAAAGCTGTGTTACCAAATTCATTTTCAAGTCCATTTCTAAAATTGAGCCAAAAAACATCTTAGAACATATACAAACATAGATTTGTCAGATATATATTCAAAATCTAGGGAATATATTATGTATTATAAAAAATTCAATGTGATTTTAATCTTCAACATTTATTTTACTAAAATATTAATTATTCTATTAATATAAATTAAATGGAGAAATTGCTTATTTTATCAAGAATCATTGCAATTTCTCTCATCTAGACAAAATGAAAAACAAACATTGATAATACAGTTGAATACTGGTAATTACTTCTGGATTATAACATAATGGTGCCTATCCTAACGAGGACAATTCATTTCACAAAACATCTTATTCAGTGAAAATTCATTTTGTGAATAATCGAGCCAATGGGAATTCAATAATTTGTTCCAAATCAAAAATATCAGACCCCCTAAGACCTTAATCATAACCTTGTAAATAATTTATAATGTACTGATCACTTTCTGATGAATAAATACAAATAAACTTATAAATAATTTATAATATACAGATCACTTTTTAATGTATGAATATAAATAAACTTGGAAATAATTCATAATGTATTGATTACTTACTAGATAATCTATAAATACAAATAAACTTGGAAATAATTTAATGGATAATCCAATTATAATCAACTAATTGTCCTTCCATCTGTCAGCCTAAAAATAAGCACCTAGATACTAGATATAAATCTAGATGATTATAGATGAAATCCAGATGGTTCTGGATAATTTTATGTTTTTTCCTCTAACTGAAAATATTTCACCATGAGATATTGGCCAGGTGGGGGTGGTAATTGAGTCGTTTGCTTTGATAGGTACCAAGGTATATATAAATTTTTGAACGTACAGCTGTCCATATACTATTTTTTATGCTGGGACTTGAGATATGGAAGTTATTTCAAAGTTTCCTCAAATTTAACTCTTTAAATATCACTGATCACTTGATACCACATCCAGTTGACGGTGGAACTCTTGTGTGAATAGAATTTTGAAATATTTTTGCAAATTACTTAGAAAATAAAGGTGAAAGGGCGGTAAATTTAGTCAGTATGACTCTCCTTAATACTGACATTCACATTTTCTTAAATAAATTTGAGAGTTAAAAAAGTTGAGAAAAGCTGGTCAAAGCAATTCACGTGATAATGATACATAATCCTTGGGAAACATTTTTGATGCTAGCCTGTAATTGTAAACTGAGGTTTCTTCAGTTTTTAAGTTTGCCTAGCTGGCTATGTATGCATCACATGCATAGGTAGTACCAATGAAGCTAGAGGGCTGAAAACCTAAAAATGAGGAAATTCCCTACCTAAATAGGTTTTTAGTGAACAGTTCAATTTACAATGAAAGTTTATGATGAATTGGTCTCTTAGTTTGTGTCAGGTAGCATTCATGCCAGCTTTTCCTAATAAAAGGCAAGAGAGGTAAGTTATTCATTGATCACACCTCTTTCCAATTCTTTAATTGATCATCCCAACTCGGCATGCTGCCAAAAAACTGAGATCACATGTCAGTTTCTATTGAGTGACTAACCAGTTGTTCCTTTGTTTTCGAATCTGATTTGGCACAACCTTTCCTTGGCCCTTTGCCAGACTTAGCCAGGCTCAGTAAATAGAGCAGTAGCCTTTCATTTTGCCAAAAGAGATTATCCCTTTTGGCACCCTCACTGACAACCTGATGTTTAGCAGAGATAATGTGGGTAACTATCAGCATACTTAATTTTCTAATTTTACAGATTAGCATCTATCAGGTTTAGGCACAAACATACGAAGCTATTCTGACAAATCTGTGATACCCTCCGAAATAATTCTGATCATTATTGAATCAGCGTAGCCATGATCACCGAGCAGTCAGGCAAGCGACAAAGTATTCTTGCCTTCTTACTTGGGTTTTTTTTCTTCTTTTTTTTATGTTTGTTCATACATCTCTATTACACACTGGTCGGTCAGTTACACTTACATTAAACAACAGAAATAAGAAAGGAAGAGGTGTGATGTCATTAAGAGGTATGATGTCATAGAAAGGCATGACATTAAGAGAAAGAAATTTTTTTTTTTTTTTTTTTTTTTTACAAGCTACAAATGATGTCATGGTAGAATTAAAGAAAAAAAAAAAAAAAGCCAAAACTAGTCACTTACAGTTTTTATTGCAAATACTTGCAGAATATTTATCACACTATTTTACAAGAATGGGAATCAACTGACTCAAAGGAACACTACTTGCTCTTGTTCCTCCACCTCCTGCTGCTACTTCTACCATAGACGGTGGATGCATAGTTGAACTTATGATTCTTGTCAATTTGCAAGAGTATTCCACTAAACCATTTTTTTTAGAAAATGGTCTACAAAGTTTGTAGCCCTTTTTTAAAAAGTTTTATGGACTTTTTGGAAAATGCTTTGTTTCTTGAGAGAAAAAAAAAAAAAAAAGCAATTTAGGCAGGCAACAAGTATCTGGAGAAAGTAAACCACTACATTTGCCTCAGACAACGAATCTCTATGAATCCCACAAAAGGAGAAATCAAGCAAAGAATCACTCTGGGATGGCAAGCTTTTGGCAGAACAAGCTCAACCTTCAAAAACAAGACAATCCCAATAATCCTAAAAAGAAGAGTATACAACCATTGAATCCTCCGGATAGTCACTTATGGAGCTGAAACATGGAACCTAACCAAGAGAAAGACCAGCAAACTGAGAAGCAAGCAATGTGCGCATGAGAGAATCAGGCTCAACCTCACATGGAGAGATCACAAGACAGCACAGGATATCAGGGAGAAAACAGGAGTCAGAATTTACTAGAATACTCAAATGGCAATGGGATGGTCATGTTGCAAGAATAGCAGACAACTGATAGACATCACGACTCACAATGTGGATCCTCAGAGATCACATGCACAACCAAGGCTGGCAGAATACAAGATGGAGAGACAAATCAGATAAATTCACAAAATACTGGCTTTGCGACGTCCATGATAGAGTGGTCTGGTGGATCCTTGGGAAAGTCTATGTTCAACGATGGAAAATAAAAGACTGATGATGACAAGTGTCACTTTTTCAAGTGAAACAGTAGCAACGCAGTCATACACTTAACCCCCCCCCCCAACCATTTTCCAGGAGATAAAAGCAGCTGGGAAAGAAAAAAAAAAAAAATAAGTAATGCATAGTACGTAATTTATCATTAGATGGAATATTTTGAACCAAGGTTTCCCAAATTTAGGCTCAGGACACCTCTGGGGGGGGGGGGGTTCTATCAAAATCATTAGGGGTTATAGAACAGACATACTTCAAAATATTTTTTAAAGAGTCCTTTTTGATTTGAAAGAAAAAAAAAAGAAGCTTTTTTTTGCCAAAAAACTTTTTAGAGGGGTTGTCTTTTTGGACTCTTGTACAATTGTGTCAATAATACCAGTCATACTAAGGTGATTCACTTAATGACTGGTGTGGTGTGTTCTCTTTAATTTTGAAATATCTCGATGCCAATTTTCAAATTTGTAGACAAAATGGTATAGCCAGGAGCATTGAAACACACAAACACAACTATCTTTGCAGAAAATAAAAAGAAGCATTTTTAGAAAGGGTTTAGTGGAGAACTGATGCCAACTTTCTAGTGTAGTCAAAATGGTATGTCCAGGAGCACTGAGACATACAAACACACCGTATTCAACTGTCTTTTCCAAAACTTGAAAAAAAAAAAACAAAACATTTTTTGAAGGGGTACTGATGCCAATTTTCAAATCTGTAGACAAAACGGTACGGCCAGATGGGCAAGACATACAAACACGTGCACATGGCATTTGATTAAAACAATCACAAAAGTCTTAAAGTACATTTTGCGAGACAGAATTTCATTGGAAATAATAAGACAGTTTCATTTATTGTATAAACTTTGTACCATCATATTTTATTTTGATATATTAGATTTGCTTTTTAATCAAAGTCATTGGATTACTAAGATGAAAGATCTTGTAATCGGATCTAAATCTGTCTGAACATTGCCACTTGTAATAACTTTGACCAATATTTAAATTGAAAATTTTAGATGCAATATCAACATGAAAGAGACTAATACATTATTATAGTACATCGATTACTGCTTGAAATAAGTGACAACTTCAAAACCAAGGGGATATCATCTATAGAGCAATGGTTAGTGAGTTGGTCTAACAGGTCAATACTAAGAAGCTTGATTCTTCTTGGGCACTATTACTGTGGCCTTGTGCCTGAGCATTTTTTCAAAATATCTCTACTGAAGATTTGAACCTGCTTTAATAGGCAATAGCCTTGATGTCGTAATATTGTGGGTTGAATTAACTTGTAGTTAAAAATACGAAACTTGCATAAATGAATTGCCAAAGGCCATTCGAGTATCAGAACTGATAATCTAAAATTATCTAAAACAAATAGATCCTTTATCTGAAATTATCTTAAAAAAAAAAAAGGTTTAAAATGACAGAGATATAAGTATGTAAGAGAGCACTTTTTTGAAAAAAAAAAAAAAACTATTGCAAAAACTAACTGCAAATTTTCAGGGTTGTAACCCCAAAAATGTGACCAGGAGTGTTCAGAGAGACATACTAACATTCAGACACTTAAAGAGAGAAAGGTCTGTAGCTCACTTAGTGAGGCTGGCAATTTATGGGGTGCGGTGATTCAATATTCAGCTGAACAGCAAGTGAACTAGAGAAGATCCGATTGAGAAAAGTAGGAAAACTTGAACAAATGGATTTATCATTGCAGACAAATTGATGAAGAAAGCCGTTCATAATTCGGGCAAAGTATTCATTAGTTCCTAATTGATTATCATTTACTAATCCTAGTTTAGTATGGCACAAGGCCAAAAAGAAATAAATGGGAATAATCTGCCAAATATTTGTAGTAAAATGATTTCCAATGAATTTCTATGTAAGCCTTTTGCATTATGTAATCATTAGAGTGAATGGAAGTTTTGATTTATTTGGTTAATAAATTCAACTTATATCAGAGGTTATGTAAACAATTTCTACAGCAATAAAAACGATTCAGAAATACATTCGATAGCAGTAAAAACGATTCAGAAGTCCATTTCTATAATAGTAAAAACGATTCAGACATCCATTTCTATAATAGTAAAGTAATTTAAGAAGGATTTCTAGAGTAGTAAAGTGATTCACAGCAGCCAATGAATTTGGAGAGGTATAGAAATTTAGTTATGTCTGTCTGTCTGTCCACATGATGCCTCCACAATTTCTCAAAAAATTTCAAAGAAATTTTATGAACAGATAAGCAATGGAGTAAGAGAGATTCAATCAAAAATGGGGGCAGAACCAGAAATATTTTTTTGTTTGAGAGATATTTTCTCTTTTTGATACATTCATCTGTATGCTCATGACTGTCCACACAATATCTCCAAAAGATCTCAATGAATTTCAATAAAATTCTGTGAAAGAACAGACCTCAAAATGGGTGGTTAAATTTTCGCGTAGATCCGTGCATAGTTACTTCCCCTAATGCTGGCATTAGCTGAGATATAAGCTCTCAGTTCTTTCTTGTTTGCAACAGTCTGATCTCTCTGCTTTTCCAATATTCCCTCAATTAGAAGCTTTTACTAAGGAGATAAAGCCAAGAGCATCAAGATAACGCATTTCCCATTCTTTTGCCTGATTCATCTATTAAGATAATGTTCCACACAAAATAATGTTCCAGATGGGATATTAAGTACATAAGAACAACATCTGTGTCATAAACATGTTCTATCAAACAATGGCCAACCAATTTTACAATCTATTTCCTCATGTCTGAGAGGAAGATAGATAAAAACTAGATCTATGTAAGGAAACTATAAAGACACATAAACACAAAAATATTTTGTACTAGCAAGTAAACCTGGCATTGCCTGACAAAAATAGAACCTCAAATTAGACAACACAGTGAGATATGTTTTTCATTCCTTACCCGAGCCAACACAACAAATGGAAAAAAAAAACTATTATTTATACAGAGATGTAAATCTTTTCTTGCAATATATGCTTTGTACTGAATGTCATAGACTGATGGTTTTACTGGGGTAGTAATCAAAGAAATCAACAGAAAATTACGTTGAACCAAAATAGAAGTAAAAAAATTAATGAGGATTTATAATACTTCATCTGATCAGAAGATTAAAGAATAATCACTTTCAAGTTCATCTCAGAAAATGACTTGATTTAGCTTTACTAATTGTCTTGAACTATGAACTGTATTATGTTGAATTTTCATTAATGAGAAGAAAGAAGGGTTATAGAGAAGCCTCCCTTTATTATCAACTGAATTACGTTAGATTTTTGTCAATGAGAAGAGGTAAAGGGACGTAGAAAACTTCCATGGACTCAGCAGAAACTAGAACGGTGTATCAATGTGAAAAAAGCAATGCCCGATCAAAAACACTAACACTTGTTTAAGAATTGATTTTATTGAGAGGAAAATGTGTGCCATAGGTAAGATGAATGAATGAACAAATGAAGGAAGGAAATCCTTGGATAAAAATTAAACTTATCTGATGTTCAGAACCAAAGATTGGCTAGAGAATAATCTCTGGTGACCCCAAAGGTGCAAGGAATTCAATTTTTATTAATTACCCATGCTATATATCAGGTCAATCGACCATGTAGTTTACGCAGAGATGAGAAATAAACAAAAGGCTCAAATGATAAACACACATGCTACAATCAAAAAGTCTGGAGAGTGACACATAATTATTTGCTGAATTTTGATCCAAAACTTTCACAAAATACATTGAATTAGGTGCACTGACAAGAGAAGAGATAATGTTGAAAAAAAAAAAATTGTTATATATGATAACTGCAAACTTATTGCTGTACATTCAGACAAGGAAAATATACATACATACACATGCAAGGTGCCACTGAAAAGTTTAAGAGGTTTGAACATATTGAATTATTTATCAATTCATCCATTATTTCCCCAGATCTTGCCAAACATTACCCACATCTCTCAAATCACTCCAGTGGGAGATAAACGATTTTTTAGGAGGCAATTTCATGTCTCAAGCTCATCAATCTTTTGGCTACCACCTTATATATATATATATATATATATATGAGAGAGAGGGATACATATATATATATACACATATACATATGAGAGAGAGGGATATATATATATATATATATATATATATATATATATATATATATATATATATATATATATAGAGAGAGAGAGAGAGAGAGAGAGATCTATATATATAGAGAGAGAGACAGATATATATATATATATATATATATATATATATATATAGAGAGAGAGAGAGAGAGAGAGATATGTATATATATAGATATATATAGAGATATATATATATAGAGAGAGAGAGACATATATATATATAGAGAGAGATGTCTAGAAAGCTTCACAGCTTTAAATACTGTTTTACAGATACTTTGTTATTATGGTACAATGTGTACATTTTCTCTTGTTGGATCATCAGTTGTTGACAATGTAACTGTTTTGGGGATTTTAAAAACAAAATAGTTATATTAACATGGCACCTCAGCTTTCAGCTATAACTTTAACATATAACTCATGTCATACATGTAGTTTGTTATTTTATAAAGGTTATTAACAATGTATTGTATATGGATTGTATTTTGAAGTAAACATCATTTAATAAATATATATATATACACAACATACATACATATACTGACCGTCCACTTCCATGTAGGGCAAGGGTAGAGCATCTGAAGCGAAGGTTTCAACCCTACCTATCCGCACAGGAAGGGATGATGGATTGTCTAGACTAAAGAATTGTAATACAACGAAACAGCTGTTTGTGGATGACACAATCATTATATATATATATATATATATATATATACATACATACATACATCTGGCTATGTTCTACTGAATGAAACCGAGAGAATTTTTGCTGTAAAATGGAGCAATGAACTAACTCTGGATGATATACATACACTCTTAAGAAAAAAGAAGAAATTTTGAAATAAGAGCAATTTTCTTCTCTATTCAGTTACATAGTCAGGTGTTTGATTTGCTATTCTGTTAATTCCGGTGCTGGACAAAGAATGTTTTCAAATAATTTGTCTGTATAACTATTATATTCTGTCAGACATAAACTGTTCAATCTGATGATATATACATATAAATATATGCACTCATGAGCAAACATTTATTCACAAGGTTTATGTACCGATTTTCTATGACACAAAGTGTATTACGATTAACCAAAAGTGTATGATGACTTACCTCTCACAGAGTCAGGTGAGACAATAGAACTTCATCTTTTGGCTAAGAATAGTATTTTCTTACCAATGCCAGCAGAAAAGAATGGTAAATGGCATTCTTGTAGACATCCCTAACGCTTACTCCTGTTTGTCAAATCTTTTGATTTGTTTTTTTACTTCCATCTGATGATGGATAGAATTTCCAAGTTAAGCACTCAGAAAGCAGTGATAAGGCCTGCTGTGATAACTGATGGCGGTTGACCTTTGCTCTTTATGGGTCAGTGACCACTGTTGCCAATTTAGCTTTGTTTTGGCATGAAATTCCAACATTTAGCACTATTTTCAGCTAATTTTGAATACAATGATAGTGAAAATTATAGCCAATTCACAGCCAAATTTTAGCAATTTTCTGGCCAGTTTGGACAAATTCAACCATTTTTGGCTATTTACAAATGGCTGAAAAAGGCTAACTAAATTTTTAGGGCTTTTCTTTCTGATGCGGTCGATTTAGCAGAAAATCTGTTTAGTTGGCAACTCTGTCACTAACACATCTCAATCATCTGCCAAAATGGTTACAAGTCTATAACGAAGCACCACTAAGTCTCAAGTCTTTCCAACAGGGAATAATACAAGCCTGAAAGACAGACCATAGATGTGCAAGTTCTTTTCTTGTGCAGAGATCTTGCAAGGGCTGAGTTGCCAAATTTATTTTTGAATCTACATCTAAAATTGTGTCAACAAAACATCTTGGAATGTTTAGATCCTTCAGATTTATACCTAAATCCTAGGAAATATACTACATATTATGAATCGATTGAATGCGACTTTATTCTTCAGCATTTTATCAAAATATTACTTATTTTATTAAATCTTTCAATTAGCAATTTCTGGCATCTAGATGCAACTGAAATGCCTTGATTGGGATGAAAGTTATCTCAATTTGGCAATGCTGAGCTAGGGATATAACTCACATTTCAGTATGTCAGCTGACTAATGATGTGTCCACAATCTGTGTTAGAAGGAGGAAGAAGAGCAATAGAGTCAGTTGATTCTCATACTTGTAAAATATTGTGATATGAAAGTATTCTGTAAGTATTATTTTCAATATAAATTGTAAACGGTCATTTTTGGCGACTTTTGGCTATTTTTACCTTTTTTTAAATTTCCATGCAGACCTTGGATATGCTATCATCAAAAGCATGTGAGGGAAAGAAAAAAAAAAAAAAGAAGAAATCGATCAGGATAGATGTTATGCTTCCTAATGACATCACACCTCTTCCTATTTCTGTTGTTTAACATAACTGAGACCGACTGACAGATCAAAAAACGTCTTATAGAGATGCATGGAGGCATCTAAAAATTCCTGTCCTGTGAGGATCAAACTCAGTAAAAATGATAAGCTAAGCTAGCTTGTTAATCATTTCACCATGCTGAGGCTGCCTTGTAAACTTTGTTTAGTCTGGTACGATGTCACAGTCGTGGGAACCTGTGAGGAAGTGACAGATCAAGGTAGGGAGTGACACCAAGATTACTGCCTCAGAAGTCTTCCATATAGCTTCTTTCTGAATATCTAACAACTGTCCACATATCTCCAAAAGCTCTAAATCAATTCCAATGACATTTTGGTCAAAAGGTGTGCAATGGGCTATGGAAGAAGTGATTGAATTTGGGGGTGGATCAAAGTACAATTATTTCCCCTGGCAATAACGTTGGCAAAGGTAAGCCCTCTCTGCATGCTTTTTAGTCTTATAGTATAATTTTTCTTAAAGATACTGAATAAAAACATTTCCATGAAACCAATACTTATTTTTTCATATTATTTCAAAGTCAGAACTGAAAATTTGAAATGAACAGAATTGTTAGTAAATGTAGGCTTATGTCTTCAAATTCAATAATAGGAGTGAATAATGAATAGTATTAGTACAAAAAGATCACCAAAATCCTAAATATCCTGGGAGTAGAGCAAGTTCTGGAGTGAGGGTGGGTGACACCATGACTTACTGCCCTGGGTAACACCAACCATAGGATCTAACTTAATGTATTAGTTAATTAGATAAGCTTGCTAATCACCAGACTATTACTAAGTGTTTCATAGAAAATTACATCTGTAATGAGTTTGATTTCCACCGGTTCAAGGTCACAACTATTGAGTACCCCATTTAACAAACCCATTTTCGAGAGGTAACAAGCCCAGCACAGTCTCCTCAGAGACATGGTCAAATATTTGTTTACAAACGGAGATAAATGTTATTCTTGTTAGGAACTCCATTTTTACTGACACCTCATTTTAAAATGGTGAATATGTCAATTGGCCTAGACAGTGTAAATAGATAAACAATTAAAAGAAAGGAAATAAACCTGCATGTACCAGGAGGCCATTTTAATGCAAAGTTTCTCTTACCGTCTGAGCATGGTGGCCAGCTAGTAAGTTAAAAGTTTTACACATTATTCATCATGTTAAAATGCAGTGACAGTTCAGATGGAGTTCCAAATGAAAAAAATGTATCTAAAATTATCCTGTCAAATTCAATAATCATCTCATAATACATGAAGATATACATCCAACTCTGTAATCTGACGGTCAAGTTGAATTTTGATCTGAAATTTTCACAGTATAATCTTCAATCAATGTGATTAATGGAGAAAGGTTGGGTTAAGGATATTATACTGAAAAATGAATATTTACAGTGTAAAATTAATTTCTCTTTTCACCATCAGGCTATAGACTTTCATTGTTCCATATGTTCTTTAAACAACTATATAAGAAACCGTAAAACCAATATTGTCAACATAAGTTTTTTCAGTTTTTAAGTGATTCTGTCTGGCTAGCTATGTATTTATTAGTAATGCATACAGGGCACAGCAATAGAATGGAGAGTGGAAAATTTAAACATTTTACTCCATATCAAGTCTTTTTTTGGAGAAGGGGGAAAATCTCTATAAAATATGTTTTCAGTAGGGGGATTCATTTTACAGGGTCAATTTATGATAAATTGATCGCTCAGTTTATGTCCAGTTGCATTCACACTAGTTTTGATTAAAATTCAGACTTTTTAGTGATCACAGTCCAACAAAAGGCGATCGGAGTAACTTACTCATTGATCACCTCTTTTTCAAGTTTTTTTTTAATTCATCTTCCCCAACATGGCATGCTGCTGAAAGCCGTTGGTCATTGAATGTTTCTTTTGAGTGACTAACCAGATCTTTTTAATTGTTTCGAACGCAATATTTCAGTCGATACATATTTAGACATTTTCTACACAGCATACACAAACCTTCTGCGTCTCACGTATTTTGATACATTCTCACGCTTATACGCACAAAAGGAAAATTCTCACGCACTTCATAAAAGGTCCAAGATTTGTATAGATTTATCAAATTGGTTTAGATTTCTGGTAAAAATCTTATCTTGGAGCAAAACTGTTCTGAAAAGACTTCTAGACAACAATTAATGAAATTAACTGGTATGCACAGAAATACAGTCAATCTTGGATTTTGGGGAGCATGCCCCGAGATTCCCTTCTGAGCTTCTCCTTTAGGTCCGTTCTGTGTGAGAGTGTGGGGGGAAGGGATGTACACACGATTCTAACTCATTCTTAACAGAGAAACTTGACAGGTATGCATACACCAGAGGTGGGCTAAATAACATCGATATTTACTTTTCTTTGGTAAGTTAGAGACAAGACCATATTGAGAAGAAGAACATATTGAGAAGGACAATTGTGTACCATCAATCTGAAATCAGTCAGAAATACAGAGATATACCTTAATTTAGTCTGGCACAAGGCCATGAGAATGTGGCACCCAAACAGGGAATGAACTCAATAAATTAGCAAACAGCGTTGTGAGACCAACTTACTCCCGTTGCCAAGTATGGTTTGTTAATTACAGCTACAAAATCTTCAAGAAAACAACTACACTGTAGTTGCATAAAAAGTTATGATGAAAACAGAAATAAACAATTACCAGATGATCGAAATGCAGTGAAACTGATCAGTGGCAACAAAAATTGTAAAGATCTATTTAATATCAATTCATTTACCCATTTAAAGCCCATTTATCAAATGATATTACTATGTATATTAAAACACCAAGATAAATTGACAAAAATTTCACCTTACTTTTATTTAAGTAATTAATCATCTGAAGATCAGATATTATCTCCAAATGTCAATAAAGAGGGATAAGGATTATTTTTGCTCAAATATGAATGCATTGAGCCAATGGCTTGTAATGACTTTTCAGGAATCTCATAAATACTCTAACATTCATTGTTCCGTCTTAATCCAAAATTTATGGCCAATAGCACTTTTGGCGTTTTTAGTTTCATTCTATTCCACAATTTTGATTTAATTTGTAGTGGTTACTTAGTTAAGTTGAATTGTTATCTTACTGTTTGGTATTAAGTGTAAAAACATTAGTCATATCAACCAGAGAAAAGTTAATTCTTTAAGACTGGCTGCTGCTCAGAGTACATATAGGAAAAAGAAGGAAGGGTTAACTATATGTGAGAAAGAGGAAAAAAGATAAGACCCTTCCTTTCCCTAATAGCTATGGGCACACAAATAGGAAGGTAGCAGACTGGTTGGTGATGTCAAATCAGAATAGTTATTGCAAGTTGTGATGTATTGAGAGGGACGCAGATAAAATTAGATGCAAATAAGATTTAAAATAAAGAATAATGTATTTATTGAAGTGTGTATAAAATATAATGATCCGATTGTAATTCTCATTAGAAGAGGTCAGATAATATACTTTTAGGGTTGTTTTACTACTTGTTAGAATAATTTTATTAATCGTCCAATTTAAACAGAAGTACATTGAAAAGAATATACGTACTACACAGATGGTGCCTAATGGTGTACTCGTGCAAATTGTCAAGGTTGGAGCCACAAAAACATGACCAGGAGTGCCTGGAGACACACGCATGATGAGCAAAAGGGGAAGAACCTGTAGTCCACTTGGCTGGTTGGTCGGGCAAGCCATTTGTGGGGCAATGGTTTTTTGATGTGCAATAGTTTTGAAATAATGGCATTGTGGAAGTTAAGTTCAGGAATTTTTGATGCATTTTTTTCTCTGTTTTAGAAAATTATTGGTGGATTGTATCTTGTAGTTCAAAGCACACAATGTACCTCGTCTAACTTTGTCGACAGATTTAATTAACATCTGCCCTGCTCAGTCAATCACAGTATCAACAGTCACAATGTTCCCCATAAGTTCTTCATTATTCACTTGGACACTTTTCATTTAACACATAACTCCTCAAAATGACAAATTCAGCTTTCCATCAGATTGACGACACGTCATTCTGTCCAATGAATTTCTCGCTCCACAACAACTTCACCTACTGTTATAACACGTTGGCATCCGTTACCACTCTTCCAGAAGGAGGAGAAAAGCAGATATATTCGGATTAAATTCTTTGTTACCAGTTACCAGTGGAAAATAGTACCATAGAATAATTGTACAGCACTATTGTCCTTTATTGACTACTAGCATGGATACCTAGCATCGCCTGGGGAAAATATAACTTCAAATTTGACAACACGGTGAAAAATATGCTCTCCAATACATTCCTTCTTAATTAAATTATTCAGAGAGCAAATTCTTCATTTCCAAACTGCACTGTTTACTCAAAGTAGATTGATGGCCTCAGTTATGTTGTGATAAAAAAAATAGCTAGAAAAATTAGGACCAGCATAAATCATCATTATCAGTCTTAACGTCCGTCGTTGGACATAGACCTTCCCCAGGATTTGCCACACTTCTCTATCATGGGCGTCGCGGAGCCAGTACATCCTGAACTTGTCTAGCTCATCTCACCATCTAATATTCTGCCGGCCTCAGTTGCGCATGTGATCTCGGGGGATCCATGTCGTGAGTCGTGATGTCCATCTGTTGTCTGCCATTCTTGCAACATGGCCAGCCCACCGCCATTTGAGATTTTTAATGGATTCTATGATGATCCCTGACTCTTGTCTTTTCTTGGATGTACTGTGCTGTCTTGTGGTCTCTCCATGTGAGGCCCACATCCCCTGCCCCAAACTTCAGTCAATACACAAACCAAAATGTAGCTCTAAAATCTCTGAATGTGCACCATTTTTGTATAATATTTCAATGAACCCCCAAATAGAGCCCCCCACCCAAGAAAAGTAACCAAAAAAAAAAAAAAAAACCCAAGCATAAATAGTGGTTAATAATTAATGATGGTTTACAATACTCAATCTTGAAAAAAAAAGAGAACAATCAATTACTTGTATAATTATAAAAATGTCCTGATTTAGTTCTACTAGTAGTAGTAGCTGTCATACAGCTATGTGTTTGAGTAAATCTATGCTTCATGCCTTATTCACTTCTCTTGTCAATGACTTGATTTAATCTAAATCTTGTCATTGAGAGAAGATTAAGAGTAAGGGGCAAAACAAAAACACACCATTGTTCAAGCTGTATGGGTTGTGGTAATACTCCTGCTGCTGCTTTACAACAGTTTTATTAACTAAAAAGCAATATGACAGAAATACCCCCTCAAAACTTGTATAAAATCGATTTTATTGAAAGAAATCTGTATCACTTTTGAGAAGAATGATTAATCAAAATTCTGATGAAACATTTTTTTTCCAATATATAGAACAGGTAATTGATTAGAAATGACTTATAGTGACCTCAAATGACCTAAGTCAAACTCATATAGCCTATGTCACAAGTTGATATTTTGTGAGTCTTCATATCAAATATCAAGCCCCTAGGCCATGTGGTTTTAGAGCGAAAGAATCACAGGTAAATAAACAGAAGGCTAAAATATTAGTATAGAAAGTTGAACTCTCTCACCTCAAGTAAAAAGGCCTGATTCAGGTGGGGGACAAATGCCCCAGTGGATGCTAATGAACACATCTATTCATGCCAACTCCAATGATTAGATATAGAGAAAAAGGTATAGCTCTTAACAAAAATCATAGATATCCACTTTTAAGAAAACTGATCTTGAATGCAGAGTTTATCTACTTCTAAAATTTCCAGTTTTTTTGGATGTCTCAAAACAGTCCCCAAATTAGCCATATCTTTATAAAATTACCCACGGGGGCTAATAGTGCCTTGGAATCTCCAGCTACACAGCTTCACTTTGCCAAATCCTGATGGACCCTGGCCTATAAATCTTAGATACAGCCTTATTTAGCTTTCCAAACCCATTTTCATGACTACTTGAACAAAAGTGACATCTTACTACAGTTCAGTCGTAAAAACTGTCTAAAATGACAGAGGTGAATAAGTCAGAGTCGTGAAGCTGAAAAAGTCAAATCTGCCCGATAAGACTAACTGATGTTGTGCACATGTAAATAACATAAAAAAGAATGCACGCTTCTGAGTACCAACCCACATAGTGGAAAAAAGTAAGACTGTGTTTCATTTTCATGAATAGAATTGCTGCAGCTACCATATTATATGATCTACCAATAGGTTCCTGCTGTGGTATGCAACCTAAAGTCCGTTAGCATGTGTAATATTCAACTTTGGATCACTAGTTTGTTGACTATTTAATTTAGTTAGGTTTGAAGCGCTGGTTCACAAAGAAATATAGATATAGGAATCGAAAGTAGATGAAGACTGAAATAATAATGATGACTGAATCATAAATTAACCTTAAAATAAAAAGAATATTTTACCCATTTTTTAATTACAGATAGAGCAAAAATTTAAAAAAAAATCCCCAGCTCAAAATTCCAGGATCTGCTTCAAAAGAAGACCAACTCGGGTCAGTGAGCATTCCAACTTAACTGGAACATATATCATTCCGAACAAACATTTTCACGCTTACAAACACAATTCATATAACAAACATAACTGAGTCTAACATATAATTCACTCAATAATACCTTCCTTTTCAGCAAAAAGAACATTTATTGTATTGAGAGCATGACTTCCCATCGGACAGCGGCTAATGGACAATAATTTCCACAAACTATATTCACTACAAAGAGAACAAGACTTTATTGCCTTTAAAGACTCTTAAACTATTGTCAAGGAGCAGGCACGCAGACGTGCTTTATTACATTTGCACAAAACATGTAAGTTCGTCCACGAAACAAAACATTTTCCAACTTGCACAATTTGTACATAAAGAGATTTCGTTCATTACTTCGCCATGATTCTGAGTAATTCATTTCAATTGACTTCATTTGCTGCTTACATGACCTTGCTATCTAACTGCCATTTTCTATAATTTACTACTAATGAGTAAGGAAAGTTAATCCAACAAACAACTTGGCTTCTTGCATGCAATTTAGCAAAATCAGAACTATTAGTACATATAATTCAATGTAGGCAAGGTGATAACCCTATTATAACATTTTGCTTGAATATTTGAAGTCAAAGGGTGGATAGGGGTTGGGACAAAGATAAAAAAAAGGAAAGCCGACAAGTGGGTAGTTGGTGGAAGGGGTGGATTGAAAAGCAGTTTTTTTTTATTCATCACGATGGGCACACTGATTTTTATGGCGTTTTCATGTCAAGAGTTGAGAAAAAGTTGAGAAGGAGAAAAATATTTACGTACAGTTCCCAGCTTACCAACTGAGGCAAACAATAAAATTTTGCCGTAAAAACATAACGGACATGACTTTGCAAAAAAAAAGACAAAAAAAACCTATATTCTATTGAATGGATTTTTACCAGTGCAACCAAGAAACAAAAGTAGCATTTGTTAGTAGCCTCGCGATTAATACTTGCAAGTTATCAGTTGCAATTCAGTAATTCTCCACATGCTTTATTAGTAAAGTACTACACTGTCTCCAGCTTTTATGAACGGGTAGGTGTTAAAGATCAGGGATTTTAGCTTCAATGGGAGTGCTGTATATATGAGATACATGGAGGTATTTGAAAATGAAGTTATAGCCACTGCACAAGGAACCAAATGAAAAGTAACACTGAAACTAAAATGTCAGATATATCTTTCGTATCATTTGACTGGATAACAAACAAAATCAACTCCAGACAACCACAGATATTTGACACCAATTACAGTCAACAACAATGAAGGAGAAGAAAAAGAAAAAAAAAAGAAAAAAAAAAAGATCAACCATGCCTGATAATAGACAATGGAATGTGAACATTCTTATGCGACCATGGAGCTGGGCTCTCCTCTGTCTCAGTGATCAAGAATACACCCACTCATCACCTGAAGATGGCCGTTGGGTACAATGAACAAAATTTGGTGTTAAAAAAATGAACCAAGATGAGGACAAAAGTCCACAGAAAACTTTATATAATAAGATCTCATTTTACACTTGAAGTACTTCGATCAGCTTCACTAAATACTCTGCTTTGGAGTAACATACCGATACTTGTATTATATCATTACCAACCATTAAATTCTTATAAGTCATAACTCCTAGCTAATAAAACTATATTGGCAGGGTTTAATATGATATCGGTATGATTGCATTAGTCAAGATTTTATCTTATACTTGAACTTATTTCTGTTTGTTGTTCCATTGGATAAAACATTAATCAGGGTTTTTATTTTTTCTGGAATGCAATGTCTAAATAAACCAGTGGTCATTGCAAAAATAATGAATTGCAGTACCAGTTCACTACAACACCTATAAATAAATTTTTTTCCTTTCTTTTTAAAAAGGGTCGCCAGATTAACTTGATATAATGCCTACAGGACCGCAAAACTAGAGCCAATGCCTACGGGACCGCAAAACTAGAGCCAATGCCTACGGGACCGCAAAACTAGAGCCCATACCTACGGGACCGCAAAACTAGAGCCAATGCCTACGGGACCGCAAAACTAGAGCCAATGCCTACGGGACCGCAAAACTAGAGCCAATGCCTACGGGACCGCAAAACTAGAGCCAATGCCTACGGGACCGCAAAACTAGAGCCCATACCTACGGGACCGCAAAACTAGAGCCAATGCCTACGGGACTGCAAAACTAGAGCCCATGCCTAGGGGACCGCAAAACTAGAGCCCATACCTACGGGACCGCAAAACTAGAGCCAATGCCTACGGGACCGCAAAACTAGAGCCAATGCCTACGGGACCGCAAAACTAGAGCCAATGCCTACGGGACCGCAAAACTAGAGCCCATACCTACGGGACCGCAAAACTAGAGCCAATGCCTACAGGACTGCAAAACTAGAGCCAATACCTACGGGACCGCGAAACTAGAGCCAATGCCTACGGGACCGCAAATCTAGAGCCAATGCCTACGGGACCGCAAAACTAGAGCCAATGCCTAAGGGACCGCAAAACTAGAGCCAATGCCTACGGGACCGCAAAACTAGAGCCAATGCCTACGGGACCGCAAAACTAGAGCCCATACCTACGGGACCGCAAAACTAGAGCCAATGCCTACGGGACCGCAAAACTAGAGCCAATGCCTACGGGACCGCAAAACTAGAGCCAATGCCTACGGGACCGCAAAACTAGAGCCAATGCCTACGGGACCGCAAAACTAGAGCCCATACCTACGGGACCGCAAAACTAGAGCCAATGCCTACGGGACTGCAAAACTAGAGCCAATGCCTACGGGACCGCAAAACTAGAGCCCATTCCTACGGGACCGCAAAACTAGAGCCAATGCCTACGGGACCGCAAAACTAGAGCCCATGCCTACGGGACCGCAAAACTAGAGCCCATGCCTACGGGACTGCAAAACTAGAGCCAATGCCTACGGGACCGCAAAACTAGAGCCCATACCTACGGGACCGCAAAACTAGAGCCAATGCCTACAGGACCGCAAAACTAGAGCCAATGCCTACGGGACTGCAAAACTAGAGCCAATGCCTACGGGACCGCAAAACTAGAGCCAATGCCTACAGGACTGCAAAACTAGAGCCAATGCCTACGGGACTGCAAAACTAGAGCCAATGCCTACGGGACTGCAAAACTAGAGCCAATGCCTACGGGACTGCAAAACTAGAGCCAATGCCTACGGGACCGCAAAACTAGAGCCAATGCCTACGGGACCGCAAAACTAGAGCCAATGCCTACGGGACCGCAAAACTAGAGCCCATACCTACGGGACCGCAAAACTAGAGCCAATGCCTACAGGACTGCAAAACTAGAGCCAATGCCTACGGGACCGCAAAACTAGAGCCAATGCCTACGGGACCGCAAAACTAGAGCCAATGCCCAAGGGACCGCAAAACTAGAGCCAATGCCTACGGGACCGCAAAACTAGAGCCTATGCCTACGGGACCGCAAAACTAGAGCCCATACCTACGGGACCGCAAAACTAGAGCCAATGCCTACAGGACTGCAAAACTAGAGCCAATGCCTACGGGACCGCAAAACTAGAGCCCATTCCTACGGGACCGCAAAACTAGAGCCAATGCCTACGGGACCGCAAAACTAGAGCCCATGCCTACGGGACCGCAAAACTAGAGCCAATGCCTACGGGACTGCAAAACTAGAGCCCATACCTACGGGACCGCAAAACTAGAGCCAATGCCTACAGGACTGCAAAACTAGAGCCAATGCCTACAGGACTGCAAAACTAGAGCCAATGCCTACGGGACTGCAAAACTAGAGCCAATGCCTACAGGACTGCAAAACTAGAGCCAATGCCTACGGGACCGCAAAACTAGAGCCAATGCCTACGGGACCGCAAAACTAGAGCCAATGCCCAAGGGACCGCAAAACTAGAGCCAATGCCTACGGGACCGCAAAACTAGAGCCTATGCCTACGGGACCGCAAAACTAGAGCCCATACCTACGGGACCGCAAAACTAGAGCCAATGCCTACAGGACTGCAAAACTAGAGCCAATGCCTACGGGACCGCAAAACTAGAGCCAATGCCTACGGGACTGCAAAACTAGAGCCCATACCTACGGGACTGCAAAATTAGAGCCAATGCCTACAGGACCACAAAACTAAATTTAATGCCCACAGGGCAAGGATTGTTGATATGCATAAAACAGACCAGTGCAGAAAAAAAAAAAACGATGTAAATTTAAAGACTGGTTTTAGATAATAAAAGCTCAGCTGAAGGAGAAAATTATATAAAGAAAGTTATATAGTGGAAAGAAGAAAATTTATTTCTTGGAATACAATCAACAGCTAACATAATTCACAATTAATAACAACATCCATCAATTCACAGATCATTATTATTACGTGAACTTGAAATGGTTTCAAGATAATTTTATCACAGCCTATATAAGGTTGTGCCAAAATCATCTTGAAGCAATCTCAAGTTAACATTTGCACAAGTATTCAGTGCACACACACTTTTGTCACAGGAAAAATATTTGAAAAACTATGTCCACACCGACGACTAAAAATTTGAGTAAACATAGCAACTAAACTCTTTTCTTTAGATAAAATATCTGTACGTCATGATTTAATTACTTTAGCCTGCATTTGTACCAGAACTAATTATCCAAAAAAGATTATCTCAAACAAATAGATCTATTATCTAAAATGATGGTCCAAAATGACTATAGAGATCCCCAAAAAGCAATTTAAAAAAGAACCCAAAAAACAAAAAAAACAACAAAAAAAACAAAAAAAAAACCCTAAAAAACAAATAAACAAACAACAACAACAAAAAAAACAACAGTTTTTAGATGGTGCCCAGTGGTGAACTCGTGCAAACTTTTGTGGTTGTAGCCCCAATACTGTGACCCAGAATGCCTGGAACACACAGATATTCTGAGAGAGAAGAATCTTTACCCAACTTGGCTGGTTGGTTGAGCAGACTGGTTGTGAGGCTATGGAAATTCAATGTTTGAAACAATCAACCAAAACTATTAAGGTTTCTTAAGTTTTCAAGTTGGTCTGGATGGCTGGCTCTATGTATGTATGTATGTATCACAAATACAGGGTGCACCAACTTAGGAAGAGGGCTGAAAATATAAACATTTACTTCTAAAAGTGAGTAAAAAAAAAAAAAAAAAAAAAATATACAAAATGATTTGTTTTCCCTAAAATACCCACTCAATACTTTCAAGAGGGGGATTCAGTTGACAATGCAAGTTTATGCTAAAACGATTCTTTAGTTTGTATCCACTTGTATTTTGAAAATTCAGACTTTTTTGATGGTCACTGCCCGAACAAAATTTTTCTAATTGAGTACCCCCAACACAGCAGGCTGCCAAAATAAGTTGGCCACGTGACAGTTTCTACTAAGTGATTAACCAGACCTGTACCAATTTTCCATCAAGTTTAAAATTTCAACTATTTTCAGTACAAAGCAGTAAATAGAATCGTTGAAACTGGAGCCTCTTTCAAGACACAACAGGAAGTTATCACTTCAGTGTTCAAAATCTCACTTAGATGAGAAGCGATAAACTGGTTAACATCCGAATCATATCCGGTGCCAGGCAGAAATCCAGACAAGACTGTCCAAGATCCTTTTGTTCAGAATAGGCACAAAGATAGAGATTTAGGGACCTCTAATTTTCAGTGAACTTGTTCCAATCCTGGGGTCAGTGAACCCTTCAGGGTTCACAAAATTATAGCTGCGGATCTGTGGGCAGACCTCTTAGAAGCCTGGTAGCGGATATAAATTGGAATTAATTAAAGGCAGTGACATAGTTAAGAGATTTGAGGGCCCGAGCAGGGGGCCTTGGCTCCTTGAGAGTCGCCTCCAACTTTTGAGATTTGTTGTCATGTAAAGTTAATAGGAATGTAGGTGAACTACCATTCATACAGTTGGAGGGGGGGCACCCGCCAATTGAAAAAAAAAAAAAAAAAAAAAATTTACCCTCCATTTAAAAATCACCCCCAACCTATCCCTCAGCTATACCCCCGGTTCTAAAGAAAACTTGCACCAAATTGGCATGGCAAGAGAATTTTGTCTCGGAATTTTGAGACTTATTTCTCTCAATGAAATCCTACAGACCATATATTTTTTTCAATACAAGTTGGTCATGAGTACAAGTCAAGTTTGGAATTGGGCATGAAAAATCAACAGACTCAAATATAAGCAGAGACCATTATTTTGCCATGACGAGAGATATCTCCTAATAAATTTCCCATTTATAGCACTGTTGCCGAAAATGAATTTCTTTCATCTTCAATAAATCAATCATTGTTCTCTGGTTGTAAAAGAGAAATTCTTATCAATGATTTTGAATCTATCTGAAAAATACTTTTAAAAGCATATCATATGATATACATCATAGAATACCAACATAGAATTTCATACAAAACTATTATAACGAATCGAGTTAAAACAATGGGCATTATTGCTCGATAATATTCATAATGTCTATGGATGCTATATTCATCTGAGCAAAAGTATTGGCCATTTTGGATTGTCCTGAGTATATGTTGAACAGTCAATTTGGGGCAATATCTTTTGTGAAAAAAACAAAAAACATCATATATTCAAAAATATACAGTAATACTATCCTGCAATTTTTTACCGAGAACTAACATAGTTCATAATCCCATACTAAGAAGACAAGACAAGACTGGTGACTGCAAGGCCAAACCCCATTCCCTCTCCTATTGCAACCGAGGATGACTACTGCAACTTTTGTATTGTATTTATAATTGTAAATATTGAAATTATGAAAATATATGCTTTTTTTTTAAATGTATATATTAATTAGAATGAAATAAGCCCCTGATAAATTTTCATTAGTATCAAAGATTTGCCAATACAGCTCAGCTAGTAACACAGCCTGCTGGCAATCAGTTGGTTGAGAGTTCAAATCACAGAAAAGGAATGTAAGTTTTACACATCAATTTTTCTCTCCTCATTTTGGTGAGCATTGTCCTTGTTATGGTAGGAAAACGAAGTCAATTCCAGACGTTGTACTAGAGTTTAACAAAAAATTTCCCTTCAACACTTAAGCACACAATTACTTCTACTTGAAAAAGAATCTTTTCACTAATTCTCTGTAATATACAGACATTTTTGCAGTGGTGTTTTCTATCTTTGGTCTGCTGCGTGTTATGGATGCACAAAAAACTTAAAATATTTCAGTACCTGTAAAAAGCAATGGACAATTGAAGCCTTTGAAGGGAAGGTGGTCCTATTAGAAATTAGAGAATTGAAAGAAAGTAGAATATGGATTAAACATTATTATCAGTGGATAATTGTGTCCAATCTAAATTTTCTCTTTTTTCCATTAATTCTCTTATTTCTTTTTATTTGTTAGACATTTTCAACATTGAATGAGCAAGTGTTTGAAAATTCACAATCGTGACTATCTTCCCTACATTGTATCAAAAAGGCTTTTTACTGTCTGTTGCTCTTCATAGACACTAAAATATTTTTGTGCATCCATAGTTCAATGCACAACCAAGATACAAAGCACTAAACACGAACCAATACTTCTTAGCATTCACAAACTCAAATAAAAAGAAAACATCTGACTCACATCCATTTCTCCCGAATGAAAAGATTTTCAAACAAAAAATATGTTTGTTCACACAAGTTGCTTCAACTCCTTTGGTTGATATAAAAGATTTTCCGTAAATATCAATTCATTCCTTCTTTGCTGCCTTTTCTCACCAAATAAAAATTGTTGATTTATTTGTCTAACACCTTACTCTTCTCCTTTACTCTTTTTGAAGTTTTCCGCTCAGCCTAAACCATGTTCATTGCAAGTGTTTACTCAGCAGGAACAAAAGGTTAAGGACTGTTTTCTAATAATAGAAAATTCAATATTGTATCTCACAGTTGTAAAAATTTAATAAAGGCCTCAAAAAAGTATTGGATATTTAAGCAAAGAATTTCTTCAACAGATAATGACAATCCTTTTAAAAGAGATAAAGACTAAGCTTAGATATCTACAACACAACTACACCCTTGATAAAGTACCCGTCTTTCTCGAAGTCTAAGTATCAAGAATAAAGACCACAAGAAAACTTCAAAATGGAGGTATGGAAAAGTTTTGCCCAATCAAGAAGCGAAAGGTTTAGTCAATGATCTGAAACGAATTCAAAAACAGATCTGGTTAGTCATTGAATAGAAACTGTAATGTGACCTTGTTTTGACAGCTTATCGAGGTGGGGATGATTAATGAATAAGATACTTTTCTCTACTTGACTTTTGTCGGGTAGTGATAACAAAAAACAGAATTTTCAAAAGGAAACACCAAAAGAAGCGGGTATAATCTGGTGACCAATTTATCAGAAAATTCTATTGCAGATTAAACCTCTCACTAAAAATCTACTGGGTTAGTGCGGAAGGGGCTTAAAAAAAAAAAAAAAAAAAAAAAAAAAAGTTTCCAGAAGGTGTGGCATGAAAAATGTTTTCTGCACAACTTCCATATTCTTAAAACCTTGGAGAAATAAAAAGGAAAAAAAAGAGAAAGAAAATGTGCTCTTGGGGACAGAAGAGCCGAGACCCCCCCCAAAAAAAACGAAAATGTGTTCTCAAGGAAACTACTAATGCAAATTTTCAGACATTTTAGATCCATATCTACAAAGGCAGAATGGAGTGAAAACAGTAGCAGCCAATTTTAACAGTTTTTTTTCAGGGTTTCTAATAAGAGCCTGGATCCTGCAACAATATAAATGACTTTTTCCTGCTTCAATGATAAAACAACACTGAGGGAAGTCAGTCAGTTAGGCAGAGAACTTTCCAGAATCCTCTTGTACATTCACTGAAAATGTTCACGGATACCATAAGATTGCCAGTGCTTTATTTATACAAAGTCTTGGGATTTTCACACACAAATAACAAAAGAACAGACAATTATGTTTTTACACATTTTTTGACGTTATTCAAATCACTATAGTCCCACGAATGGTCCATTCGACCAACTAGCCGTGGGTTACAGATTTTTTACATATGGGTTACAGATTTTTCTCTTTGTCTGTCTGTCTGTGAGTGTGTTTCCGGGCACTCATGGACTCATGAATAGACCCCCTAAGCACCCCACCCCAGTGTTTTTTTTGGTTTCTATTATCATTTGGGACCAACAATCCTAAATCTTGTGCTGGTATTATTTTTTTTATTTTCTCCCAATTTTTTAAGATAATTAGTTCTGGTGCATGCAAGAGCTACACTGAATCATTTATGCAAGGTACAGATATTTATTATATCTGTGACATTGAGAAAATTTCATTATACTTTCAATACTTCATCGTAAATACGAATTTATTTCTATAGTAAAATTATTTGTAGAATATTTTAATCATAATAATATAAAAAGGCCAATTCTATCAGTAATAAATGCCTTAATACCTGAACACTGATAAACCCTTTCTTCCTGATTTTCAATATATTTCTATAAAATCATTAGCAATGCATTCATTCTATAAGATTCCTCTCTGCTTGTGTATATATATATATATAATACATAGGGTACAAATCAGGTTAGCAATATAGCATAATATAAAGCAACATCTGTAATACGAAGGATTTATTTCATAGAGTTCTCGATATATTCAACTTCATACTATGAAAATCAAGTTGTTTTAGAGTAGAGGTGGAAATAAATAGATAATAGAATGCCGATTCGCTACACAAACTAGTTCATGTTTCTGCCCTTTCTGGGCCTCATCAGGTGAATGATAGTCTGTGGATTCTAGTTTGGGGAATTAGTGAGAATCTTGAGGGTGTTGCTGTGAGTGGGTTTGACAAAATGCATAACTGCTCCCACTCCCAGCAACACCCACAAGATTCCCCAAACTAGAATCCAAAAACACGGACTATCATCTGCCTGATGAGGCCCAGAGGGCAGAAACATGAACTAATTTGTGTAGCGAATCCACATCCTATTATATATATATATATATATATATATATATATATATATAGTGTGCATTGAACCACTGTACTTATAGCTGGAACCACCATAATCTGTTAATTTATCACACTGATAACTCTTGGGTACCATATGCGGTGGTGACGTTGGTCACCAACGGTTTCTAGTGAGTGAATAACCAGACATACCCACCTTTTTCAACAGAAATTTTATGTCCGTCTTCCACCTTGATATGTCCTTCCTTTGGTTTACACCAGTGCTATTAAAACTATTTCAACTAATGAAATCATCCCATCTGAACGCAAACAAACAAATAGAAATATAAACAGACAAATAAACAGCAAAAATTTGCTCACACTTCACACATACAACTTGGATCTCACCTGCGGTGCTGAGCCAACTGCATATGAACCTCACTTCCTTCGTAACTAAAAACCAATAGACAACCTCCATGCAGCTAGTACTCTTAGGTGCCTAATTGTCTCCCCCAACTCTTGCTCATTAATTTCGGGAAAAAAATACAAACTACCCAGCTCCCATTAAGTAAGGTAAAAAAACATTAATGGCTTTAACTTTATTGTGTTAATAACTGATCAATATGTTGTATAATCATGCTTTTTGGAGCCACTGTAAGAGTTTTTAGAGAGTATATACAATATTTCTAGCTATACAGTTATCTGGAAATGAAATCTAGCCAATTTTAGAGCCACTCGTACGTTATTGTATTGTGGCTCTATCAAACCAAAGATAATCCAGACTTTAATTTTTGTTTTGGGGCCAAAATGGCCCACGACTGATACTCTAACTGATGCATTTGTATTGTGCATATCTGAGGTTTTCAAATTGGATGCCATGGTTAGCTCCCAGGGGCACGGCAGAGTAAATTGAAAATTCCTCATACATCGATTTACATCTAACCAACTGATGTCTGATCGCAAATACATCCCATCAGAGCTCAAAACTCATTAACTTGACGGAATTTCTGTTGGTTGCTGACTTCTGTTAATTTTCTGCTTCTGGCCATCATTCTCGTCATCTTTTGCTTTATCCTCCCGACGTGTTGTGTACTGTCATTGAAACTGTGCAACATTCCGATACACTTTGCAGAATAAGTATCAGAACCAGATTTAGATAGGTTTGGCCAGGGGCTTTCTATAATTTGTTGGCTTCATGGTCAGGTTTTGATTTAACAACCTTACCATGGCCTAAAAAAGGAGGGATGGGGGTTGTACAAAGGGAAGCGGGTGGGGGAAAATTTGCATGCCTAAAGAGCTAAAATAAGTAATGTCACTTTAGGAAATTCAAAATATCAATGGTAGTATGAGAAAATGATCAAAAAAAAAAAATAAATAAATAAAAAAAAAAATGGTGGCCAGTCTGTGATGGGTACATGCAAAAAGATCTGCTGGGTAACATAAGGAAGCAGTTTTTGTTTTCGTACTACACATCCAAAAGTATTTATTAAATAGAAAAAAAAAAGGTCATAGCGAATTCTTTTCCTCCCATGTTATGAAACAAGCCAAATCAACCGTGTTACAAAACGTTCTTGCATGAATACTTAAGGTCACATGTTTTGATCTAACAATTTCAACGTAACTAAGCTCCTTCCAGAGAAAAAGTTAACATTCTTGATTCTTCTAAACTGTGAGCAACATCGAGTGCAGATTACTTGTGGCCTTATTGAAGATTGAATCTACTGAATGGTGGTGTGATGAAAATATTTAATTAAAGTAAGTGTTTTGATGTTATTGATTAAGTTTAAATATGAGAAATTGAAAATGAATTAAAAAGGTTTGTTTAAATCAAGTATTTTTTAGATTGTAATCCTGCGTACAAATAGAAAGGTTTTCATCAAACATTGATAAATGCTTTCAGCTCCAAAAAAGGGGAAAACAAAGTGATACCAGCTCACCCAAACTTTTCACAGCCTGCCTCAAGGTGATCTTCAGGAGATCAGACTGGGAGACTAAAGGAATCAAAATAGACAGCAAATATCTGAACAACCTTAGATTCATGGAGCTCGAACATGGAACCTAACCAAGAGACAGACCCAAAAACTGAGAAGCATGCAGTGTGTGCATGAGAGAATCATGCTCAACCTTACATGAAGAGATCACAAGACAGCACAGTATATCAGGAAGAAAACGGAGTCTGGAACATAATAGAATCTACCAAAAACTCAAATGGCAATGAACTGGCCATATCACAAGAATGTCAGATAATGACTCATGACATGAATCCCCTGAGATCACATGCACAACCAAGGCCAGCAGAGTACTAGATGGAGAGACAAACTAGACAAATTCAGAAAGTACTGGCTCTGTGACGCCTACAACACGATAGAGAAGTGTGGAGAATCCTTGGGAAGGTCTATGTCCAAGGATGGACGCTATGATGATGATGATGATTATAACCCACAGGCAGAAACTGGAAGAGGCAGGATTATTTGGACTGAGGATTCACATCCATACAAATTGATAATGAAGAGAGACCACAGTGTCTATTGATTTAGAAAGTTTCTGCACTGGAATGCATGCTTCAAAGTGAATTAAAACGTCACCTAGAAACAAATCATTGCAATATGGTTGGTGACTGAGCAGAAAGTTGCAAGATTCATAACAGATTTAATGAGATTTGTTGCACAATCCAGAACATGGCAAAGGATCTGAATAAACGATTGATTGGAAAAATGCAATGGAAAGAACTCGGGTTGACGAGTAATAAAGATGCCAATATCATACGTAGGATTTGTTGATGCTGATGAAATTATAGATTTTCTGTTTTACAAAAGTATAACTGCGGGTACGAAGACTCAATATTTGTTTGAAATACTTGGCACATTTATCAATGAAGACAATTCAGAGTGGACAAAGTGTGTTTGTATCTGTATAGACGGAGGTCTTTCTATATCCGGAGTTCATGAAAGGTTGCAAGTACTCATTCGAAGCAGAACTTCTGATGTGCTGTGGACCAAGTATATAATTCAAAAGAAGCATTTTCATCAAAGCATTCAAGTCCTGCAGTGAAATCTGGTCCTGGAATGTATGGTGAATGAAAAATGTCAACTATATAAAAGGATGGCCATTAAAGGCACAATTTTTCAAAGAGTTATGCGAAAAAATGCGAGTCGAACAAACATCTCTTTTACACTGCAGGCGCTCTCAGTGGTTATTTTGTGAAAGTTTACTGTCTCGTACGTATGAATTACAACAGGAACTTTAAGCATATTCTGAAAATGAGGAACACAAGTACACCATATACATCTTGGATACAGACTTTTTTTTTACCGAACTGGCATATTTGTCTGAAATCAGTTTGAAAAGTTGATTGTGTTGAATCTCTCCCAGCAAAGGACACAACAGGCATATATAGAAATTGGTCGAGAAGATTTCAGCCTTCAGGAAAAATCTTTATCATGGAAACGAAAAGAAATGAATGAAAATGGTGGCAAAGAGTGTTTCCCATTGTAAAAACAGTTTTTGACTTTCAATGATGTTGGGTAAAGGTCTGCTATCAGTTCGTAAATTCACTATCAAAGGGAGGCGAGCGAATTTTGTTGTCTGGTTCTTGAAAACAAGTTTCCTTTCTTCTAAAATTCTGTTTTTTTTTTTTCTTGAACAATACCGAATTCTAAATGGATAATGTTGAGATGCTCAACAACTTGGCACAGTGAGGGACTTTTTCATTGACCATTCGCATAAATTCATTTGGAGGAACAGTGTCAGAGAGAGAAAAAAAGATTATTTAATGAATTCTTATTGCCAGTTTATATTTTGGGGGATTTTATGATTGAGAAAAAAAATGTCTTGTTACTTGCAAAACAAACCCTAAACATAAATTATATCCTTTATAATTAAATTGAATAAAATACAGTTTTAAATATTCAAATTGTCTGCATTCATTCATTTTATATTTAAGTAGATTTGCCATAGACGGTCAAGCCAACATAAAAATTTATGAACCAATAAAACTTTACCTGATATTGATTTCACAGAGGATATAAAATTTGTTTTTGAAGAACACCTATCTCAGCTTAGGGATTGGTTTCAAAAATGTTTTCAAGAACATAACACAGAGAAATTCATATGGATTCAAGATTCAATAAGGGCCTAATCTCCATCTAACTTTATGTATGCAGAAGAAAAAAGATCTCATTGAACTGTCTTGTAACATAGCTTTGGAAACCAAATTAGCCAACATGTAATTAACTGAGCTTTGGATATCAACAAATCCTAATTCTATTTGCAACGGCTTATCTCTACAAAGCAGGATTTCTGGCAGTAATTGCAATAAAAAGTAAGTATCATGTAGAAATTGACATGGACCAGGTAAATGAGAATAGCTGTCACCCATTTGATTCCAAGATTTTAAACATTGTGTGGTGAACAACAGACTCACACATTTCACCGATAATAATGATTATCAAAAGGAAAATGAATTCAAAATCTTTTTTTTCCATGAATTTGAATCACAGGATTTGTTATTTTGGTTATGATTCGGTTAAGCAAATGTAAGTAAAAAAAAAAATTGTGGAAAATACTTTCTGCAGTCTTGGCAGCTTTGAATGCATCTAACCATTGTTTCTCTAGGAAATTTTTTGATTTTGTGAAAAAGTAAATTTTTATGGGCAAAGCGAATGAATTAGCTCAAAAGTTGGTCATCAATTTACAATGTTTGTATAATGTGGAACAAGGATCTTACTTGGTGTTTTTGTAAATGACATCCAAGATTCAATTTACAGAGTAAATATCAATTAAAGTGGATCCTTATATTATGAATAAAAGTAAATTAAACTATTTTCTTAAATTTTTCATTCATTAATCGAGACTGTTTTTTTTCCCCCTTTTTTTATCACCCAACTTAACTATAGGAACATGAATGCAATCATTTAGTATTTTCTGACAGGAGACATGGTGAAAAAAATCCGTATATACCAAGGGTGCATTGATGCAAAAAAGTTTGGTAACCACTGATATGATAAATAGAAAATATAAAAATATATCATTTTTGTATGAATGTATTTATTACAATTATAGTCAATAATAAAACAACAGTAACATCAAAATTTGAAGTCATGTTAAAAAATTTTATCAAAGAATAAATATGGTCAGAATGAATTTCATTTATGACAACACAGGTGTTTCCCAACTGAAGAGTCTAAAATAGCATAAGAAACACCTATATTCTGGAAGAAGGTCAAAGAAAGAAAAAAGAAAAGAAAAGAGAAGAGAAGAGAAAAAAGAGAAAGAAAAGCTTGAAAAAAAAAAAAAAAGATCAAAATGAATATTTTCAGAAGGGGTCAAGTGGAGTACTGATACCAATTTATGACAAAATAGCATGGCCAGGAATGCTGGAAAACACACACACATAAAAAAAGGTAGAAACCTTCATCATCTTTGAAGGCTACGGTTGTTCAGTTTACAAAACATAGCTAAAATCCAAACTAAAACCTTTAGAGATGATCATCCGAGCAAACCAATGCACACTTGTCTGCTTCTATTAATAGTGATCTATGAAAGAGTTTTTACACTACTTTTTCTGTTTTAATTAAATCTTTAAAAAAAGCGTTTTTACCTGTGAACAGTTCTTAGCACAAAACAAGGTATATTTAACAACCCACTTTACTAGATATATCACTTTTAACAATTATTGATTTTCATTGATATTCTTTTTCATCTTAATTTCAGTTGCTTTTCATTGCAACTACTCAAACCATCATTCTCTGGACATCAATAAAAAGCACAGATTGGCAAGACTCAAACTCGCATCCATTTGTCTCGGGAGCTATCCCACCATGATATCTACTCTTACTGACTGAGCTACAAAAGCCTAACGGCAGGTTGAAGATCAGATCTTACAATAAAAACTCATATATCACTGTATTTTCAAAGGCTTCATCATCTACAAAATAGATCAGTAAGTCCATTGCCTGATAATGAAAAAAAGCTTTCATTTTTCACAACAAATAATCATTTTCAACATCATCTCCTTCATCAATGCACTCGAGATACTACACTACTTATCAAACTTGATCGACCGGCTTTCCAACTGACTTGCTATTGAAAAGATGGCTAGTTAATTTCGGCTAGAGGCATAAATATAGACTTTCAGTGAATTTCTTTATAATAATCAATACTTATATTCTTATGTATGGATTTTTTCATATTGTTGTCCTCATCTTGGTTCATCTTTTGAACACAACGTTTTGGCTGTCGCACCTTATGGCCCTCTTTGGGTGGGTGTCGTAATTGGGGAGGATTCGGATTGCAAGGAAAGGGTCCCCATCTATGTAATGGGACAGTAGGCACAATGGTGGAAACTTTTGGGATCAACAATGCTCAAATCTTGTGCAGATACTTCTAAAATAATTAGTTAGATAATTAGAAAGATAATTAGTTCAATAATTAGTTAGATAATTAGCTCAATAATTAATTTGATAATTAGTTCTGATACACACACGGGTTACAAAGATTCATTTATGTGAGGAAGAGATACCAATATTTTCTTAACCACGCCATATAGCCATTCATATAGGATGAACTAAAAATATTTTAAAAAATCCTTTAGCTTTCATTGAGTTGAGTAAGTAGTACCCTTACTCTGGTTATGACTTCAGTCATCCCTGCTTGGGCTTTAAATTACTACTTACTCTGCCTGTGTGCGAAACAGTCTTAGAGGCAACAAGCACACGTAATGGCGTCATTTACATCATTGTGCTATTTTACCTGTAGCTAGGGGGATGAGAGAGAAGCATGCCTTTCCCTAGGGCATTAGCACAAAGTGAATATTAACTGTCCCAGCCACAGTTTGAACTTGGCTTGCCTAAACCATACTCTGTTCCATTATGCACTAGGCCACCCCCGCATTTCCTTGCTTTTGTCATATGAGCTAGAAGAAGAAATAGATGAGAATATCAAGTTTTTTGAGATCAAGGAGGCGGGATCATCATTTGATCCATGCACTAATCCCAAAGTAAAATCTTTGAGTCTATTACGGTTACCATGCTGTGTTATCAGAGATACAGAGCTCAAAAGAAAATTAGTACACGCGAACTTCTGGATAACCACGGTTCAAATTTCATTTAGTGTCAGGTTTTGAGATCTCCGAACGTAATCTTCATCCTGTAAGTAATTTCTATCAATAGGGAAATGTAATCTTTTTCAAGTGTTTCTAGCTTAGCTTAGTGATATTTTCTGGAACAGGTTTTATGTTAAATCCTCTTCTCCAGACTCTAGTAATTCTAGATTTTCACATGACTTCCAAATGTTTATTGTGGACTTGTAGTTGTATAGAATCACCTGTTTATCCCAATATTCATCAATTCTGTTTTTGAAAGAATTTACATTTTTGGAATGCACTATTTCATGTATTCGTTTAAGGTGTAGTTATCGTCGCACTCCAAGAAGCAAGCGAGATAGTTAACAACTCAATAACAAGGAAAGCAAGACAATTAGGAATGACGGATCTGTTATTTTCACTTCAAATAATGGATCAGTCAAAATGTTAGCAAGAAGAGCTTGTTAATTGTTGCATACCGGCAGTCACCCCAGATCATCAGCATCATCATCATTGTGAGATGAAATGAAACGGAAGAAAAAAAATAAAAAAATAAAAAATAAAAAATAAAAAACAAAAAACAAAAAAAGAAACCTCCTCCCAAACCTTCACTCTTAATACGTTATTCTTCACCCTCCACAGCGTTGCATACACCCAGGCTTGTTTACTACTCACCTAGAGCAGATAGAATGAGTGCTAAGAACTGGTGGAGCTCGAAGGCCACCCCAAATGACATGGCAGTGATCACTCCACCAGACCCAGGCCAACACATCATGGGCCAGGGTGGAAGCGCATGGCCCAACATTACCCATGATCTGCACAATATATACCGGCAGTTCTTACTGGATCCTTGGGCCCAAAGGCCCAGCCACGTCACTCGCTTTTGGTGTAGGTGATGTGCTCCAACAGCGACTACCCAAACAAAACCCAAAAATCCTCATCAAGAGAACAACATTACACATCAGCACTCATCCAAAATGATTATTTATAAATCACAAATTAAAGTTTCATGACAAGGTGTAGGTAGTTTCACTCAACAGAGAAAACTCTCCATAAGCTAGATTTACTATTCTAGGTACTTGCTCCATTGTTATCCTATTAATTCAATAGGTTTTGTTTTTTATGATGCCTAGACTGAACTTGCATACTCTAGGTGGGTTTGAAGTAAGGATTTGAACAGGAGCACTTTTTGTCAGATGGAATTTAAAAAGCTATGTTTTCCTTCTACCTACTTCAAAATGAACTACGTTATATGAAACAAAATGAATATTTATACTTTTTTTTTAAAAGAGAGAAATTGAATGCTTTAAATTTGATAAATTATGAAAAAATGGAAATAGTTTACTTTTTATCTTGAAATTGTTCTTAAAATTGTAAAATTTAAATCCTCTAAATAAACTAAAGCCTTTTTTTCCCCCCTAATCATAAGCTGAGGAAGGGAAATGACAAATTACTGTACACAAACAAATAAAATGAAATAAAAAATATTTGATTCATTCACAAATATATATTCCTGTTTTATCTTTAATTCACTTGTACACTTCTCTTTCTCATATATATATATATATATATATATATATATATATATATATATATATATATATATATATATAATGTGTACTTTAGAGAGTGAGACAGACTCGGGAGTGAAGTGTTTGGTGGTAAGGTTTATTAATCCTTATATGTCAATAGTCCATACATGTTTCGGGATTCTTCCCATCATCAGTGGTGTGTGCTGTGTGAGTGTGTATTAAAATGTACCATGTTGAACCAGAGTCCACTGCCAGGGGCCATGCATTGTGGGTAAGTTTTGTTGTCAGGGCTACTAGAGGCCTCCTGCTTATATATATATATATATATATATATATATATATATATATGATAAAGGAGAAAGATTAGGTTTTGGTGTAAAAATGAGTTTTTGTTATTTCAAACTTTGAAGCTTATTTTAGAATAAACTGTTATTTAACTATGTTCATGAAACATACCATTTGAAGAGAAAATGTCTCTTTATTCAATAAAGCTGAATATTTTCTTTCCACTTTATTCTGGTTTATTTGGAGCTTTCAAATCAAAGATGGAAGAAAGGCAAATTCAAGCAATTTTGTTGCCCAAGTTTTAAATGGAATGTAAAGCAGCTGAAAGACACCAAGATCAAAATCGAGGACTCAGAACTCGAGAAAGTAGACCACTACATCTACCTAGGACAACGAATCTCCATGAGACCCTCAAAAGAAGAAGAAATCAAGCAAAGAATCACACTAGGATGGCAAGCCTTTGGCAGAGCTAGCTCAACCTTCAAAAATAAGAAGATCCCACTAATCCTAAAGAGAAGGGTGTATAACCAAAGTATCCTCCCAATAGTCACTTATGGAGCTGAAACATGGAACCTAACCAAGAGACAGACCCGTAAATTGAGAACCATGCAACGTGCACATGAAAGATTAATGCTGGGCCTCACATGGAGAGACCACAAGACAGCAGAGTACATCCGAGAAAAGAAAAGTGTCGGGACATCATAGAATCTATTAAAAATCTCAAATGGTAGTGGGCCGGCCATGTTGCAAGAATGGCAGACAATCGATGGACATCACGACTCACAATATGGATCCCCCGAGATTATATGCGCAACCGAGGCTGGCAAAATGTTAGATGGAGAGACGAGCTAGACAAGTTCAGGAAGTAGTGACTCCGTGACGCCCATGATAAGGAAGTGTGGCAAATCCTGGGGAAGGTCGATGTCCAACAACGGACGTTAAAAGACTAATGATGATGATGATGAATTTGGCTCTGAGAGGACCTTCAACAAGAGTACAGCTGAACATTGGTTCTGGATATTTCGAAATGGATATGAGAGCCTTTCAACATTTGTATTGAATTGGAAAAGTGTAATGGCTTGCAAGCCATGCTAATGCCCCAGCACAAATTAAACTAGGCAACAAAAATCTACCTTATCCAGTTAACTCACTAGATCTTTCACCAACTGAATATCACTTCAAACATTTCAAACTTTCTGCAAGGGGGGGTCTGCAACAACTAAACAGCAGCTCAAAACGCTGTCGAATAATTCATCAGTTGTAAGACTCAAGAATTATAAGCTTCCAGAATAAATGGACTTGTTTTTAGTTGGCAAATATGTGTAGATTCTGAAGGTTCTTATTTCACTTAATAACATTTATTCAAAGCTGTGATATACTGTTTTAAAGTTGGAGAAAATTCGCAATTATTTTTGCACTGATCTGATATACATTCTAAAAAATATATCTAGATATAGAACTGCAACCAATAAGTTAGTATTACAGAGAGAAAAACTGATCACCAAGATTTCAGCTTCGCAGCAATGTCTGGGGGGGGGTCACAAGACGAGTTTCGATGAGCAATGATTTAACCCTTCCAAGACGAACCTATTAAGAGTAACACCTGAAATAGAATGTTCTACTAGATTCTTAAAAAGACCATCAGGAGATATTTATATATATCTAAGGAGTTATAGAAACCTAGGAATATATATGTCCCAAGGATCCTGAAAGAGTTAAAGTATGTGCTTGCAAACGCTCATCCTGTCTGCTGCCAAATACAGTAGATAAATAAACCATATTTTTCTCTGAAATGCAGAATGGAGTGAATAACTTAAATACCAAACTGACAGACGAATCGATTTATTTCCCATCGAATAAAGATATGGATAGATACCTTATTACCTCGCCATAAATCATTCTGTTATTGCTGCATTCAAACAAGTAACAAATGTGCCCCTGCAGCTTCTGTCTATAAAGGCTCCAAATCTCTTTCACAGAAGAAGGGGATAAAGCTGTAGCTCACAAAATGTGTGCTGCAACTATCTCCCAAGTGTGCCATGCAAATCGAACTACGATTTGAGAAATCTCGGTGCATTTACGTGTGTATGTACCAAAGAAGTCGACAACTAGCCATTGTAAGAAGTTTATATCAGCCAAATGAGTTGGTCTGCGGACTAGACATTGTAGAGTCAAGTTTGAAGTTGTTCGGATCAGTGAGTCTTGAGATATTGATGGGAGGGCGGGTGTCTCAATTTACAATAAAAATCTATACTAAAAGGTTTTTTTTCAAATTTCCATATAGAATGAGATTAAATCAAGTTATGGTTAAATGACTTAATACCATTTTTATAAAGAAATTCTGTTTTGATAAAAAAAAAAAATTTACAACCAATGCATCCTCCCGATAGTCACCTAGGGAGCTGAGAATCATGCTCAACCTCATTCAGAGAGATCAGAAGACAGCACAGTATATTACAGAAAAAAACAGGGATCATAGATACCATAGAAATCTTTGAAAACTCAAATGGTGATGGGTTGGACATGTTGCAAGAATGGTAGACAACTGCAGGAGATATGGACTCATAACATAGATCCCAAAAGATAGTAAGTGAAAACACAGTCCACAATATATATGATGGCATGACAAACTGGAAAAGTTCAAGAATAATTGGCTATGCAATGCCTTATGATCAAGAGTTCCGTCGAATCTTCCAGATTGTCAGTGTCCAATGAAGGACATAAAAAGATGACAACAATAATGCTGATATTTGTTTTGACCTTTGCTATCAACGTCATCATAAATAAAGAAAGAACAGTCTAATTATTTCAAGTTTAAACTTCCTGAAAATATTCATGAAACCATGAGCATCTATTGAATGGACATGCCTTGATTCTTTCCAGTATGAAAACATTCTAATTACACCTCGTTCGTTAGAAGCAACATTTATATAAATATTGATGTCTGGTTACACGTTCCTCAATTTTGTGTGAAGACCGAAGCCGAGTTGTTAGTGATAAATAAATGAACCAGAACTGATTAGTCACTCAATAAAAACCTTCCCTTGGCAGTTTGCCGTGTTGGGATTAATCAAAAAATCGGGCCCAACTTTTGTTCGGTAATTATCATAAAGTCCAAATTTAAAAAAAAAAAACAATCAGGCGCAAATGGGATCCCTATCTCTGAAGGTGGGAAGGAAAAACAAAACAAACAAAATAAAAGTTTTTTTAGCCTTCTAGCACTATTGGTTGGACCAGTATGTATGATATATACATAGTCAGCCAGACCAACCTGAAAACTGAAAAAACATTGTGATGTTTTGGTTTCACGACTTCTGATAAAGATTGAGGGGAAAAAAAGAAAAGTTCCCAGACTCATAAAATTGAATAAGACAGGTCTGGTTAGTCAGTGAATAGAAACCGTCAAAGTAATCAATGCATAGATCACTTCATTTGCCTTTTGTCAGGTGGTGATCACTAAAAATGTCATGAACAAAAAATACAAAAAACATGAATGTTGTGGGGCAAAAACTAAATTAGTCCCCAACCCTGCTATTTTGGGGGGAAAATTTGGAAAAAATAATAACATTTCTTTTTTACATAATAAGGAGTGAATGTTTGAATTTTCATTCCTCTGTCTCCACTGGTGCTTCCTGTGTAGTCAGCCAGAGCAATTTAAAAACTGAAGACACCTATGTTGACACTGAGAGTTTTGGTTGGTCGTTTAAAATAGATAGAGTTTGTATATCTCTGAATTTTTGTGATGATGTTTTATTATTATTTCTATTATTATTCGGACCATCCTCATCTTGGTTGTTTTTCATACAACATTTTGACCGTTGTACTCTACGGTCTTCATCAAATATCATCTGGTAGGTGTGGGGAAGTAACGAACTGAACCCTTTATTTAACCGACAGGGGTATATTGACCGCACTCCCCTCTTAGCATTAGTAGTATCATTATTGTCTAAGAGTACAATGGTTGAAACGTTGTACAAAAAACAACCAAGATGAGGATAGTCCGAATAATAATAGAAATAAAGAGAGAGTTCTTTAATTTTTTTTATTTTCAGATGTGTCCGAAACAACTATATCAGACATTTTTCAGTCAGTCCATTCCAGTTAAATTGAACAACTGAAATAGGGAAGAAGAAAGAGGCCTGATGTCATCAAAAAGGTGAAATCTATTCCAATAATTTTTTCTTCACTAGATACTGATGATGTCATAATACAATGTTTGAGGTCTGCCTTTCTGAATTTTAAAGAAGCCGAAAATGACTAAAACTGCAAACAATGGCCATTTACGATTTTTATTGAAAATGATACTGGCAGGATACTTCCATACCGCAATATTTTACAAGTATTAGAATCAACTCACTTGAAGAAAAAAAACTCTTCTTCCGTCTCCTGCAACTACCACCACGGATGGTGGACACATTGTTGAACTTATAGTTCTTGTTTTCAGATTATAACCAGAAAATCTATTTGATTAAAATACCTAACATTATGTTAAACATTTGGATTGCTTCAGATATTGTTTTCCTTCAAAAGAATCTTGAATGATACATCAGCGTCTTGATACGTGGGTGTTTGTGTGTTCTTAGCAAGGGGATTGCATTAGGCTGTTAAAAATAAAACGACATTTTTTTTATATCAGAGAAAAATGCTCAAAATGAAAGATTTACTAAATCACAATCAAAGTCAATAATTGAGAAACCATAGTGTCAAGATTTGAAGTCATGTAAAGAAAATTCCATTGAAGTATAAATATGGTTAGAAAAAATCATATTTATGACATCAATGGCATTTTCCACTGAAAAATATCAAAGATAAAGTAAAAAAAACACATAGATTCTTGAGAATGTAAATGCTATTAAATAAACCTGTCATAGTACGACCCCAGAAAGGTCAAAGAACTTTTCCGAATCCAGATGTTACTAATAGACATGTCAGAATGATGTCTGAAGAAAAAGGTCAAAAAAGCATTTTTTTCCAAAAACAAAAAAAACAAAAACATTTCAAGCAGGGGTCTAGTTGAGCACTGATGCCAATTTTCAAATCTGCAAGCAAAATGGTGTGGCCAGGAGGGCTGGAACACAAACTGGTGCACATATTAAAAAAAAAGGTTAGAACACTTCGCCATCTTCGACAGCAATGGTTGTCCAATGTAATGGGTTTTTTTCAGATTCAATATAAATAGAAAATACTAAAATTCTAATTTCATAAACCTTGTTTATTAGTAACAACATTTTAGTACACACTTATGTTTACTTGGTACCTTCCTCAATTTTGTGAGGTGACCAAACGTGTGCCATTAATAAAAAAGCTAAGATATAATAAATAAATTGAGTTCTTTAATTTTTTGATTTTTTGAAACTAACAAAAAAAATATTTCCAAATCAATAACTATTGTGGTTTCGTTTAAAAGAATTTCAACCAATATTTGTACCTTGCATAAAGGAATCAGCATAGCCAGCAGGTGTATCAGAACTAATTATCTAAAATTACAGAAGAATAAGAAGAAATTCTTTATCTACAATTATCAAAAAATGACCAGCACAAGATTTAGGCATCATTGGTCCAAAATGACCATAGAGGCCCAAGAAAGCAATTTAAAAAACAAAATGTTTTTAGATGGTGTTTAGTGGTGTACTCATGCAAATTTTGAAGCTAGCACTCCAAGTAATGTAACCATGAGCACCTGGAGATGCATACAAACACAGACGAGTAAGTAGAAAAGAAACTGTAGCCTGGTTGGACATTTGGGGGGCCACAGTGATTTTGATATGCTAGAGTCTTCAAATTGTAGCAATAGATAGATAGAAAACAGATCACTATTATTGGAATGAATGTAAACACAGACCTTGCAGCACCATTATTCAGTTGCAAATCACCCAGACTTTTCTATGTATTATTCAAGTTGACACATTTTGGAGGTGCCTCAATTCAATACTCATTGCAACAAAGCACTATTTTGGCTATTCAGAGGTCCCATACAGACAAACAGAATCATTATTTCAGTGTTATGGAAATCATTATCAGGGTGAGCATGAATACACACCTTACACTCATTATTCAGTTGCAAATCACCTCATGTTTTTTGGTATCCATTAGGTTAATAGATTTTAGAGGCACCTTAATTCAATACCTCTGGATACAAAGCATGCATTGGTTTGGCCGCTAAGAGGCCACAGAGTTGAATAGGATAAGACTTAGTATTATATAGAAAGATAGATGGAAACCAGATCATTATTATTTGGGTGAGCATGAACGTAGACCATACACTATCATTTTCTTTGATTTGGAAAAAAAAACATTTTGCTAAAAATATGTCAGGGGGTCCCATTAGGAGACAAAGAAAATGTCATGATATCGTCAGATCTTGAATGGTTCCTAACTTAAGCTGTCAGATACAGTCAGATAGACCTCTGGTGAATTATAGTTTTATTATAAACTAATCTATACAGACTAGGGTCTTCATTTTGGTTAGTATACATCTGATTACAATGTTTGGACCATGGTACCTTCCAGGCTTCTGTCATAGTCGACAATCTTCTGGGGATTTCAAAATTAACTTTTTCTCGCAGAGGAGGCAGACATAGGAACACTTAACAAATATGATATACAACAACTATGACATACCTGAAGAAAGATGTAGGTACAACAGCCAAAATGCTGTGACTATAACAAACGAGATGAAGATATTAGCCTGTGTAAATTAGTGCATGACAATGCCTTGAAGTGATGTTTACAGTTTTCTCTATTAGGATCGAAGATATTTCATCTCTGCCAAGGAGAATGCAAGAGGTAATTGTATTCATTAGTGTTTGTGTCCTTAAACACAATATCCCAAAAGATACGCAATGGATTTCAATGACATATTGTGGAGGGTTGGGCCAAGGGTGAAGGGAGATTCAATTAAATTTTGGAGTGAATCAAGGGATTTTTTATAGTTACCTCCCTGAATCGTACTATATATGAATTGATTTTCATCCAGTTTTTGATGACAATGGTGTTGACTGATGTGTGCACTCTACAAGTTTTTTCTAGGTCTTAATGGACTATTCTGCAAACAAGATAATAAACATCTAAAAACAGACCATTCTAGGTAATGTTTTACTTTAAAGGAATTTTAACCGATACACAGTAGTCCTTAGACATGAGAGTATATATATATATATATATAACACACACACATGGTACATATGGAACAAATCAGGCTAGCAGAATAATATAATATATCAATAATATAAAGCCACTTCTGAAATGTAATGGATTTATTTCATAGAGTGCTCGATACATACAACTTTTTACTATTGAAGTTGTTTCACCTGATGAGGCCCAGGGAGGATAGAAACATGAGCTAGTTTGTGTAGCGAATACACATTCTACTATATATATATATATATATATATATATATATATATATATATATATATATATATATATATATATATATATATATACACACACACACACATCTGTATGAATATGTGTATACAGGAAAAATTGCCAAGACTGAAACTCAATAATGTAACACAAAAAAATATTTTCATGCTAGTTTGACTGCCAAAAAGCACTAAATCAAAAAAGAGCCAAAAACCATTGAATTATGCAAAAAATGGCTTTAAAAAAATGGCCAAACTGTTCAAGTACTTCCATGCTGATTTAGTGATTTTAATACTGCCAATTTTTATTTGGTAAATTTGACGGAGATTTAACATCTACATGTATGCATGCATGGTGTACAAAAAATATTTTCACGCTAGTTTGACTGCCAAGAATTAAAAAAAAAAAAAGAAAAAAAAAAGGCTGATAAACACCAAAAAGATGCTAAAAGTGCCAAAAAGAGGCTAAAAATGGTCATGAGCATTTCCATGCAAATTAATGATTCTTGCACTACCAAATTTTCATTTGTCAAATCTAATGGAGATTTAGCATCCATGTGTTCCTAGCAAAGGAATTGTAGAGATGTTAAAGTGATGTTTGTAGTTTTCTCTAAGAAGTTTCCTAATGGACACTTATGAAATTTCCTCTTTAAAATCTAACATTGAAAGTACTTCAATTCTGAAGAAGCTTTCTTCGAGGGTCTTTTTTGTTTTTTTCCAAAAATTTGATGCTTTAGCAATAGAAGAACATTTTTCTTCTCTCCTGCCTTTGGTTCAAAGCACCTTATGATGTAGATAAAATATTAAATTCATCTAAAAATGAATGAACATATGAACTCGCAGTGTTGCCAATTTAGTGCTTTTCCCGCTAAATTTAGCACATTTCTGGTTTCAGTTAGCATCAAAATTTAACAATTAGAGCTATTTTTAGCCCTATCATTTAGTGCTTTTAGCCACTGTTTTTTGGTATATTTTTTATGGCTTTTTAATATTGATTTACCAATAAGAATTTTTTTTTTATATTGCAACACCTCATAAACAGCAATATTGCTTAAGTTCAGTGTTTCTCACTTTTTCAGGCTACCACCCCTTTTAGAGCATATATATATATATATATATATATATATATATATATATATATATATATATATATATATATATATATACACAATACAAATCAGGAATATAATATGATATAATGTAATATCCAAAGTGTGGTGGGTCTATTCTATAAAGTGCTCTATACATTCAATTTCAAGTCGAGTTATAGTAGAGCTTAAAATATGATGAAATAAAGTACTCTCTACAAAAACATGTTTATGTTTCTGCCGTGTTTGGGATTCTTCTGGTGAAAGATTTGATTTATTTTAGATTCCCATTTATGATATTTTTCGGGGTGGGGGCATATTTTTCTTGGGTGGAAAACTTTCTTATTTTATTTATATATCTTTTCTGTTTCTTGTTGGTCTCTGCTTGTTATATTTTTCTGTTTTACATAGTGGAGATACTTTACAGTTAGTTGGTTATAGATTAGCAGGAGATTACATATGTCACCAGCAAAGTTGGTCCAAAATGATACATTGAAAATAAAGTATGAATTCTTTGTATCTTGCCCCCCATCATCATCCCTTGTCTTCCAGTGGCCCCTAAGCCTACTTGACTTCTTACACCTTCCTACTGCCCCTTTGACTTTCAATACTCCTTTCCCGCCCAGCAGCCCCCAATCCAAGCCCCCTGCCGCACCCATGACTTCATAAATCTCCCTTGATTTTCAAACTTCCAATGTTCCCCAAAGGAGGGTAGTAGCACCCATATTGGGAACCTCTGCTTGAGTTGCATTCTCATAAAAAGGTTGTGAAACTCCATCTTAATCATTTTGATACTTACTACTGCCTAAAACTCAAAGAATTTTTCAAAATAAGAGTAAATCTTTATGAATTTGATTTTAAAAGTTGAATTCAAATTAAATATTTTGAGCCCTGAACCAAAATTAAACCATATAAGAATTGGTATTAAAAAAGGTTAGGGTGATCTGAACCGGAAGTCACACCTGTAAGGTTTGAACTTTGCATTTGAGACTACGACAGTACATAAAATGAAGTTATTAACAACCGACAACAGATAATTTAAGTTCAAATTTTCCAGGAAAAGAACTTCTGCTTGAGCATTCTGAGAATTGCAAATGGCGGCACGCACATTTTTGAAGCAGAAGTCATCAAAAGAAGATTTCAAAAATACCAACAGGCCCTTATTTTTAGAGAAAGAAAAAAACCCCCCAAAACAAAACAAAGCCAAATTTATAAAAGTTAGTTAGCAGTTATCTTTGCTTCAGCTAAATTCTTAGCAATTAATCAGTTTTGTGTTTTCGTTAGCTGAGCCCATCACTGATAGTGGTTATATACAACTATCACAGTCAGAATTTTTTTTTCAAGGATACATTATTTCAAAGAAAAAGCAAAGTATTTCACCAGATGATGCCAGATACTATGGCAAGCCGATTCAAAGGTTGCAGGTTTCAAAAGGGGCCAGACTTTGTGGCAAGTGGAACTTCTTACCATAATTGTTTATGTAAATAATGAGATGCTATTTATGATAATGTTATTAGCAACAATTAAAACAGAAATATTGTTAATAGTAATATCAATCTATATAGAATCTCTTCTTTTAAAAGTCATCTAAATATAATCAGATTTAATCTCTTTCTGTATAAAGATTGGCAGAAAAAAAACCCAAAACAAACTATTCTCTTCCTCATTCTTAAGATAGAAATTTTAAAAAATGCTTTGATGTCATCTATGTACAAACCCACGCTCATGAATACTAGTGGTGTGTATATTCAAGCAAAAATCTATATCAATTTCATAATAAATTTTTGTAGTAGTATGAGTACCCTCTCATATTGAGAACCGTAAATCCAAACGACTTCAAACTGCAATGCTTGGTGCATGGACAATCATGTTTGGTGAATATCAACCATGTACAATTGCCAGTCGTTGAGTTATCTCAGTACGCACACAAACAACCCCATACATAGATCTCTCAAATTATCATAGGGATTTGAGTGGAAGGTGCAGAGTGGTTGAACAGGCACCGGCATGGAGAATGGATTTGACATGCAGAGTTCAAACTACGGCCGAGGCAGTTTGAGTTGAAATCACACTAATGCCCTTGGGAAAGGCATGAATCCATCTCCTAATCTATGGGTATAATAATGGAGGGTGAAGGGAGCAATGACACTTTAGGTCCTCATTGCCTCTAAGTTTATTTCATATATTGCAAGGGATTCCTTTATAATTTGGGGGGTTATTTTGGGGTAAAAAAGACTTAACCAACATTTGTTTCTCTTGGAAAAATAAAATCAATTTTGACTGTGTAATGATCACATTGAGAATAAGGACATAACAGTGAAAATTGAAGATGCAAAACTGGGCAAAGTAGACCACTACATCTACCTAGGACAACGAATCTCCATGAAACCCACGAAAGAGGAAGAGATCAAGCAAAGAATCACCCTAGGATGACAAGACTTCGGCAGAGCAAGATCAACCTTCAAAAACAAGTCAATATCAATAATCCCAAAAAGAAGAGTATACAACGAATGCATCCTCCTGATAATCACTTATTGAGCTGAAACATGGAACCTAACCAAGAGACAGATCCGCAAATTGAGAACCATGCAACGTGCACATGAAAGAATTATGCTGGGCCTCACGTGGAGAGATCACAAGACAGCGCAGTATAGAAGGAAGAAAACAAAAGTTAGAGACATTATAGAATCTATTAGAAAACTTAAATGGCAACGGGTAGGCCATGTTGCAAGAATGACAGACAACCGATGGACATCAAAACTCACAACATGGATCCCTCGAGACCACATGCGCAACCGAGGCTGACAAAATACAAGATGGAGAGATGATCTGGACAAATTTAGAAAATACTGGTTCCATGATGTCCATGATAAAGAATTGTGGTGAATCCTGGGGAAAGTCTATGTCCAACGACAGACGTTAAAAGACTGATTAGGATGATCTTCAAGATATAAGAATTATTGTATACAGAATAACCAGATGTATTGAAAGATCATGTACATACTGAAGTTTATAACAAAAGACAATTATAAATAGATGTGAAGTTATGTCTATACTCACTAATGCATATCTATGATGTAAGTTATATATATTATATAAAATATATTCTATATAAAAATGCCTACAATATAGTACATTTGACTTGAATGTTGGAATAAACAGGAGATTCTATACCACTCATCAGCAGCAGCATTTTAGTATCTGTTGTTGGACATGGACCTTCCAAGATTCTCTAGACATCTTTATCATAGACTATGCGAAGCCAATACTTTCTGAACTTGTCTAGTTAGTAATGCCATCTTATATCTTGTTGGCCATAATTTTGCACATGATCTTTGGAGATCCAGTTATTGTCTGCAATTCTCACAACATGACCAGCCCATAGCCATTTGAGTTTTCTAATGGATTTTATGATAACTTTAACTCCTGTTTTTCCTCACATATATTGAGCTATCTTATGATCTCTCCATGTTAAGTTCAGCATAAATCCACAAACATTCGGGGGTCATATGAAAATCTAAAATGATTACAGGAGTCTGTTGAAGATGATTGACTATAAAACCTGCTCTAGAAAATATCAAACTAAGCTAATAAGTTTGGCTATTTAGTCAGTACAAGTAGTAGGCCACACTCCAGTGTGTCATAGACTTTGACAGTATACAGTATTATACGATGTTAGTTTAGAGTCCTGAAAGTAACCTGTGCATTAGACGACACATGCCTGTATATTTAAACACTTCACATAGCTTTTGAGAGAACAATAAACAATTGATTACTATAATTAAGAAATAGATAAGATAAATGTACCAATTTGGATTTTGACAAAGAAAAACCAAGATTATCTGAGCAGCCTTGTATCTATTTTCCATCTGGTCAAACAACAAATGAAAGGAGACAGTGTTTCATTCATAACCAAAGAATGATATCAAAAAGATAGAAAGGAATTGAAAAATGATTAGATAACGAAGATGAGAGAACATAAATAAATAAAGTATCCACAACTAAAGCTCTACCTTATGGTAGTTTTGCAGTTTGTGTAATCAGTAAGCAAGCTATAACTGGTATTCACCTTCCTTCCAATGAAGAGAGATTTGATACAAGGCTAGTTTAACATAGGCCCCACAAGTGTGTTTCAGGATAGTTAAAAAAAAAAAAAAAAAAAAAAAAAAAAGTAGCAGTAGTCGCTGCAACTAAAGACGTAAGGACACTGGTACAAGCACCTACCCTCGCCTCTTAATGTAATGGGGAGGTATATCCCTTAAGGAACTTGACCAACAGCGCAGGATGAATTCTGTGCCAGTTGAGCTAGTAAGCTTTAATGAAATGAAAATTAACCAAACAAATCATTATATAGTAACACTTCCATTTATGTCAAATAGGTGGAGTCAACTGATGTGCATGAATCTAATTTCGAGCACCTATGATAAATTTTAAAGGGAGTGTTTTAATTAGCTCAAAAATCATGATATTTCAGCGTACTTAGAGCTGGCTGAAACAAGTCTCTCCACACTTAGAATGGTGAGAGATTATATTCCAAATCATGATCCTCTGAAGCCATTGCCAGCCAAAGGGTGCTTTTTATAGTTCTATGTTTACAAAAGTGGTGCCCTGGTCCATGGTATTAAATTTCAGCTCAATCCAACAATCTAGAAGGCAACTTCATTGGAGGAAACTGGGAATATTGCAGACCTCCTTGCCAAAGACGTTCGGTGAATAGATCTTCACTTTGCTCCAATAATAAATCACCAATGTTCATCTGATTTTGTCCAACTCTAGTACAAAGTCTCAAATTGACTTTTCTACCATAACAAGAACAATCCTCACCAAACTGAGGAGAGTAAAGTGATACATAAAATTCACATTATCCCACCATGATTTGAACACACGACCAACTGATTGCCAGGTCTTAGATATTTGAAAAATGAGATCATTGTTGTTTTCAGCTGGAAACATCAGGAAATAAAAAAACGATTAGAAACATCTAAAATGTTGATTAACTAAACCTGTAAAAATATAGTATAAAAAAACAAAACAAAAAAAACAACACAGTTTTAGGAGTGGGTGTAGTAGAATACCGATATTAATTTTCAAGTCTATAGATGAAACAGTATGGCCAGAAGCATACAAACACACACACACACATATATATATATATATAAGCAGAGAACTTCTTTGCCACCTTTGGTGGCTACAATTGTTCAATTTGTACATGAATTGCATAAATAATAATTCAGCCTTTGGGGTTGGTTGTTTGCCAATTAAATGATTTATCACAAATTTTTCTTTTTCATCAAATCTCACTAAATGTTGGAGGGGAGGGGTTCCTTTTAGTAGCCAAGCACTCCTCAAACCACCAAATCACTAACTAAGTGACTAAGAAGTAACATACATTAACCTGACGGACAGAAGTCCTAATTAGTGTTGCCAACCATCTGACATAAACTTGTGAATATCCTATATTCTGATGACCCTACCTATACTGACTTGTAAATATAGTACTATGATACTAAAATATTATTTTGAAATTTTTTTGTGTCATGACAGACAAATCAACAAAGATTTGGGTTTAAAAATGGCAATTCTCCAGATACATTCAAAATATTCCTTATCTAAACGTGCTCGCAAATTCCTTCTAATAACACCTCCACCCAAAAATTCCAGGAAGAGAAAAAAAAAAGCTAAAAGCATTTTTCAAGCCAATACCTGGATCCTCAAAAAAAATAATCCCAAAAAACTCAGAGGCACTGAGTGTCCTTCTCTCCCCATCCTATATTTTTAAGTTGGCAAGCTTAGTCTTGATCAAGACTGTGTTGATTGCTGTATGGTGTCATTACCTTTGCTCAGATTTATGAATGTGTTGAATGTTGTATCTGAGAATGATATCGTCTGCAAGGCTTGAATTGCTGTGAATCTTGCTTTACAGACCAATTGGTCCGTATAACAAGTTTGATCCTCACTGGGTGCACAATTGCTGTTGCCTTGGACCATAAAAATCAAAACTTGAATGCAACCAGGCACCAACTAATGGACCAATTTAGCATAAAATTACATTGTTAATCAAGCCCCTCAAACTGATTTTGGTGGGGAATATGAAAAAAAACAAAAAATAAAACTCTTTTCCTAGTTATAATGTACAAATTTTTAAATTTTCAACCCTCTAGTTCCATTGGTGTGGTTGTACAAATAATACATACAGCCAGCTAGAATCATTCAAAAACTGAAAGGAACCTGTACAGACCTATGTTGACAGTTCTGGTTAAAGATTACAAATAAACTTAATAAGTAACTGATTGATGAAAGCTGGTCACATTTGTACAGCTTAAGGACTCTTGTCAGAGAATTTACATTAACTTCTTAGCCCGCTCAGACATTATTTCTCTTTGAGCTTCTGCAAGAGGAGACATTCTGCGAGAACAGATTCCAATTTCCTAATTTGTTTGCCACTCGCTGTCCAAAGTTTTATGCCAAACATCAGGAAGGCACTGCGCCAATTATTGAAAGAATCTAATTCCCAAGTTTGAATCAACTCACTTATTTAAAAAGTTCAACCCATGTTTGAATAGTTAGTTTACAAGTGAACGTGGTGAAAACAAATTGGGCCAGACAGACTAAGCAGTTGAACATTATACCGTCTTTATGTCAGCAAATGTATCAATTCGCTTGTGTCCGTCTTTCCATCGGTCTGTGTGTCAACACAATATCTCCAAACATACTCATTGAATTTCAATGACATTTTGTGGAGAGGTGGACAATGGGGTAAGAAAGAGTTAGTTGAAATTTGTTTCAGATTTTTATCAATTTTTGATTTAGAGATATTTTTCAGTTTTTTCTTTCTTTCACACATTTACATATATGCTCGTGGCTGTCACACAAAATTTCCAAAAGTTTGCTATGGATTTCAATGAGCTTTTGTGGAAAAGTAGACAATATGCTATGAAAGGAATGATTAAATTTTTAGATGGATTCATGTGCAATTAAATCCCCTACATCGTATTTAAATATCTGCATCACATAATATCATCTGCACATGATATCTCCAAGAGTTTACTATTTTTTCTATCTTACTCTTAATATTGGATGAAATATTGTAATATTATTGATTTTGACTAATTCTAACATCATCCTTCCCTGGTTAAAAGCGAACCATCATAAACTAGATTCCCTCAGACTGGAGCTTGCAAGTTCAATCCTCACCATGGGTTTGCTCTCTACTTTCCGATTAGGTTGTTCAGTCGTTGCTGTAGGATTAAAGTCTCATTAAAAGTTGCGATAAAAAGCAACTGAAAATTAGGATGATGGTGAAAGCTAGTTAGAATTAATAATAATGTAGCGATACTTCATCCAAAAATAATATTCAAGAAATCAACAAATTCATTGTATTAAACGAGACTTCTAAGTCTCAATGGTGATCATTATCAGAGTGGAGTATTGGTTGTAAAGAGTTAAGTTTAAAGTGTAAAATCAGATTCTGTTCAACCATGAAGTTCCCATGGCTGAATGGATAAAAGCAGCCGGGTGTATACTAGACTCCCTTTGGCTATAAGGTGCGACTTCCATGGCCTCTCTTTATTTCCAATTAGACTGTTTAATCATTGCCATAGAATCACAGTCCGAGTCAAAGATGTGATTAAGAGTAACAGAAAGTTTGGA
>OY735236.1:9127808-9132808 GCA_963457665.1 Thysanoteuthis rhombus | reverse complement strand
GGCAGACAACCGATGGACATCATGACTCACAACATAGATCTCCCGAGATCACATGCGCAACCGAGGCCGGCAGAGGATTAGATGGAGAGACAAGCTAGACAAATTCAGAAAGTACTGGCTCTGCAACGCCTACGATGGAGAAGTGAGGCAAATCCTGGGGAAGTCTATGTCCATCAATGGATATTAAAAAACTGATGACGAAGTGAGAGGCTATCATGATGAGATAGGCTTCATGAGGCTTTGGGATATGAGTTTGAGTCTCACAAAGTGGTTTTTCTCTATTCCTAGTTCTTACTGTTTACAGATGACCATGGAATAACAGTTTTAGTTGAAGCTCATGTTTAATTCAGTATTTTTGTTAAATATGCCAAATTTTGGTTCATTTGGTTGTTAAATGTTATGTGGGACTGGACACCACTTGTTTCTTGTGAATGTATTTATATCCAATTGAAACTTCAACAAAAACTTTTGATCACTCATCACAACCAAAACATGTTACGTATTTTTAGAATTAGGGTTTGAAATAGAACACAATCCCTATCAACTTGATTTTAAAAAATCAAAAGGAAATAGCAAGAGTTATAATTATCAAATCCAAACCAACTTCTGTTAGGACTGCCTAGAATCTTTTCAGTGATGGTGCCTATATTGAATCAATCCATTGGGTCCTTTGTGTTTACTAGCAGGGCATATTCTTATACTGGCAGAGCGGTAAACAATCCCATTCTTATACTGGCAGAGCGGTAAACAATCCCATTCTTATACTGGCAGAGCAGTAAACAATCCCATTCTTATACTGGCAGAGCAGTAAACAATCCCATTCTTATACCATCAAGGCAGTAAACAATCATGTTTCTATACTGGCTGAGTAGTAAACAATCATTCTCATGCAGAGAGTAGTAAACAATCATTTTCATACAGGCAGAGAATTAATTGACAAAACAAAAAGGTGACGATATTAGTATAAATATTACCTCGAATAGTACACAATAATGGAGTGAATTCCGTATTGGTCTCAAGTTCTGTGAAGATGTGCTTTTATTACAAGTTTCCTATGAAACTTTTTTCTAAGCATATTAGGCATGTGTAAACATTTCAGGCACCTTATTTTTTCTCCCCAAAAGCTAGATGCAGCTGAAAACAATTTTAAAGTGTTAGTATTCAGTGTTTGTTCATTCTGTGTTGAGAAAGAGGGGGAAAAAAAAAAAAAAAAAAAAAAGGAAGAATGGTTATGGACAAGATCCACATGTGGCACCGCATGTTGATGCTTTTCAAGTTGAGCAAGACAACTACATCAGTGGAGAAGATATCTGATAGAGTCTATGGAGATGGTTGGGTTGGAAGCAGTACATGTCATGTTGTGAATGGTCTGAGAAATTCAAGGTGAATTTGACTTGGTGGGGTAAATTACACAGCGGGAGATGATGAGAATATGGAAGTGATGTCTTTCACGCTATTTGGGATGGTGACCCCATTCAATCAACATTGAAACTGACAAAAAAAAACTTGATAATCTACAGTTGTTAGATATTTGCAAAGTATGGAAATATTCAAAAAGCAGCTCAGTTAAGTTAGAAAAGAAATGGAAGAATGAAAACAACCTTTTGTTTAAAATGTTCCGAATTACACCTGTGAAAAAAAAAATTCATGGAGTCTGCGGCAACGGTTGTGCGTCTCACTGAATCAAACTTGCATTCCAATTTCTGGAGCGATGAAACAAGATCCTGATGTTCGACGTAAGATGAAAATCCGCCAATTTTCATACCTTTGGTTTCCAATCTTCTAAAATCTTTTCTGAGTTTTCAAACCAACAAACTTTTTTTTTCATTTTTTTTGAGGATGGAAAAAATCCCAACATGGTGATGAAATTCCTCCCAAAACAGCTCCTCAGTTTTAAAATCGGTTGCAGGAGAGGCTTGAGTTACTGTAAGCCCTTAAGTAGGGTTCAACAATTTCATTGTACAAAGGTGTAGAAAAAAAAAAAAAAAAAAAAAAAAAAATTCAAAATCCATCATTTTCACACTTGCTTTTTAATTGTCAAAAAATGTTGTCTTTTCAAGAATCTCAAACCAACAAATTTTTTTTTTTCCATTTTCTTCTAAATGGAAGGCAAAAACCCCGAAATGGCGATGAAACTTCTCCCCAAACTGCTCCTTAGGTTTCAAAGTCTGTAGCAGGAAAGGCTTTGGTAGTTGTGATCCCTTTGCAAATTTTCTAAGTCAGTTCATCGACAGATGAGAGGAGAGCAGTAACTGAGAACAACACAGAAACCCTTTGGTGATAAAAGTCACAAAAGTAAGTCTGTCTTGCTCAGTGACCAAACCCTCAAGTGGCAAAGTCGAGAACAAACCTTTTCTAAAAGCAAAGAGGCTTGCAAAAAAAATCTCACTCAAATAAGATAAAAAAAACATGCAAATTATCAACTTGTTACATATGAAATGTTTTTAACCGAGATGTAAATCAGCATTTCTTAGAATGGCAGAAAATTTTTCAAAAGACCAGATTCAAATAGATTAACAGCATTTGTAAGGAATTAAGTGACCCGAAGAGAGAGTGATTGAAGAGACTGCTTTCTTTCTCAGTTAGGAAAGCTTTCTTTTTCCTTGTTTTACATCAACCCCATCACATTCTTTTAGAAATCAACTTTCGATTGAAAGAGAGTCAATTATACAGTGTTTATAAAATAATGTTTACGCAGCAGAAATATATCTATAACTTTTTCATTTCACAATGAATTACATTGCATTTTGTATCATGTTTTGAGTCTTATTTTCGATCCAATGATTATTTTTCTTTCAGACGTTTTAATGGAGATCAACTTGAAATCTCTATTAGAAAACTAAAAATAGTTTTATTACAGAACTGCTGACAAAATGTTGACAAATGCTGTCTTAAATTGTACATACACCAGTTTTTGGAAAGAGTGTAATGACGATATAAACTAAGTATTTAATCAAAATATGATCTATAAGAGGAAAAATATTTTCTTCCAAATGTCCTCTAATGATAAAACACATTCTTTAAGATTCTTTATGTTTAATGGTCACTAATTCAGTAAAAGCAATAATTATGGTTTCTCTACAAGTGAACCTTTTTATTATGGATATGAAGTTCAAAATGCTTGATAAGATGAAGATCTGTAAGAAAAATGAAAGGAAAATATGGATGCAGCCACAAGGTTCCATATCCTAATTCTCTAAGCTTGGAAATGTCAGGTCAGATACTGTTATGGAGAATTTCATTGAGTTCATACTGGACCCTGTAACCTTTCTTATTGCCTTGAGATTGCGTGATATGGTCACTGTTAGTCCTTAAGTATTCAGAAAATCCTCAATCCGTTGTTTGTGGATTGTTGGCAACTAGCGTTGATAATTCTTCATAAAGAACAGATTTGGGCCTCCCTCAAGGTTTATTATTCGTATCAACATTTCCAGACCCGAGCCAGCCGAACAGTAGGCACAAAAGCAGTGTCCACTCCGAATACTTTGCGGTAGTTTCCAGCAGTTTGAGAACCATTATGTCTTAATCTGAAATCAGACTTGAAAATCAATCTGTGTAAATTCCTTCACTGTTTAGGGTTCGAAAACTACCATTAATAAATCATGTCTATCTACATTGAATCAGCCTCCAAATTACACAAGTAAATCATTCTTTTTCTACCATTATTCTCTATGATGTAAACAAAAAACATTTCATGTTCAACAACCTTATATATATTTTTTTCAAATAAGCATGCAAATCCTTGAGACTGTAAAAACAAATAATTAGAGTTAAAAAGATATCAATGTGATTTGAGCATGCCTACCACGTTGTATCCAAGAAGCACCTTGAGATTCAAGCAGAAGATAACTGATTTTCATTGTAATTAATATTCAAAACATGATTTATCTCCCTTAAATCTTACTTGATATCAATTTTCAAGTTAGGCCCACATGAATCTGAGACGATTCTTTTTAAGCTTTTCTTTTATTCACTTAAACCAGTAGAATTAGCACAAATATCATTAAACAACCATAGCCATAAAAAAAATAGCAAAGGATTCCATCCTTTTTTTTATATTTGCATGTATTTATGTGTGTGTGTTCCAGCACTCCAGGACATACCTTTTTATCTGGAGACAAAAAAAGATTTGCATCAGTATTCCATTATAAATCATTTTTTAAAAATTTTTTGGTCTCATTTTTATGAGTTTATTGATAACATTTATATTCTGAAAAACTTAGATGTTTTTTTCAAGGTATTTTAGATGTTTTCCAGAGGAGAATGCCAGCGATGTCATACACAGAATTCATTCTGACCATATTTATTCTTTGATGGAATTTCTTTTACATGACTTCAAATTTTGATACTATAGTGGTTCAATTACTGACTCTTATTATACTTTATTATACTAACCTAGCATGTATTCATAAAAAATGACGGAGTATAAATGCATGGATTGGCACTATGAAGCCTTAACCTATTCATTTAGTAATTCATATTTCAAATGTTCTAATATTAAATTTTTTAAAACTTTATACTCAATGTTAAACATCAGTCACCTGCATACTCATACATTTTATTTTATTTTAGTTTAAAACAATCATCTCTTCAGAGACATATTCTTCATTGTTATGTCACAACAGATCATCTCATTTTATTACAACCCTTCAATTTCTTCTTTTTTTTTTTTAGCTATCTTTAATTCAATTCACATGGACCAATCCATTATAACATTTAGGTTATAACAGAAATTCTGTTTTTTCTTTCATTAAATTCTCATTTTTCCTTTTTATTTGATTGTCATTTGTAAAATTGAACAAGTGAGGGTGTGAAACACTACGATTCACAATCAGGAACACCTTCCTTACATTGTACCCAAAAAGATTTTACTGTCTTTTCTTCTTAAAGACACCAAAATATTTTTCCATTTTTGTGTGTCTGTAGAGACATGGCGCATCCAAGACACAAAATGCCATATGCCACCAATATGCATATATCTACGTTCTTTAAAGAAGAAA
>OY735236.1:9087808-9122808 GCA_963457665.1 Thysanoteuthis rhombus | reverse complement strand
GATTTACAATACATCAAATAAAAAAATAGATAAATCAATTTGTTAACAGTACAGTGATTGGAAAAAAAAATTTCAAGTCAAAAATACCATTTGGCTAACCACCCACAAGGGTAAACAAATCTAAGTTCTCAACCACTCCAAGTTTTCAACCTGGTTTATATTCGTCTAAATAAATAATTTTTAGTAGATAATTTTCTATGTTCTTTTTTTTTCATTGATAACACAAAGATTATTACATTACATTTATGATATTCTAAACCTTTTACGCTTTGTTCATACTGTACAGTGTATTTTCTATGATGCGTTTTTTGCAGCATACCACAAAAATTGCGGATAACTATTCCGCATAAATTATTCAAGACTGAACCACAGATCATTAAATCCACAAAGGATAATTGAACAGCTATTTAAGAAACGAATGTATAATCCGACAGAGTATTCGTGAATGCATCATTATTTGAAACTATTTGAAATGAACTCCTGTATCTAGACAGGGTAAATAGAAATAAAGAAAAATGGGGCTGCTGCAGGAATCGAACCTGCGACCAATGAGGTAATAGCTTTAACAAAGCATCACTCTTAACCATTGAGCTAAACAGCCCTATGGATAGGTGTAGGTCCAATAACCGCTTCATATATATATATATATATATATATATATATATATATATATATATATAATGTGTACTGTAGGGAGTGAGACAGACTCGGGAGTGAGTGTTTGGTGGTAAGGTTTATTAATCCTTATAAGTGAATAGTCCATACATGTTTCGGGATTCTTCCCATCATCAGTGGTGTGTGCTGTGTGTATTAAAATGTCCCATGTGGAACCAGTGTCTACTGCCAGGACACACACATATATATATATATATATATATACACACACACACACACACACACACAAATACGTTTTTCTCTCTCTCTTTCTATATATATATATGTATGTATACAGATTTTACCTTTAAAAAGATAGATCACCGAAATTCTAATAACACCAAATAAAAAGAAAAAATGAGATCAATCACAGGAACAACATTTGCACTGATAATAAACCACACTTTCCATATTGATAGTACATCTGAAGAAGGCTGCAGAATGGATCAACCAAAACATTGTGGTAACAAGGTGAATGAGTTCAATAATTTGTACAACTCTTGAAGGCATGCAATACAGATATTGATTCAGTTCAGCACAAGAACATATCTGAGAAGGAAATAAATGTTGCACCAATCCTTCAAGTTTAAAACGCCTGCTCAGAAAATCAGCATTCTAAATCTTAGCTTTTACCTGGGTCTAAACAGAGGGCAGATACACACACAACTATCCCGACCACCAAACAGAACCAAATGAACGTAGATGTTTGTGGCAGTGTCTCTGGTGACCATAGCTAATGTGTCCTTGGAGTGTAGTCCGAACTTTGGGTCCACACAATACATCAAATAAAAAAAAAGATAAATCAATTTGTTAACAGTACAGTGATTGGAAAAAAATTTAAAGTCAAAAATACTATTTGGCTAACCAGCCACAAAGGTAAACAAATCTAAGTTCTCAACCACTCCAAGTTTTCAACCTGGTTTATATTGGTCTAAATAAATAATTTTTAGTAGATAATTTTCCATGTTCTTTTTTTTCATTGATAAAGTTTAAAAGTTTCAAGTTTAAAAGGCCTGCTCAGAAAATCAGCATTCAAAATCTTAGCTTTTACCTGGGTCTAAACAGAGGGCAGATACACACACAACTATCCCAACAGAGCCAAATGAACGTAGATGTTCGTGGCAGTGTCTCTGGTGACCATAGCTAATGTGTAGTCCGAACTTTGGGTCCACACATTGTTTGATGTAGCTGTATAGTCAAATGTGAGTGATAGTCCGTTATACTGGACGCAGATGAACAGAGACACCTAGTGTTGCTGCCGCTGGGTTCTTTTGATCCCTCCTCTCTGCAGTTCAAAGATATCGTTATCAATATTTAATAAGCTTCGCATAATCTACCACAAGCTGAAATGTAGGTATTTATAAAATAGTAGAGAAATATAAGCAAAAATGCATTCAGCAATATATTATGCCGTTTATTGACTTCAAGATAAACCATTAACATTACAAGATTATGTTATACTCAATTACAGAAATGGTTTTTGGTACGGAGGTGAATGGAAAGGCCATATCTAGAATATATGTACAGAGATCACAGGAATAAGTGAAGTGAACCAGTCCAGCTGATGTTCTGAAAGCATTTGTGGGTAAAATAACAAAGGGTAGCTAATAATAAATGTTTTATTCGTTTTCACCCATTTAACAATGATGTAGCGACCCCGTTACTGGAAGTAAATAAAACAAACTTTCCTGTGTAAGGGAGACAACTCAATAATGAGTAAAATGCTTAATAGTAGACAGTGAACAAAAACACCTGTATGTTTGGAAGTAGATATATGCTGTGACTCTGTATCCCTCTATTTTAAGCCTTGCTGTATATTATATTTGAGATTCCTAGATTTATTCATACAATTGAGCTTATTCCTTTTGTCGTCATCAATTTTGATAATTTTTTTAGATAATATTATTCAGCAGCATTCATGCTTGTTTTTAAAAAATTCAGACTAATTTAGTGATCACTGCCCAACAAAATGCAAGAGAAGTAACAACTATTGATCATCCATTTTTCCTTTTTTTAATTGATCACCCCAAACAGGGTGAGCTGCCAAAAGATGGACCTAATTTTTTTTTTTTTCACCATCACACTGAAAAATGCTAAAAGTGAAGGATTTGATATCATTGCATTTCTTTTCAGATTCACCATATATAGAGATATAATTTTTTTGTTATTTGAAGATTTTGAGCCTTCAACAGCAATGGCATCTACTTGAGAAGTCCGACGAATTTTCGAGCGCAATTCCAAGGAACATAATGCATCACAAGCTGCTAATAATGTCAACAAAGCAATTGGAGTGATAAATACTGCAGTGCAAACTCTTCAGCATTGGTTCAATATGGTCAGGTTTGGAAATATGGATACCAATAATTAATCTTGGGGGAAGCACAGTTTGAGCACTTCCCAGAGACTTCAACGGAGAACAAATGTCATCTCAAGGTAATAGGAGAGATTGAAAAGTTGGAAAAAATGGGTCCCAGGTGAACAGAATGAAATGCTCCATAACAGTGTCAGCAGACCTCACATCTCTCAGCTGGCTGTGTTTAAGCTTGGAGAATAGGGATATGAAGTCTTGCAGCATCCTCCCGAATGCCCCTTACATTTCTCCTACAGATTGTCTTTTTGAACTTCAGATCAGTAATAAGTTTCAATACTAGGGAAGCCATGATTTGTGCTTATTGGCTGTCATAGGGATAGCATATTATCATTAAATAATGATTTTGAAAAGTATTTTGATTGAACATTTACTCTTTTGACACTGCTGTAATTAGAAAAATCGTGTAAAAGTCTAACAAGTACCAAATTTGTCTGTTTTTATTGTTGAGATAAATCCTGAAAGCTTTTTCAATTGACACTTCCCAAAGGAAAATTTGACGGAAAATGATTGAATGTATAAGTGTACGGTGTGTGAATGTTCGGAATAAATTTGATATGTTGTTGGAAAATCCTAGTTTCAAAGCCGTAAGTTTTGCCAGATCCTTTGACGTTCGTGTTTTAGAGGCATTGTAGAAATAAGATAGCAGTATTGTGTAAATCATGGTCCCATTAATCCTAAAGAGAAGGGTGTATAACCAATGCATGCTCCCAATAGTCATTTATGGAGCTGAAACATGGAACCTAACCAAGAGACAGACCCGTAAATTGAGAACCATGCAACGTGCACATGAAAGAATAATGCTGGGCCTCACATGGAGAGACCACAAAACAGCACAGCACATCCGGGAAAAGACAAGAGTTAGAGACATCATAGAATCCATAAAAAATCTCAAATGGCGGTGGGCTGGCCATGTTGCAAGAATGGCTGACAATCGATGGACATCACGACTCACAACATGGATCCCTCGGGACCAAATGCGCAACCGAGGCCAGCAAAATGTTAGATGGAGAGACGAGCTAGACAAATTCAGGAAGTTCAGGCTCCGTGACGCCCATGATAGGGAATTGTGGCAAATCCTGGGGAAGGTCTATGTCCAACGACGGACGTTAAAAGACTGATGATGATGATGATGATTGTGTAAATAGGAAGAGTCTGTTTTTACCCTTAAACCGTTTTGAATTGTTTACAAGATTAGTCGATCTCTGACCATCACGCAAGTGATTTACAGCATGTCGACTTTCTCCGTGTCTTAAAGCTTTGAAATATTCATATTCCTTTTCACAACTGGGATTTTCTGACATTTCAAATTCATTCCCAACATTTACACACGGCATACTTACACATTTAAACATTTTCCGACAAATGTCTCTTTGGGAAGTGTCAGTTGAAATAAAAACAACAAAAAACAAATAAATTCAAAACTTGTTCAACTTTTCCATATTACTGCTATGCATCTGCTAATTACGTCAGTGTTAAAACTGGTGTTAATTCTTGCCCAAGTGTGACCTGGAACAGTACAAGACAGATGTATATAGTACAGATTCTCCTACCATCATTAGGCAGCTGCATTCTAAAAATAGTAACCAACTTTTCCTAGCAACAGTTGATTGGCCAATCAGAACAAAAGAGCGTTTCTATGGAAATTATTACATCATTTACCAGAGATAATCCAGTGAGCCTCAGATTGTGTGAAATATTAATGACAACATTTACCAATTCCAATAGTCACTGAGATATTAGTCAGTGTCAAGGCCACAGGCGTCGGCTGGTAGGTTGGATAGCAAAGTGATGGTAAGGGGGTTTGAAAGTTGGAACCTTATACTCAACGAGAGATAATGGTGCAGTACAATTATTTCACATAACACCAATCTAAGTCTTTACATAAACAAATATTATTTTTAGGTGTAGCCCCAAGGTCAGATTATGCACCTCTGTCAAAGGCCAATTGCATCATATGACATCTGGATCATACAGTGGGTCCCACTTGCTTACTGCAGCACCTTTCCCACGGGTAGAATCCTATTGTATAACAGGGTTATCACCAAGATATATTCCGAATATATACTGACCCCCCTATTACATCTTTTAGCCCCTCATGCTGGAAAAAAGGGAGATGGCTATAGACATACCAGTCTTATCACATGGACACACTTGGTAGTTTCCCCCGGTGGGGCCAGTGTTTCTGCATCTTCAAAAAACAAGTGCGTTTGCTGCCAGACATAGAATACGGGACCAGTTTAGCATCGAATTACATTGGAATTGAAGACATGTTATGACATTTTGATTCTAGCCATCAACACACATAATGATTACCAATGAGCAGATGTTTAGTCACGTTTGTAAAACAGAATTTCATTCTAATGTTCTAATTTTGTTCAAATGACAATACTAAAGTTGAATTTAAAGAATAATAAATAAGATTTAAAAAGTAATAACAACAGAAACAAAACATAAATAAAAGTCTATGGTCAACAAAATGCTATTTTCCAAGGTCACCACAATGCGAATCTCTAATATCTCCAAATATAGAATGCAATGTGTATCCATACATTTCACATACACAGTCATTCTAAAAAAAGATTCAGAAAAAAATTGAAAGAAAAAATTAAAAAATAAGGCAAAAATCATCCTTCACAACTTTCCATACAAAAAGTGAAAAAGTCAGAGGAGTAATTTATCTCATTGCATTAGTCGGAGAAGCACAAAAAAAAAAAAAAAAAAATGGAGGAGACTCTTGTGAAGCCTTTCCCAGCAGATACATTTGAATGCCTGCTGGGTGAAAAGTCAGTTAGAGTAATCATGACAGTTCTACTTCCGAATGATACAGTTATTCATCATATCTTTTCTTAAGATAAAAATGAGGAGCATTTAATAAAGACATTAAAATAAAAAATAAAAAAATGAATGGAATTTTTAGATATGATACACCATTCTTTAATAAGTCTCCTCTAATTGGAAATCTATTGACAAGGAGGATTTCAGAAACTAAATCGACTAAACAATTAGATTTTATCATCCAATAGAGTTGTAAATTTCTTGAATAAGTTGCCTGGTCATGTTAAAAATAGCGAAAGTGTACAGAGTTTTAAAATATAACTTAGATAAGTTTAGAAAATTATGGAAAGGTTATTAGCTTCCAAGGACATCGTTGGAATTTGTCTAATGAAATTTTCAGGAGTCTGATTCGTGAATTGTGTTTAAATGGTAGATCTTAATATATTTACGTACATAGAATATGTTTTTATGCATTTAATATTTGTTGTGAAGTAAATGTGTATATATTATGTATTGTCAGAGACATATACCATCTATATAAAAGCCATACATGATAAGTAGTGTTTAATTTTATAGTTGTATGTATCTGTTTTGTCCAATTCCTGATATAACCTAAAAGTTAATGGATTGGACCATGTGAAATACATTAACATAGCATATAAAGCAAAAACAATTAAAGGGTAGCATTGAAATGAAATATTCATTATGTCATAACGGCTTGATACGCCACAGGATCGCTGGATGTTTGAAATTAGAATGCAAGAAGTAAAGAGTGTAAATGAATGAAAGAAATATTCAGCATTGAGTATAGACCTTTAAAATAACTTTGAATCAGATTACTAGAATTATTAAAAATAAATTACATAATAAAATAGCTTTATGCTTTTTAATGCCAATCCATACATAACTCATTTTTTACAGGTACATACTAATAAAATAATAAAGGAATTTTTATCAGCTGACATTAAGACCGAGTTACAGATTCTCCTACGAAATTGGTCATTTGCTATATAAATGGATAAATCTTGGGTTGTTGCTGGACTTTGTGTTTTGCTAGTCTTTGTCAGATATGAGTATCACCATAGATGTGGGTCTGGGGCTTCAAACCCCACTCCTGCTTTATGAAAACATTCGAATGTACATAAAAAATGTGGATATCTAGATAAAATTTTTTCATAAATACCCAAATGATCCCGAGTAATCAGAAAAAAAAAAAAAAAAAGGAAAAAGAAGAAAATGTATCCATTGTCTGATTAGACAGACAAGTCAATGTTTTTCTGAGTATTTACGATTCTGAATTATTGAGTTCGCTGGTCATTCTCTATTCCGACCTTATCTCAATGTTAAGGGATTTATCAATCTTCCAAATAAATGGAAAAATATGACACTAACTCGAAGCAAGTGTCAGGACCCTCATGTATAGGCATAAATCCCAAGGGTGGTGGTAGGGATCTGCCCCCTCCCCACTAATCATAACTTTAAAAAAATAAATAAGAAAAAATAAATAAGAAAAAATAAATGAAGCTTGGCTATCAAAAACAATGGGTTCTATCCTTTTCTGTCTGTGCATTTGTTCGTCTGTTCCAGCCCTCCTGACCATACTATCTTGTCTACAAAATTGAAAATTGGCATCAGTACCCCCCTTGACCCATTCTAAAAAATATTTTTCAGGGGCCTTATCTTGACATGCTCATTAATAATGTTTAGATGCTCCAGAATCTTGATATTTCTAGATTTTTTCTTTTTCACTATTTCAGATGTTTTCCTGCGGAAAATGCCAGTGATGTCATAAATAGAATTCATTCTGACCATACTTATACTTTGGTGGAATTCTTTTTTTTTCTTTGACATGACTTCAACTTCCAACGCTATAATCATTGGATTATTGACATTGCCTAATTAGGCAGATGGCTTGGACTCCCAACCCTTACATGAATTCACGATTCCACCCCCCCCCCATGAATAACCGAAGAAGACTTACTCTTATATGAGAAATAACACAACTGGTGCTGAAATAATCAAATCACTGCTTTGAAGCCTACAGTTTCTTGTAAAAAACAACTATGCTAATTCATGCACTGACCATGAAAAAGTTATGATGGGCAAAACTGCTGGTACTCTAGCTCATATTGAAGTAATGGCACCAAACAATACAAGCGATCATTCCATTCTACACCTCTTTGCACTCACCATTAAAGAAATGCCATTTTTGTTAAAAAAAAGTCTTTGATGAGACAGTAAAGCACACTGAGCTTAAACATTACCTTAAGCAGACATCAGGCCATACCTTGAGCAAAGTAAGTGCTACACTATTACTGTTCTCCTGAGTAAGGCTAAAAAGAAAGATTCTAGTTTTCCAAAAATTTTAAGGTCTAAGCCCAAATTTCCTCATTTATACAGGTTTGTCCCAAACTACATTTCCAGCTATAATTCAAGAGCCATACACAGTATAGTAGTGTTTCAGAGTTTAATTGAAGCTTACTGATATCCTGGATGTTATCCTAACATAAAAACATAAATCTTCGAAAATATTTAGGAGTCCAAGACCAAATTTTCTTACTTGGACTTTTGGAGCAAAATCATGTTTTTGGCCATATTTTGTGAACAATAGATTTTATGATAGCTATTGAATTCTGCGAATTTAAAAACATAAATTGAAGTATATAACTTAATTTCATGATGAAAATTAGAGAATTTATGGAGGAAACTGTTTTTCATGATTGTATGTTTTAAATATTTTCCAAAGAACAAATTTATACAAATCAATGCTTACAAAGCCATGGAATATTTATTAAGGAATTCGAGAAATAGAAAAAAAGTTACCTCAGGGTTTTTCTCTGATTAGTATTTCAGATTAAGTAATAATGCCCGAAAAATTATATAATTTCAAACAAAATTGGAACATTTTTCTATTAAATTTCCATTTGTTGAGCAGAGAAATTTCTCATGAAACACATTCATGATTTAGTCAAGCATTAACTCCATATAAAATAATGAGATTCATGTCAATGAATTGCGAGAAAATGGATAGAAAATAACTAGGAAACAGAATTTTCAATAATCCAGGATTTTACAAAAAAAAAAAAAAAAAAAAAAATCATTTTATAAACACTTCATCAAAGTTCAAATTCAAGTGGCCATTACTCAGTGAATACTAAGAGTAGAATAAAAACGTGAACACTTCCTGAAAGCTGCGTCTGCATTTCTCTCTAGATTCAGAGAGTAGACAATCTTTTCAAAAGTCGCCAGATTCATAAATGTCCGTTTGCACACTGTGTGTTGGTTATTAATTTTTAATTTCGATATCCTGCGTGATGAAATGGAAAGCACTCACAAAGCTCTTCAGCTACAAACCAAAGTGTGATGTTTGTCTTGTGGAAAGGCACTAGTGCGATTGTTGGAATTGAGAGACGAGCTAGCAGGCTTTTTCTAACAGAACATGATTTCCATTTAAAAGAATGATTAACAGACTAGATGTTTTTGTACAGACTTCGTTACTTGGGGGACATTTTTTCAAAGATGGATGTAATTGACCTTTCACAGCAGGGGAAGCAAATAGCAGACTTTGGCGCCAATGATATAATCCAAGTCTTCTAAAAGAAATTAGGATATCCGTACTTTGCATAAATGAATCACCATAGCCCACGCACGTACCAGAACTAATTATCTTAATTTTCTAAAAAATACCAGCGTAAGATTAGGGCATTGTTAATCCAAAATGACCCGAGACAAAAAAAAAACAAAACATTTGTTTTTAGATGGTGTCTGGTGATATGTTCATGCAAATTTTGTCATAGCCCCCAAAATGTGACCGGGAGCGGCCGGAGACACTCAGAGGAGCAGAGAGATAAGAATTTGTCGCCCACTTGGCTGGTTGGTTGAGCAGGTGATTTGTGGTGCTGCGATGATTCGATACTTTCTAAATGATTAAAGTTATCAAGTAATGTTTGGATGAGAGATCCGCTCAATGCGTGAAGACCCGCAATCGTAGATGCTTTGAGATTCTACTTTACAGACAGTATTTAATAGACAGCCACTTTCAAAAGAAGAATACCCACAGTTAGAGAAAGCTATTAAAGTACTTCTCCCCTTTCCTCACAACTTATTTATATGAAGCAGGATTTTCTGCATACCCAAAAATAAAAACTAATCATCGTATTAGACTGAATACAGAGACATGTATGAGAATATCACTGTCTTCCATTCAACCACACTTTGAAGATTTGTAGAAAAAAAGAGAGAAAAAAAAAAAGAAATCTTTACTACTATTGACTGGTTGATAGAGTGGGCCATTTATTGGGCTACGGTGATTTGATACTTTCTAAATGGTAGAAGTTATAAAGTATTACTTAGATCAGAAAACCATTCAATGTGCAAAACCCAGTGAGTGTGAATGCTGCAAAGTTTATTGATATCACTTCAGTTTCCACTTACAGACAGCTTTTAAAAGACAGTTACTTTCCGAATTTCGGTGTACGATAAAAGAATACCAACATTTATCAGAAAAAGCTATTAGGATACTTTTCTTTCCTTATGACGTATTTATGTGAAGTAGGATTTTCTGCATACCCAGAAATAAAAACTAATCACCGTATTAGACTGAATATGGAGACATACGAGAATCCTCCTGTCCGCCATCAAACGGTACTTCGAAAGTGATTTATTAAAAAAAATGAGAGTCTCCTTTACATTACTGATTTTTCATTCATTTTTGGAATGCATATATTTTTCAAAATGAATGATATTTTTGTAAACTTGTGTCCGCTTTTCGAATCACCGTAGCCATGATTACTGACAGCAAAAAACAACAAGAAAGATGGCAGGGTATTCTTCCCTTTTCACTTTATTCTTGTGTCAGCTCTACCAGACACATCATTTGGCCCAGAATCTTGCAAATGGCATAACTAGATAGCTAAAACTTATTTTTTTTGCTCTTTTAGAAAAATCTAAAAAAATACATATGGAATTTTTTGAACTTTTTAATCTTGGGTTAAAAATATCAGACATATGCAGGAGCACTTTACTCAATATTTTCTAAAAAAGTTTTTCTTGATTTTTTTTAAATTTCAAAAAAAATTTTAATTTTTTTTCCCCACCAACTCTCTCAATCTCAAATCAGCACTAGGGGACACACCATCCAGCCTAGAACCAAGCAAATTTGCATAAATACTTCACTAGACATTCTAATAATGTTTTGAGTTTTGGAAAATTTTTTAAAATTTGTATTCCCGTGTCAGTGCTACCAGACACACCTTTGGGCAGAGAACCTTGCAAATGTGTATGACTATATGTTGTAGACACCATCTAAAAATGGATTTGGGATTTGGGGGGGGGAGCAATTTTTGTGTACGAGCATCACTTTTTCAGATGAAATAGTATCAATAGAGGCAAAGACATCCATGTATACACAATTTTCTCATTTTCTAGCAAACAAAATTAGATAAAAAATTTTTATGATTCAGTTTTTTTATTAGATGAAGTATTGTCAGCCAGGGCTTCTCAAAATGAGGGTCGGGTCCCATGGAGATCATTGGGAGATTGTGGAAATAATTTAAAATCTTTTATCAAAGAATGTTTTGATTTCTGGAACAAAAATGCTTTTTTTTTTTTAAAAGAATTTATGTCCACACTACCAAACATACCAAGAAATTTACTGAATGGCTTTAGAAACCTGTCAGCCAAAACAGCCAACATAGGTTTCTAGAGTTTTTAAGTTGGTCCAGCTGGCTATATATGCATTATGCTTAAAGGCCACACCAATGGGGCTAAAAGGCTGAAAATTTGAATTTTTACGCAATTATGTGTAGGAAAAACGTATTTTTGTTTTAGTTTTTTTTTAAATCCCTGCCCCAAATTAAGTTTTTAGTGGGGGTTTCAATTTTCAGTGTTAATTCATCCTAAATAGATCCCTCAATTTGTGTCCGCCTGTTTTTTTTTTTAATTCACTTTTTTTAGTGATCACTGCCCAAACAAAAGGCAAGAGAAATAATTTATTTATTGATCCACCCTTTTTCCAATTTTTTTTAATTGAGCACCCTCAACAAGGTATGCTGCCAAAAGACGTTGATCATGTGACTGTTGAGCGACTAACCAGACCCGTTTCCATTATAATCACCAACTCAACATGATATCACTCAAGGGGGTCCAGACATAGTTTTCGAGAATATCAAGTGCATGTGTAAAAAAAGGTCTGACATCCTCGGCCATGAATAATCCTCATTGCAACTTTTGTTCTGATTTATTGTAAAGGATTTCTGCAACAATGTTGGTAGAACCTAGCCAAGGGATAGTCCCTTGCACATGACAGAATCATGCTCAACCTCAAAAAGGAGAGATCACAAGACAGCACAGCATATCAGGGAGAAACAGAAGTCCGAGACATAGAATCTACTACTAAAATCAAATGGCAATGGGCAGACCATGTTGCAAGAATGGCAGACAACTGATGGACATCACAACTCACAATATGGATCCCCAGAGATCACATGCGAAACTGAGGCCAGCAGAATACAAGATGGAGGGATGAAGTAGACAAATTCAGAAAATACTGGCTCCACAATGCCCATGATAGTGAAAGGAGGTGGATTCTATGTCCAACAACAGACAATAAAAAACTGATCAGAATATGATATGATGAAGTAATTTTGCTCAAAAATTCAATTTTTGGTTCCATGCCTTTATTTATTGTTACTTTCAGTTTCAGTTACATGCTTTTTTTGGCTGGTAAATTTTTTGGACCATACAAATAAATTTAAAAAACAAATTTGTTACATAAAAGTGAGATTTGGATGAGATTTTGACTCTTATTTAATACCATGGGAGATCGCTGTTATGTAGCAAATGCTTGCATGGTCATCAAAGCCACCAACAGGGATATGACCAACCCTCTGTCAGCAAATTTCTTTCAAAGTTGCCAAATCAGCCATTCTTTAGCTAGAAAGAATTGAATTTAGCCATTGTAAGTCAACAATAGCTGATTATATCTGGAAAGTTAAATGAAGGTAAATGTTCAATTTTTACATCTTCAAGTCTCAGTTAAGAGTTGTTTTATTTGATATTAAAGTAAAATAAATGGAAAAATAAAAGTTAGCTGATTTCAACCATTTTTAAGGAGAGTTTTAGCTATAAATAGTCATGCTTGGTAACACTGATTTCTCCTATTTATTTGGCCAGCATGTCTGCTTTGTTGACAAATAATAAACCCCCCCACCCCCCTAAAAAAACCCAAAGAAAATAGACATCAAGTGTGCCCCAGGCAATTAAGAGTCAGGCAGTTCCAGTCTCAATAAACTTAATTAACTGACCTTGTTCATGCTTTTTCAACACATTTCAAGAATCCTCACAGTAGTTGTTGAAATTATTTAATAATTTTTGTCCAAATTTCTGATACAAGGAATTATTGTAACCCTTTCAAAAGGGTACATGTTTGGAAAGAGCAGGACTTCATGGTGTGTGAAGCAACCTGGCATAATCGTCATGTTAAATAAGATTGCTTCGTCTTATGAAACCAGGGTTTCCAATTATTTCAGTATTGTCTTTCCAGTGGTGTCGATATAGATATTTACTATCATTAAACTATGAAAAAAGATCCACAATCTAATTCAGAAATTTTTTTCATTAGATTTCTTGAGAACCGCTGATCCAAGCTACTTCAAATTTGACACTGCACTGTCTTATGTGCTGACTAATATACCTGGTGAATGTCAATTTCATGCAATGGCCAGTTGTCATGTTATGGCAGTGCATACAGGCAATTTGATTCAACAATTAGTTTGACTTTTCTTTAGACAAGAGAATTTTCTGTTCCTTCAAATACTGTGCACTTTTACTTTCCATGTGACTACCCTACTATGAACACTTTTCAAACAACAGTTTTGTTCAGATCCCACTAAATTGTATCAGATTTTTCATCCACCATACACATTCAGATCCCCCCCCCCCTTATTAAATTGTAACAAATTTTCCAACTCCAATCCGCGGAATCAAAGACGTAAGATTTATCCTAGACATAACGAGTTTGAAATTTCAGCTCCCTGGCTTGGTTGCTCTGGCCTATATGTGTGATAGATACATAACCAGCTCGACCAACTTAAAAACTGAAGAAACCTATGTTGATGTTGACAGTTATGGTTGATGATTTCTAATAAATTGGAATGTTCCATCCAGTTTCCTCATCTTTTGTGGCTTTACCACATCCTGCTTGTTGTGCCCACGGGACTTATTTCTCTCTCCATTTCCGAGACGAGGTGTTGGTAGAAATTGTCAACATGGGTTCTTTTTACATTTTTTTAAAAATTTTCAAGAGATACTCTCTGTCTGGCTATGAAAGCATACATACATCATGCATACAGGCCACACCAATGGAGTGAGAGGGCTGAAATTTTACTTACGTCTGGAAAAAATTGTTTCTTTGAAAATATGGACTTTTTAGTGATGCAACGAATGGTGAGAGAAGTAACTTCATTGATCAGCCTTCTTCCCAATTTTTTTAATTGATCATGCCCAACATGGCATGCAACCAAAAGACAGTCACACAATGGTTTCTATTGAGCGACTAACAATGCCTGTTCTTTCAGACCAGTTTCTTTATCTTCTGTTGTTTTATCACGTTCTGGTAGCTATACCCTCTGGACTTATTTCTGTCTGGATTTCTGAAACAGTATGCTGTCACTATTATACATTGATTCTTTTGAGCCAGTTTTCTTATCTCTGTTTTCCCTATCAATGTCTAGGCTGCAGAATCGAATCACCGTAGCCCCGAAAGTGGCCCATCCGACCAACCAGCCAAGTGGGTTCCAGATTCTTCTTTCTTTGCTTGTCTATGCATCTATCTCTCTGTGTGTCTGTGGGTGTTCTTGGTCACATATTGCAGGAGTACATCATTTGGCATGTTCTAAAAAAAAAGATTTTTTCATTGGGTCTCTAATGTCATTTTGAACCAACAATGCCCAAATTTTGTGCTGGTGTATTTCTTTAAAAGATAATTTTAGATAAAAAGGCCTATTTGGTTAGATAATTAGTTTTTCTACAGGTGCGGGCTACTGTGATTCATTTATGCGAATGACTGGATATCTTCCAACCCTTTTCAACTGACACATTTGGTTACTTTCCTGGAATGTCAAACAGAATGCATTATTTGATCTAGAGAGATATGGCGTTGTCAGTCCTTTGAAGAAGGACATTGAACATATAAAAGATAAAAGAATAAGAACGATACGATTAGTCTTTCTGTACCGGTTGTAAAAGACATGCACGTCAAATCAATGAATCAGATAACGGCGGTTGATTCTAGTTCTCAGATGTTCGTTTCTGGGGCCCCGAACAGCAGCTGAAGCATCAAAATATACTAGCAGCGACAATTTCAGACAACAGTACAAAAAGGTACAAGAGAGAGAGAGAGAGAAAAAAGGCTGAGAGTTATAATGGTCATCAGTCATGGCTACTCGATTTTATGGACAGGCAAGAGGGGAGAGAGACAAACATCCCAATCCTGTGTCCTTTCTACAGGACCCCAAACCCCAGCACAGTGGGTAGGGAAGCTACCAGTTGACGTCTCACTCCTTTGGAGTCAAAAATACAAGTAAATATTTCAAAAATCATGCTTAGCAAAAGCTGTGCTCCTATTGGTCTAGCATGATCAGCAATTCTGTACTCAAACTTTCTCAAGCGGGAAAATCTATCCATCACTTTTCAAGTGCTGAACATAAAAATCTGAACCAAGATAAGAGATTTGTCTGTCAGGGTCAATACCCAGACTTTTCGAAACTCAACTGATAACTGTGTGGAAAAGCAGTGTCTGCATTCAGTCCAACAATAATTTAAAGTGCCCCCCCACCAAAAATTAAAAACAAAAAATCTTAATGACATTTGATCAGTTCTGCACCCCTTCTCCGTCATTATTCTGTTATGTTATATTAGCAAATATGGCATGTGTTACAGCCAAGTCTAATTAGGAACATTGATTCTTGTATGATTACCAAAGTTAAGCAATGTCAAACCTGGTCAGTACCCAGATAAGTGACCGTCTGTACCAAGCAGTGCCGGTTTCCCTGGCAGCCATACTGATATCCAAACATTGGAATTAGGGCTTCGTACTTCCTCTATACTAAGCATTCAGGCATAGCAGCTAAAATCTGTTCACTTATGGTGAACCTTAGCTGACACGGACCACAGAATATGTCTGACAATAAAACGAATGTTGTACAATGGTATTTGGAGGAAAACCACTCACAGCAACTTAACCAAGCCCCTTATAGAAAAATCTCCAACCCAAACCCGATTTGGTAACCCCCCACACCTATTTCTAATTACACAGATAATTTTATTATCTTAGTTTTCATTCAGGGTACATATTGATTTATATCAAATGCTTTCTCAAATTTAAAAATATTTCATAATCATGCTCTTCATATTCCTTGCACTAATTCATCATCATCGGTCTTTCAACGTCCGTCCTTGGACATAGACCTTCCCCAGGATTCACCACACTTCTCTATCATGGGCGTCGCAGAGCCAGTATTTTCTGAATTTGTCTAGCTCGTCTCTCCATCTAATATTCTACCAGCCTAGGTTGCGCATCTGATCTCAGGGGATCCATGTCGTGAGTCGTGATGTCCATCAGTTGTCTGCCATTCTTGCAACATGGCTGGCTCACTGCCATTTGAGATTTCTAATGGATTCTATGATGTCCCTGACTCTTGTCTTTTTTCAGATGTACTGAGCTGTCTTGTGGTCTCTCTATGTAAGGCCCTGCATAATTCTTTCATGTGTATATTGCATAGTTTTCAATTTGCAGATCTGTCTCTTGGTTAAGCTCCATGTTTAAGCTCCATTAATGACTATTGGGAGGATGCATTGGTTATATACCCTTCTTTTTAGGATTAATGGGATCTTATTTTTGAAGGTTGAGCTTGCTCTGCAAAAGGCTTGCCACCCTAGTGTGATTCTGATTCACGCTGGCAAAAAGATTTACTAGGTTGCCAGTTTTTAAATGTATTTCAATGACAATAAAGGGGAAATTTTGTCTGTATCATTGTATTGTAGATGATGGTGATGATGCCTATTTTACCAATTCTGACTCCAACTCCAGTAACCCAATAATTGCTTTCGATTCCTTCTCTACAGCCCTTGGCAAAGTTTTAATATCCTCTATTGCAACGCTTTAATCATAGAGCAATTTCATTCCGTAACGGCTGCAAATTGTAAAGTTACACATTGAAAATTATTTCACTAATTTGAGAAAAAAAAAAATAACCCAATTAGCGGACGGGTAATTCAAATGAACTTAATTAAAACTAATTCATTGTACTCAATCATTTTCATTTTTGATTTTCTAACAGCTCCTTAAAATTCTCTGGGGCCAAAAACAAGCAAAACAAGGGCAATTATTCCACCAGCTTTTCTTTGATAGATTTGCTCAAAATGAAGGAATTTCAATGAATTTGAAATTAAATGGATAGAAAAAGAGAAAAAAAAAAAAAGACAAAAAGAATTCAATTATTTAATAACGAGCTAGATAATTACCAAAATTATTTCCTTGCATACATTTCAGCATCAAATTTTTACAATGATGGAAACAGGTTTGGCGTACAAGGGGGTAAGGCTGGGCTATGGAAACTAGGTATATCGTAATATCTCCATTAGTAAACATTGAATGGTCTCCATTGTGTCTCTACAGGCAATAGAACCTTTCCTTCAGGGGCACCTACCCAACCAAAGCATATGGAGACCCTCAGATGCCAACCCAACTTCCTACCTGACTTCACGGATGTCATCCAGAGGAAAGCAGTAATATGAAGGATGTCAATTTCAGTGTAGAACCATCTCAAGGGGAACTCCACTCCCTGGTTTTGAATCAGTTGTCTTTCTCCTAAACTGGTTGCCTTCCGAACTGCAATTCTATTTTTCTCATAGCTGATTGGGAGAAAAGAAGATATCCTCAAAGGGTATTATTAGGATAAAATGAAAATAAACAACCCTGACCCAACATTGAAATCGGTTAGGCGATTCCAATACACTAATCTCACCTACAAGTAGACACAGAATGAACAAAGGACCTGGAAATCAGCAAGTAAATATACACCATACCCCTATGAACTCCTTCACATCTACCGATGTATTTCTATTCAAATTCGAGAGAGGAGAAGGTTTAGTTTTATAATTCTAATACCAAAGATTCTGCATCAAAATATGTTTTCTTCAAATGAAGTTTCTTGATGACTAGAAATGTGTTTTCTTACAATACTAACAAAAGAAATAGCAACCATTATGAGAAATGTTGTAATTCTCAGCCAAAAGAGAATTTCTAGAACTCCACTCAGCCTAGCCATAGCAAAGACTCTTTATGACTAGAGGTATGTTTTCTTAGAATACTGACAAGAAGAAACCGCAACCGTCACGAGAAATGAGATTCACAGCCAATGGAGGATCTCTTGAGCTCCACAAAGAATGGAAATAGTCTTGCTATCATTAAACTCCTTATTAGATCTTATTGCTTATACCAGAAAAAATGATGAGACGATATATATTTTCTGGAAACCAATAATACCTTGCGCATCAAATATTCCTTACAACATTATTCTGTTATATATATATATATATATATATATACACACACACACACACGTTGTAATCTTTTAAAATTATAGTCAATCTTTATGCACCAAGAAATATCTAGCATAGATAAATTTGTTCACCTGAGCATCATATTTATACAATATCGAGGAGGCAGTTCTTCATTTATGCTAATAAAAACACTGGACAAACTTTGGACAATCAACTTAATCATTTTTTCTTGTTCACGGACAAATATATATTGGGCCCCATAGGCTAAACCTATATAGGGCTCTCACCAACTTGCCAGTTCAAAATTCCCTGACTTTTTCAAATTTTCCTGAAAATAAATATGTCAACATAGGGGTAACTGATGGCCTCCTAGCCCTCATTCAGTTAATCTGAGCCACATTTTTATTTAAAGATGTATAAAAAAAACATTGAAAATATTTTCATCCAGTAATACTTGCATTAAAAAAAAAAAAGAATATATAAACTTTTTCAAAGGATTTGCATTTTTAAATGCCCAAGAGAGGAATGTGCCTCTCTCCCATGATTGAGAAGTAACTGTACTTAGCCTCCCAATTCCTTTTCTATTTCTAGATTTTTTTTTCCACTATTGAGGATAGGGGGATAACTTTTTCCTGACAATATATTTTAGCAATTGTTGCTTGCATTCCATTTTGGATCTCTGAAAAAAGAACGGACAAAATGGAGAACGCTTTTATCAATACCAAAAGGTCAGAAACCATCTTCAAAAGAATATAATTTGCAATATTGAAATGAATCCAAACAAAAATTTCAAAATTTTATTCATAGATTCTTTTTCAAGTTCTAAAAAGAAAAAAAAAATCTTAAAAAACAATTAATTTCTGAAATATCACAAGATGTCTGAACAAACTGAGAAAAAGACATGAAAATCACGAAAATTTTCAATTCCAACATTCACTATTAAAAGGTAATGATATAAAGAACAGTTCTCCAGACAATATACAAAATTTCTCTACATTTTGAACAATTCTTGGAAATCTGAAAACAAATTTTTTTTTTAAATTCTGACCTTGAGAAATTTACTATTTCCCTGAAAGTTGAGACCCTGCTAGATTTCATGTAATCTTCGCAACCATACAAGGCTGAGGAGCATTCTGTGACATGTTGTGTATTGGCTCTCATACAAATGTGTATACATTCCAGTTTTCTTCAAACTGATACAAATAGCTATGGCAGTTGGCTGGACTTAGTCTTTGTCTATTGACCCGAGGAAAAAACATGCTTATGCTGTATTATTCAAGGTAGAAGTGGAGGATTTTGAAATGAAACATGCAAAAAGTCTCAACTTTTCTTAAATGATTGGAAATTTTCTTTTTAAACAACACAGAACATGTAAATGTATTTTCACTCTTAATATATACATACATATTGATCAACTCTGCTAGGGCGCCATGTTAATACAACTGTTTTGTTTTCCAAATCTCCGAAACGGTTAAATTGTAAACAACAGATGATCCCAACAAGAGGCAATTTATTCATTGTACCATAATAACAAAGAATAGGAAAAACAAAGTATAGGAAAAACGAGGGGAAAAAAAAAAAAAAAAAAAAAAAAAAACACTGAAGAAAATAGTATAAATTGTATTAACAGATATTGGGAAATAAGTGACTGAAGTGACGCAGAAAAAGTTCTTATTGTTTCGTGTTTAAAGCTGTAAAGCTTTCTAGACTATATATATATATATATATATATATATATCTCATTTATATATACAAATATGCCTGTTGTCCCTGTGGTGTTACATATATCTTACATTAAAAACTTCTAGGTTCATTGAATATGCATGTCAAGTTTGGTTGGGCAATCATTATTTTCGGTGTGAGAGCAAATGCAGACACCATAATTTTCCATAATTCCCAGCAACAAAAGAACCATCACACTTGCCCCAAGTGTAATAAATCTCAAAATAATGAGCTACCAGTGGTGAAAACCTCATGTTTTTATCTTCATTAGTTCCCAGGTTATTGGGCTTCAAAAAGCATGACGAATGGACAAGGACAGGTTGGGCCTAGTCAGGTTGTTTTTTAAAAATTTAAATGAATCTTCAAAACACATGTTACTGAATGGTGAAAACAGCATACTCCTCTCTGTAATAGTTTTACAGATATCAGGCAGTTCTGTGACCAAGACATCTGATAAAAGCAATAAATATGCATACCTTCCGAGAGTTGTTTTAGCTAATCCATTCTCCTGGTGTACAATCTGTGTGAAAAGAATGCGTTTTAATCATTCAAAGAGCTCTCCCAACAATTGATCAGATTCTTTTAGCTGTATTTTTATTGTTATCACATTGTTATTGCAGACAACAAAAGTTCTGACATCAAAAAGAATAAGTACAATAGTCCAAACAATATATGCAAAGATAATGGCTCATTCCAAATACAATGTACATCATAACATATATCGCTGAATGTATTAGGTTGAAAACCATCAACCGAAACTGCCAACTTAGGTTTCCTGAGTTTTCAAGTCAATCTGGCTGGCTGGCTATGTATGTATCATGCGTAAAGGCTGTACCAGAAGAGAGAGCCAAGATGTTTATCATTATTAAAAATGTTTGGAAACTCCCCACCTGCCTTAAATGGGTTTTTCACTATGGGGTTCAGTTTACAGAGTAAGTTTATGCTAAATCTATCACCAGTTTCTGCTAGAATTTATGTTTATTTTCTTTCTTCAAATTCAGACTCTTACTGATCAGTGCCCAACATAACAGCGAGAGAACTAAGCTTTTCATTTTATACAATTTTTTTTTTAATTGATCGCCCTTAACGCAGCATGCTGCAAAAAAAATGTTGAAAGATGAAAGTTCTTTTAAAGTGCCTGTCCAGACTGGTTTGGGTTTTTTAATTTCATTCAGGGAAAAAGCAGATAAAAGATATTATCGACCTAACAAAAGAAACAGACCACAGTCATAATAAAAAAGAAATCACTACCAGGTGAGTAAGATCCCCGAGGATAGCCGATAAGACAGTGATGAAAACAGCACCGATGAGAATACTAGTCTGAATATTAGTGGAATACTGACAATGACTAATCAAAGAATTTCAGACAATAAAGAAGACTGAGCAGAGGTGGTGGAGGCCAGGATTTTGAGGAGGGTGGGTTGTATTTTTTTCATTTCTTTTTTGTTAGTCGTCTAAATAGGTGATGGATAAAATAAATATTTGTTTTAAGGTTATTTTGTGATTATTTTTTCATTTGAAAATCTCTTATCTAGGTATTAAAAAAGAAAAAAAAAAATTGAATTTTGCCTTGCCTAAGTAAGGTAAGGGTCTGGACCCTTTGAAACCCCCATCCCTAGATCCACGTCAGTTAAGGAATACACTGATCAAGAAGCAGAGATATTTGGATATTAGTATCAGCCAGGATATTAGTATGAATAATTTGGATTAAGTGAAATAATGATACGGTTTGAAATCTTCCTTTCAACTATGAAAAGCTAGAAGACAAAGGGAGTCAAATCTGGGCTACAGGTTGACTGACACATCCAGGATGTTTTGCTTAAAAAATAAACCTGTATAAGATGTGCAGAATAGGCAGCCTCAGTGGTTATTGTTGACTGAGTAACCACATAGGAGAGTGTTCACATGTGTGCAATGGGGTCTCCTCTAATTTGTTGCCAAGTTGCATCAAGGCTGTACAGCCTCTTCTCAATACACATGAATGATATTTTCTGAATGATTTCATCCAAAGTCATCTAAAAATCAGATCGCCCATCTGAAGTCATCTAAAAAGAACAACAAGATTTGGGTAATGTTAGGCCAAAATGACCATAGAGACCCCCAAAAGCACATTTCTGAAAAAAAAAAAAAAAAAAAAAAAAAAAAAAAGAGAGAACAAGAGAGCTGATTTTAGACGGTGTCTAGGGGTGTATTCATGCAAATTTTCAAGGTTGTAGCCTCAAGAATGTGATCAAGAGAGCCCTGGAGACACACACACACATACATAAGCAAAGAGAGAAGAATCTGTAGCTGACTTGGACCTAACTGCCATAACATGAGAATCCAATTCAGAGAAAAATAGCTTGAAACATGATAGTCAACAGATTAATCATATCCTAGCTGGGGTACCAAACATAGCCCTGGAGAAAAAGAAAAACTTCAAAAGTGATAACACAGGAAAGCAGATGGTAGTATGTGTGTGTGACCTTTTGGAATTATAATTTTATTTCCCATCATGAGTTTTAGCTAGAAAGTAAATGATATTTAATAGAGATTCCATAAAATTTTTAAAAAAAAGGGAGGTAACTCATGATTTGTGAAAAATGATTTGTTCCTTTTAGATTGGAAAATATGCAAAATTAGTATTATGTACCTGAAAATTGATCTTTAGGGATCTCAGGTCAGCACAATTATCTTATGTTAATCCCGGGTTCAAGTTAGCATGATAGACGAATTAGTGGCTCCTGGAGTGCACCTGTTTTGCCATCTATAAACAACAAAACAAACAATCAATGTCTTTATAAGATTATATTTTGTTAAATTCCTGCCTAAACCAAATGTTGACTTTGTTTTGCAACTCTAATAAGGGCAAGAACAATCCTCACCAAAGTTAACGGAATAAACACTACCAGTACCCTACCATGCTTTAAAATTAAGACCAACTGATTGGTAGTTGCGCCTCTTACTGACTGAGCTAAATTGACAAGTCTAAAATATCTAACAAATTTTATGTTATAGATACGCAAGAGCTTAATTCATTTGAATGAATAAATGCATTTATAAAATCAACCTCACCCTACCTTGATCTGAAATAATGACCAAATGTTTTGTAGGCTGTTATCCTACTATCTGAGCTTAACTGAAAAGTCTTGGATATTAATGAAAATTTTTCTTACATTCTGCAAGATAAATACATTTATGCTGAAAAAATATATTTTTCATAATTATTATTTATACAATAAAAAAGAATATCCAAACTCGAAAACATCACATGTCCATGAAATGTAGCTGTTAAAATTCTTTATAAAAATATAAAAGATGAAAAAAAAATCTTACAAAATCCCAGAAGCTCTCAATATTCAGAGATAATAAATGTTTTGATACTAAGCATCAGAATATTTAAGAACTAATTCTGATTACTCTTGAGATACCAAAGCATCTCAATCTTCAAGACAGGCATAGAAAACACATTTTGTAGTTTTCTCAGATATTATGAGGAACAAAGATATGCCTGTGCATAAATCTCATGTATATATCTAAGTATAACATATATAGGTATATATCTGCTTGTTCTCTCATTATATATATATGTGTGTGTGGAGATTAGGTCTATAACAATGGTTAAGCTTTGTTTCACTACTTTCAGCTTATATAATAATCTTTCATATGGGTTTTTTTTCATCGCTGAAAGTAGCGAGACAAAGGTTAATTGTTGTTACAGACCGAATTTTCCACATTTAATCGACATATTGTCTCTACTCAAAGTATTGAGCAATATTGATTTTTTTGGTTAATGTACACGACTTTTGAGATATATATATATATATATATATATATATATATATATATATATATATATATATATAGTGAAAATTTTTATAGAGGATGAGAAAATACAGATCGAGTGAATAATACCTATTCACTCGATCATTCATAGATGATTAGTAAGGAATGACCCCCACTTGATCAGCAAAATGAGAAAATAGAATGGGGGAGCCTCTGTGTCTATGAAAAATTTTCACCATTATGTCGGTGAGTTCTAATTTCAGCTGAGCTACTTATATCACTCAAGCACTAATGTCTTTAGTAAAGACATGAATCCACCTTTCTCTGCATTCAATATATATATATATATGTATATATATATATATCAAATGGAGGTATGAGATAGTGTAACTTATCAAAATAATAAAAGGGAATCAGCAAACAGTTTGAATTCTGGCTGAGACTGCTGAGCTATCTTAGCAGTAGCACCCTTTGGAAAGGCATGAATCCACCTCTCCCTGAATCATCTCTAAGTTTGTTTTTTTCTAGGAAATTTTTGCCCTCTAGTCCTATGAAAGCAGTCCCAGGTGAACAAAGAGATATGTTTAATTAGACATGATTCTATCAATGTTTTGTTTTTTTTTTGTTTTTTTCATCAAAAATGTTTTCCTATTACTTACAAGTGATACGCAAAATCATTTGAAGGGGGGTATTATTCTATGAACATAGAAAAAAGCAATGGAAATACCTGCACAAAAGATTCTTTCCTACCTACATAGCTCAGGGGTTTAGGAGACATGCATTGTTACAAAAATCCTTTCATCTCTTGTCAGTAGCTTTTTCTCTATTTCTTTGTTTCATATCAACTCAACGAGATGCGACAATGTCGTTAATTTTAAGAGCTTTCAATTTTTCACGTTACTTCTATCTCATTTTAGAAACCATGAAAAGAAACTGTCAACATGAATTTCATCATTTTATATGATATGGTCGGACTGATTTTCTTTTTTCTAACAACGTTTCAGCTGTGAGCACTCCTAACAAAGAGATTCATATATCTCTGAATTTTTGAGATGAGGTATTATTATTATTATTTCTATTATTATTCGGAACATCCTCATCTTGGTTGTTTTTCATATAACGTTTCGGCTGTTGTACTCTACGGCCTTCATTAGGTATCATCTGGTAGGTGTGGGGAAGTAAGGAACCGAACCCTTTATTTAACCGATGGGGGTATATTGACCACACTCCCCTCTTAGCATTAGTAGTATTATTAATCTCACACTGAGATTGAACCTAGAACCATCAGATTACTTACAGTAATTTTGTCTGATTCTGTAACCACTACGCTATGTGTCCATGTTGATGGTTTTTGTTGGTGGTTTCTAATACGAGAAGAATGCGGAATGCCTTATGACACCTGACAAAGGCCGGAGGGTACATGGCCGAAATGTTGTGAGAAAAGGAACATACAGAATAAACAAGGAAAATAGTTTGACTAGATCATACAATGATCAATACATCCGTCTAACAAAATGCACACACCTGCCAGATGATACCTGATGAAGGCCGAAGATTGTCTAAATAATAATAGTAATAACAAAATGCAGAAAAGAATGAATTTCTTCAGTTTTCAAATCGTTCTATCTAGCTATGTATGTGTCATGTATACAAGCCATATCAATAGAGCTAGAGGGCAAAAAATTCCAACATTCACTCATTATGTTTAGAAAAATCATCTCCCCCACTTAAAGAAAAAGTTATTAGAGGAATTTCTGCTTACAATGTAAGTTTATGCTGAATTGGTCACTTAGTTTCCATCCAAAAAATTTGGACTTTTTAATGATTACTGCTCAATAAAAAAAGGTGAGAGATGATTCATTCCTTGAATTCCGATTTTGTAATTGATCAACCCCTACACAGCTTGCTGCAAAAAGATATTGGTCATGTGATGGTTTTTATTGGGTGAATATCTAGACCAGTTCCTTTTTTATTTTTTTCCCTTTCCCAATTTTCTTGGGCGGAGTCATAAGTCTTCAAATATCTGCTGTTGCAAATATTCTCTTCAAAACATCTAATGGGGAAACTTTTTTAGATCTTTGCCAAGCCAGACTCCAAAGAAATATAGATGAGCATCAGAAACTCGATAACATCAGAAACCAGACTCTTTTCAAGAATAGAAAGATTATCAAGTTTGAATAATCAAGTTCCATTTTGCTCATTTTCTTTCCCGTTCATCCTTATAACAGGTGGCATATTTCAGGGAGAAAACGAAGGTTTTGGAACGATTCAAGATAAGTAACATTTTCAAGATACATCACCAGAGACCCGAAACCTGTTGATTACCCAACCTGCTCAGGCCAACACAATGTCAGCAAACTATTTAACATCAACCTTGCACTTTGAAGGTTTTATTTATCATTATGACAAAAATAGCCTAAATTTAATCAGGAAAAAAATAGTTTTGCACACACAGCTAATTTCTATACGTTTATAGACAGTGTTCATGTAAATAACTAAAATTCTGTGATATATCTAAAAACAACTTTTGTTTTTTTTCAAAAAGATAATCGACAGTCTCCCACGGATGAATTATTAAACATGAAAAAAAATGAAAATTCTTTTTTATTCAATCGATAAGTAAAATACTGCTCTTTCTGAATTATAATGTCGCAGAAGCATAAATGTAGCATGAAGCATATAAGTAGTATGAACTATATATATATATATATATATATATATATATATCAGCAGATGAATAATTGCATTTAAACAATTCTGCTCTGATTTTGGCCTTTGGATATTTTGCATGAATCAAAAAAGTCCTTTCAGCTTTAACTTTTCAATTACCATATCTCCCCATGGGTTGGCAAAGTCTATTTAAAGACAAGATAATGACTTTCTTCAGCTATTTCCCATTGCTTACTTCCTGGGCTCGCAAGAACTTTTTCAAAAAGAAGTCATGACATGTTTCCTTAGCCGATGTCTTCCACCACATTCAACTGAAAGGTCAAGATTATTAAAAATAATTACTATTATTAGGAATTAAGTAAAGATAGAAAATAAGAAAACTTGGAGGATGTATAGAAAGATAGTTGAATTGCTGACTGTCAGGTTTTTCTTCTGCGTATACAAATATAGGAAAGTATTGCACACAAAATAATTGATAAACAATACACCGTTTCCTCAGAAAAGAAATACTTTGTTCTAAAATATTTAGAAATAACATTCAATTCCCAACGGGATAATGATGCTATTATATTTACCAAGTTTAACAGTGAAAATAAAATATCATGTTATGTCACGCAGTGACATGAGAAGTTTGACAAAAAATAAATAAATCAGTCATTCAATAGAAACTGTCATACAACCAATGTCTTCTGGCAGTGTGCCATGTTGGAGGTGATCAATTAAAAGATTGGAAATAGAGGTGATCAATGAATTACATCACTCACCTTTTATTGGGCACAAATCAATAAAAAGCCTGAATTTTCAAAAATCAAGCGTAGATGTTGTGGCAATGAACTATGAAGCCAATTTATCATAAACTTACATTGGAAATTTACTCCACTGAATTTTTTTTTTCTAGACATAAGGAATGAATGTTTAAATTTTTAGCCCTCTAGCACCATCTGTTCAACTTTTACACATCATACATTCATAGCCAGCAAGTCAGACTAACCTAAAAACTGACAAAACCTATCTTTTTGTTGACAGTTTGGGTCTAATTAATACACATTATTACTAGATACCCATTGAAAATGATGTGCTTATTTATGTATGGATCGACATTAAGGAGACTAAACCTATATTATTAGGAGAATTATTTTTGATAATTCAAATATCTTAATTTCAAGTTTTCCAAGTCTCCATCATCTCAAGCTGTTTTAATGTGTGATGATCAGACATGAAGTTTTAAGATATTCTATGATGTAGTTTTTATTATGAAGGTAAATCAACCAATGAGATCATCCTATTTGAGCGCAAACAAACAGAAATATTAGTATATCATATAGTTAGATTATGTGTTGAGATGATGAAATGATTATGAACACAACAATTTTTTATTTTTCGATTTCTATAGGCAGTGGTTTTAGTTTAATATTGATTTTTTCAATGCATATAAATGGAGAATTATCTCTTCATTTGTAGAGATTATTTGTTCTCTCAGACGTCTGGAATCAGAAATCTTGTTTTTTGAATTTATGTTTTATCTATCAAATAAACTGTTATTTCCACATCAAAACTTTTTTTAAAATTCTGAATCCAAAAATAACCCACTGATAAGAAGAATTAAAAAGTCTTTTCCACTATTGTTTGAAGGAATAAATTGATAAACGAAAGAATTTTATGCCCTAGGGAAATTTTAGCAGAGAAAATGATTTAGAAAACAGGAAAAAAAAGAAAAAAGATTTAACATAATGCCATTATATATATTTATGTATACACACAGACAGACATGCATACGTGTGAGTGTGTGTATAAGTACATCTGTCTATATCTGTGTATGTATATATATTATACAGTTACATGGCAAAGAACTGATGATCCCAACAAGAGACAATTCATACATTGTAGCATAATAACAAAGTATCTGTGAAAAACGCTGAAAAAACTACTGAGATAGCATTGAGAGATTTTTGGAAAAAAGTGACCGACTGAAGTGACAAACATTTTTCTCTCTCTCTCCGTATTCATCATCAGTCTTTTAACGTCCGTCGTTGGACCTAGACCCTCCCCAGAATTCACCACAATTCTCTATCAAAGGCGTTGTGGAGCCAGTATTTCCTGAATCTGTCTAGCTCATCTCTCCTTCTTGTATTCTATCGGCCTCAGTTTCTCATACGATCTCTGGGGATCCATATTGTTAGTTGTGATGTACATCGGTTGTCTGTCATTCTTGCACATGGACTGCCCGTTGCCATTGCAGTTTTTTAATAGTTTCTATGATGTCACGGACACCCGTTTTCTTCCGTATATACTGTGCTGTCTTGTGATCTCTCCATGTGATGTCAAGCATGATTCTCTCATGTGCGCGTTGCATACTTCTCAATTTGTCGGTCTGTCTCTTGGTTAGGTTCCATGTTTCAGCTCCATAAGTGACTATCAGGAGAATGCATTGGTTGTATACTCTCTCTCTTTCTCTCTCTATATATATATATGAAAGTGTGTTAGAAAAATGGATAGAGATCTGACAAGATGATGAGGAGAAAGTTGACAATTTGTAAAAGAAATGACTTGTAACTGATTAGTACATCTAAAAAACATAACTGTCAAGATAGAAGATGCAAAACTTGGCAAGGTAGACCACGACATCTACCTAGGACAACAAATCTCCATGAGACCGTCAAAAGAGGAGGAAATCAATTAAAGAATCACCTTAAGACGGCAAGCCTTTGGTAGAGCAAGCTCAACTTTCAAGAACCAGATGATCCCAATAATCCTAAAAAGAAGAGTATACAACCAATGCATTCTCCTGATAGTCACTTATGAAGCTGAAACCTGAAATCTAACCAAGAGACAGACCTACAAACTTAGAAGTATGCAACGTGCACATGAGAGAATCATGCTTAACCTTAAATGGAGAGATCACAAGACAGCACAGTATATAAGGAAGAAAACAGGTGTTCATGACCTCATAGAAACTTTTAAAAAACTCAAATGGCAATGGGTAGGCCATGTTGCAAGAATGAGAGACAACTGATGGACATCACGTCTCACAACATGGATCCCCAGGGATCACATGAGAAATTGAGGCCGACGGAACACAAGATAGAGAGATAAACTAGACAATTTCAAGAAATACTGGCTCCGCGACACCCATGATAGAGAATTGTGGCGAATCCTGGGGAAGGTCTATGTCCAACGACAGATGTTAAAAGACTGATGATGAAGATGATGATGATAAACATCTACAACAGATTGAATCTGTTTTCATTCATTTTCTGTTGGTTTTATTTTACAAATTGAGAATAAATAAATGTATATATACACACATAACAACATCACTGAAAAAAAAAATTCCACAACCACCAAATCATAACTTGGCTTTGCTTGATATAAACTTACTATCGTTCTCTCACATCATTCTTCTCAGAGGTTCTTCTCAGGAAGTCCAAACTTCAGACAAAATAGTAGCGATCAATAAAATAAAAAAAAATAAAAAATTTTTTTTAAAAATCAGCCTCAAGTCTTTTTCCCCACCAAATTGTTAATTGTACACACACACAAAGATATATATATATATATATATATATGTCTCATGCTCTCCTAACTCTGGAATGAAGCACTCTGGTAGATAGGGAATTCTGTGTAAGTAAATATATCGCTCAATTCAGTCCTACTGACAATCCAGTTCAGCGTAAGGTAGGGGTAGAGTATCTGCCTCTGAATCCGAAGCAAAGGTTTTGACTCTACCTAGTGGTACTGGAAGGGACATCAAGTCAATAGCCACAGTGATGAATTATAATACAACGAAACAGCTGACTATGGAGGACACGTTTATTGATTTTTTATATATATATATGGTTGGTGCAAAAGTAATTGCAGTTTTTGTTATTTTAAACTTTGATGCTTATTTTGGAATAAAGCATAATCTATGCTCATGTAATATACCATTTTAAAGCATGAATTTCATTATTTATTTAAACTGAGCATTTTCTATTTCTATTAATATTCGGACCATCCTCATCTTGGTTGTTTTCCATACAATATTAATAGAAATAATAATAATAATACCTCATCTCAAAAATACAGAGATATATGAGCATTTTCTTTTCACTATTTGGTTTATTTGAAGCTGTCGAACTAAAGATGGAGAAAAAGCCAATTCAAACAATTTTATCATTCTTGAAGTAGCAAAATCTGCTCATAATATTAACAAAGTATTTTTCCAGGGAATTGTCAATATACATACATTGATTTTTTAACATAATATCTTTCCTTGTTGATGCACTTGACCCAACACTTCTTCATTAGTCACAAGGATCAAACATTATACAGTGAAAACGTCAGATCATAATACGGCTAATAAGTGTGTAAGACTACAGATTTATTGATCCCCCACTATGTGTATCAAATAGTTGTTTTAATTGTTCATATAAAAATAAATATCTTGTAAAGGGCTATTGTTACCTTTCTTGTTTGAAAATGGCTGCCACTTCTACTGAGGGTCAATGTTAGGGTTAGGGTTAGCATTTTTAAGGTTATTGTTATTGTCTGCTTCTTTGACTTTCAATTCGTCCTCAGCAGCTACCACTTGACAACTGGAACGGCGACCATTTTGAATCAGGAAAGGTTACAATTGCCAATCTTGGTGCAGTATTGATCGTTTTAACCTAGAAAAGGTTAGCTGAAGTGCTAGCATCATCATGGGGACTTTATTGCTATTATGCTACAACCATCTTGTTTCTGTCTGTAACCCAGGATTCTTCCACTTAAAGGTAGGAGTTTCACTAATAAAATATCTCTTACCAACCATTCAACACAATGAACTCTTCCACTTGAGGGAAGTCAGTCGTATTAAAAAGATTCATTTAACCGGGCTTCCTTGTGCTAAAAGGGACATGTTTTAGAATCATCATCTTCATTTCTGATCAGCCAGGAAGAAAAATAGCTTGGCACAGAAGAGCAATCAATTTAGCATAAACTTACATTGTAAATAGAAACATCTCACAGAAAACCTATGTGGGGGAATTTTGGAAACATTTTTGTTGAAATAATGAAGAATAAATCATTGAAATTTCAGCCCTCTAGCACTACTGATGCCACCTGTTTGCATCAAACATACATAGACAGCCAGATCAACTTGAAAACTGAAGAAACCTGTAGTAACAGTTTTGGTTAATTATTTTCTTCTGTGTAGAATTCAGAATATTATACAAAAATTCTTGCAATTCAATTTTTTTTTTGAAATCTCATTCAAAAGAAGAGATTTCTAAGCTTTCCTTCCTCCTTGCAAAACTCAGGAGCCTCTTACTGACATCAGAACCAAGTAAATGGTGGTAAATGTATTTTTATTGGTTGAAAAATGTCACAGGACTCTTGAAGATAATCCTGGTGATAAGCTGAAACGCTAGCACTATTCAGTCGATTCACCTAACCGAAATATCTACTGCTGGGCTCTCCAACTAATACGCCCAGATTAAATCACAGGTCGGTATCTTTTTACTAAAATCAAAAACTCATTTAACGGTATGCACTAATTTTGTAATATTCGGCTTAAAAATAGATTGTGAAAAAAAGTATCATTTTCCAATTAACTATTTCCTCACAATTTAAAAATATAAATTACCAATAGTTTCAAATTTAGAGTTGACTAGAATCTGATCCACAGACAAAAGACCCAAAATTAGCAGCGTCTAAAAATTGAACAGTCAGCCAGCAGTGTCATTCAAGTTGAAAGAACAAGAGCCGACATTATGTGCTGATAATCCCGCAAACAAGTTCTATTCGTAGATATTTTTTCTCCTCGGAAGAATATTCAGATTCATCTTTCCAAAGGAGGGCACCCCACCTACTCCTCTCCATCAGTCATCCTGTTTTTTATCTCCTACGCTTTTAGGCCATGAGCTACAAGGCAAAAAAGGGGGCATGCAAGATGTGTGAGGGTGGAAGAATAGGGTGCACTACTGATTACTTGCATTTGGAGTACTTATGTTCCTCTACTTCCTCAGGGTTAGATATAAATGAAATACCCGTACCCTGCATAAATGTATCACTGTAGTGTGCGTACATACCAGTATTAGATATTTACCTAAATATTTAACGATAAAATTGATACATCAAAAATTATCCTAATAATACCAGCACAAGATTTGGACATTGTTGTCCTAAATGACCATGGAGACCCTAAAAAGCACTTTCTCAGGTGATGCCAAGAGATTAGATCTAAAATTATTCAAAAATTAGATCTTATCTAAAAAATTGTACAAGCACAAAATTTGGGCATTGTTAGTCCAAAATGACTCGAGTCACACCAAAAAGCACTTTTTCGAAAAAAAAAACCCAAAAAAACAAGAGACTTTTTAGATGATTATCTAGTGGTATACTCATGTAAATTCTCAGGGTTTAACCCCCCTTCATCCCCAATGTGACAAGGAGCCCCAAGAGACATGCATCCAAAAATAAAAAGAAAAGAATCTGTATCCACGGAGATGATTGGTTGGGTGGGTGGGCTTGCCATTTGTGGAGCTACGGTGATTCAATAAAAGAGAGAAAAAAGCATGTTTCGAACATTTTTATTTGTTCTACAATCAGGTCCATAACAAGCTGGAGGTTTTCCTACCCCAAATTTTGCAGATTAAAAAAAAAGCAGAATATGAAAGTAAGAATAAAGCATTTCGAATGAATTCTGTAATAATGCTATTCTGATATCTAAATTGAACAAAATTGCAGAATTCCTAAGATTTTACCAGGAAACCAGATCATCACAAAAACTTACCATTTCTTCAAATATCTAAGCTAATCTTTAAGATGTATAAATGGATTTTAGCACTCATCAACTAAATTTGATTACTGACAATGCAAACTTATATGACATTTATTTAACATTGTTATGTATATAATCAAATAGACCCCAGTGTCCCCAAACCCCAAGGTGCATTTGGTGTGGTTACCCTTTGGCCCCACCAAAAATTTTTCCAACAGTAGATGTCTGGCTACAATACAGATGAAGAAAAAGAATCTATATTGAAACTTTATAATCAAAGAGGTTTTTGGACAATTTAACTCCCTTTTGTTGGTGTTTTAAATACTATGTTTTGGCTGATTCGTTCTATGGCCTTCTTCAGATTTGATATCCAAATGCGATGAAAATAATGAAAATATACTTGTAGGATAGAAGTAAGCTACTCAAAAAGACATGTCTTAAAAATTCCAGAATTTGTAAATTTTCTTTCATTACTAAATTGAACAAAGAACAAAATCATTGTCATATGCAGACAATTTATAAACCATAAGTTGAGAGCAGCTAAACATTAAAAAGAAACTTGACTCTTCTAGGATCTTCAAACTTATCTATGACTTAATTTATGAACTGCATTAGATTTTTATTGATTTTATCTCCGTGAACACTCACTATACATGAGCAACAGATAGATGATTTGTAGACATTGAGGATCTTATGGGAAGAAACAGTAAGCCGTCTTTGAATATATCATTTTGTGCCTTCTCCCGGAAATATATCTTTTCCCATCCTCCAGGAAAAGTGGCAGCAACGCCCATGCCACCCATCCTTCTTACCACCCCACCCAACCATGTGTGACAACACCCTATAACTCACACCGCGCTTTTTTGACACAGACAAAGGAGAAGAGACAGGTTGTTTACTCACCTCTACACAGTGGCAAGTTTCACATGAAGTCGAGTTTAGAGTGGGGTACTGGCTTGCGAATAGATGGCTCTGGTCTCTTCAACTTCTTTGTAAATCTTGAACGAGCTTGACTCGACTTGACATTGCTTATGCAGAGCTACACCAATAGTGTTGTGCGCTAAATTTAGCAGGTTTCTCGCCTTGGTATTGCAAAAATTGAACAACATTTTTTTTTTTCAACCCATTAAAAAGGGCTTTCAACAACTTTAGCCAATTCTTTAACTATCTACCAGTGATTGTTAGCTATCAAAAATGGCCATAAAACGACTTTTTAGCGGTTTTTTATGATTTTGGGGTAGGCAACACTGTATACCATGCCTCAGTCAACCCTAACTTGTATCGCAGCCGAGTCCAACTGGTGAGAGCTGCCTGGCGACGGGAACTATCACCACCTGTGCCAGGTAATTAAGAGATGGAACTGAAATTCAGTAATAGAGGGTGGAATCAACTTCGGGGTGAGTTTTCAGCGTCTTTTGAGGTAAGGCAAATTAAATGCAAAAATTCTTAGTGGCATCCTTGGATTTGAAAAAAAAAGATGCTTCAATCTATATTATAGTAATCTGATTTCTGTATATCTATATGCTAGCGTCTCTTAACGTGGATGAAAAAAAAAAAGCATCACATCATAGCATAATTTTTGTAGGAAGATTTCAACAGTATCATGCTAACTCGGAGAATAAAGCAATATCCAGGCCTGGTTTCATAGGAATTTTCAATCAACTCTTGAATTCATAAAATAAAAACTGAAAGTCAATATCAAGTGAAATAAATGCAGATTTAATTTTTTTTCCTTTTGAG
>OY735236.1:9032808-9082808 GCA_963457665.1 Thysanoteuthis rhombus | reverse complement strand
CCAGTGATATCTTTATGCAACATCTAAATTACTACTAGTCTGTTGGTTTAACTAATTAAACATTAATTTTAGTATGAAGAAGAGTATATATTTGTATATAAAAATGCACTTCAAATATCACATCAACATAATATCCGAGTCATTAGTGTTGGTGTAATAAAAATTGTTTGTTTTTTGTGTTTGTTTATGTTTTTGTGTGCTCCACTGCTCCTGACCATACCGTTTTGTCTACAGACTTGAAAATTAGCATCAGAACCCTACTAAACCCCTTCTAAAAATTATTTTTCTTTACTTTTGGGAAGAAATTCCTTTTGACCTTTTATGGGCTTTATTTTGATTAGTTTAATAACATCTATATTCTCTAGAATCTAGATGTTTCTTTACTGTTTTAATGGTTTTCCAGTGGAAAACACCAGTGATGTCATAAAAAATTCATTCAGACCATATCTATTCTTCAATAGAATTTTGTTTTATTTTAAAAAAAAATTTTTTTTTTTTTGATTTTAAACGACTTTGAATTTTAATGCTATCATTGTTTAATTCTTGACTAGGATGGAAAGTCATAATTCTTTTTAATTTGTTGATAGCACTACATTCTCCAGATATCTGCCATCCAATACAGAATTTTCGGATATCAAATCTACTCCTATTCCCTTTCACTGTATATGCAGCCCCCCCCCGCCCCCCAGCCCCTTGGTCTTCCTCCCGGTAAAAACATTAGGATCTACTAATTCCATACAACGCATTATCTTAAACATTTCTACTAAGTCTCCCTGGTCCCTCCTTTCTTCCAAATACCATCAACCTAATCTCCTTTAATCCATCCTCATAACTCATAGTTTTTAGTTCTGGTACTTAGTTGCTCATCTCTGAACTTTTTTCTACCCTACCCATGCAGAACCAAGGATTTGCGATCAATAAGTGGTTGTACTGTTTTTCTGACATTCGGCCTGCCCATGACGGATGAATAATGTTTTGATTGTTTCTAATGTGTGTCTGCTAGATGAACTGAATGAAGAAAGCAAAAGAGTTGACCTACACATGAACCTCTGTAAAACAAAAATCATGTGCAACGATAACATTGAGAATAAGGACATAACCGTCAAAATGGAAGATGCAGAATTGGGAAAAATAGACCACTACATCTACCTTGGATAACGAATCTCTTTGAAACCCACGAAAGAGGAAGAGATCAAGCGAAGAATCACCCTTGAATGGCAAGCCTTTGGCGGAGCAAGCTCAACCTTCAAAAACAAATTCATCCGATTAATCCTAAAAAGAAGAGTTTACAACCAATGCATCCTCCCAATAGTCACTTATGGAGCTGAAACATGGAACCTAACCAAGAGACAGACTTGCAGACTGAGAAGCATGCAACACGCACATGACAGAATCATACTCAGCCTCACATGGAGAGATCACAAGATAGCAAAATATATAAGGAAGAAAAAAGGAGTCAGAGACATCATAGAATCTATTAGAAAACTTAAATGGCAATGGGCAGGCCATGTTGCAAGAATGACAAACAACTGAAGAAAATCCCATCTCACAACATGGATCACCAGATATCATATGCGAAACCAAGGCTGACAGAATACAAGATGGAGAGATGAATTAAACAAATTTAGAAAATACTGGCTCCGAGACGCCCACGATAGAGAAGTGTGGCAAATCCTGCGGAAGGTCTATGTCCAACAACGGATGTTAAAAAAACTGATGATGATGATTATGATGAATGTGTGTCTAATGTTTCTAAGTGTTCTTATGTTTTTCAGAGAAAAAGAAAATGAAAAATAACCCTAACTAAATAGTATATGCAAGACCCTAAGGAAAATTGTCACAAATCATTTCCATGAGAAGAGAATTAAAAAACCCATTGTTTATTTCAAGCTTGCATACAAATGTCAATTGAACAGTGGCTAAATTGATTGTAATTATCAGTCCAAACATACTGTTTACACAAATAAAATAACTTCGATGAATTCCACTTTCAGTGTAAAGATTCATCATGATTGTATGAACAATCGAGACTGCCAGCCGGAAGTAGCTGGACACACACATGTGTACAAATAGCAGGCAGGAAGTTCTTTGTTTGCAATGAAATTTATTTCCTGGTCTTCAAATTCAATCTATCTAGATCAACATTTTTTTTGTCTTGTGATATTGAAGAAATTCAAGTAATCCATGTGGCATGCGTGTGCCAGTGAATCCAGCCAAAATAATTGAAATGAATCGACGCTGTCATGTGCCATACTGATCCAGGAATTAATTTTTGTGGTCACCTGGTTACCTATAATGTTTATAATCTTTGATACTTATGTTTATATCCTATTTAATACTAAGAATGATTTATACAGCTCATTCACAAGTCATATACAGGAGTTCTGATTTCTTTTTAGTATAAATTACCTATCTTTCGGGTTGGGATTAGGATTGATAACTTTTAGAAACGGAAAAATAGGATGCGGGGAGGGAAGGTTGAGAAGCGCCCATGTATTTTGGAGGATCTGGATAAGGGCTTAAAAATGCTCTAAATCTAGACTTTCCTGGATTTTATGAGGGAGTTTTTTTTTTAAAATTTAAGAGCAGGCTCAAATAATCACAAATAATGTGAACATATCTAGAAAATTGCCATTTTTATACAAGATACACCATTCTGTACTGTTACTTTAGTCAGTTTGTGTGCAATATTCGTTATTGTATAGAAAAGTGTCAGAGTTAGTTGGGGTCGAAAGTTATGCTTGGAATTTCAATTTTGTGAGGAGGTCTTTGCCCTCCCAGCCCAATCTGAGGAACTACTGTATATTTACCAGACGATATTGAACAAATTGGAATATAGGATATTCACAAGTTAATACAGGATATAGGACAACATGTTGAATTATTGGATAGTTGGCAATACTAATTAAGATAGGCCTCTGAAAAAAAGTGACCTTCGGTCTGCAGGTAAATTTACGAGATTTATTATATGGAAAAAAAAAAAATTTAAATAGTGTCTGGACGCTAGGAATATGGTGTCAACACTTTTCTAAAACAAAAGCAAAAAACTGACTTGAAATAAAATCTCTCTTTCTCTCCTGGATGAGGTAAATAAATTGCCAATGGAAAATTACCGACAAAAAAAATTTATTTTTCAAACTCTAAAGAATATATACATAGGTATATCAATAGGTTCAGTCAAATGATAAAATGAATCATTGGACATTATACAATGAGAATTTCAGATCAGAATCCAGCTGACAACTATGAATGAGGATAAAAAAATTAGTTCACACTAGTACGTTGTATATCTGTCAAATCAATCAATTTTCGATGGATATGATTTTCAAGATTACCGTGCACTTAATTGGGGAATTTAGTTTGGACTCTAAAATATTTGAGATAGAAGAGTCATTTTCAATCAAGATCAAAACTAAAAATCATATTTGAATAATTGCAAGGTTTTAGATTTTTGGAAAAATATATGATCATTGCGACAATTTGTAATGTTTTTGGTGCCTGTCTTGAAATGGATAATATATACATTATAACACTTTACGCCAACATACTTTCGGTTTATGTATGCAAAAGAAATGAAAGTTGTCTGGTCTACACTCTCAGATATGAGCCAAAACAACATGCTATGTTTTATGCATTACAAAGCAATGGACACAGACTTAAATATATACCATAAATTGGTGGATAAGATGACCTCAAGATAAAATCTAAATTTCATGGTTTTAAGTCACAGTTCAGCCAATGTTTTTGAACTCCTAATTCAGGGATGCTTCAAGTGTTGTCTCATATCCCCAAAAATACCCAATAGATTCGTTCATTTTTTGTAACAAATATACATTACGAACATCAGATTTCTTTCCGATAGTGTTTTTATTTTCTATATTCACTATTCATCGGGTCTTACTTCTGTGTTGTCAACTTGAGAGCCTGATATATTGACAACCATATTGTCAACAAGACATTTTTGGCATTCATTTCTGGGTCAGAAATATCTTGAATAGCGAGTTCATTCAGTGCTGCAGCATTTGTGGAATCATGTTTACATTGTTAATGCCATGGATAAATCACATGTCATGGAGCTTTGGACAAAACAAAGACATCACATAGTAGCATAGTTCGCATGTATACACATATACAGGTTTTGCAATATGTGCACAAAAGAAATTGATGTGTGCACAGAAGTTTAGTTAACTAAAAATGAGCCAGTAATTGAAAATCTTTCCATATAAAACCCACACATGCAAATTAGTATATTTGATTGTATAGTTGGTTGGTTGCATGTCTTGCCCAGTTCCTGATATAACCTAAAAGTTGCAATGGATTAGTTGATGTGAAATAGAACATCATCATCAGTCTTTTAACGTCCGTTGTTGGACATAGACCTTCCCCAGGATTTGCCACACTTCCCTATCATGGGCGTCACGGAGCCAGTACTTCCTGAACTTGTCTAGCTGGTCTCTCCATCTAACATTTTGCCGGCCTCGGTTGCGCATGTGGTCTCGGGGGATCCATGTTGTGAGTCGCGATGTCCATTGATTGTCTGCCATTCTTGCAACATGGCCAGCTCACCACTATTTGAGATTTTTAATGGTACTTGGAGAAAAAAAAATGCTGTGATGTCATAACAGCCGAATAGATCACAGTGCTTAAGATTATATCTGATCATACATTATGCCAGCTTGAGTTGAGTTAGACTTGAAAAAACTTGAAATTAGGATACTTGAATTATTAAATATAAATTACCGAAAGAAATAGATTTAGGATCCTTAATGCCAACCCATGCTTAAATAAAACCATTTTGGACAGGTTGATAATAGTTATACTTGAAATCATACTTACTGAATATAATTTCTAAACTGATTCCGTTTACTAGTTAATCAATATGAAATCTTAACTAGATATGTCACTACATAGAATGCAATCATGCTTGCGCTAGGTTAAAACATATCAATATGGTTTTATCAGCCATGAGAGATGTTGTGCCAAAAATTATCTTGAAACTCTTTCAAATTCACATTTGCACAAAAATCCAAACATACTTTTGTCAGATGATAAAAATTTGCACAAAGCAAGATTTTTTTTATATACACTGAAAAAACAACTTTGAGGGAAATTGTAAAGTAGGGTTGATAGTTTTATCATGGCAGATATAAAAATATAGAAACTTTATATAGAAACTTGTTTAAAATCATTTTCTGTCGTTACACGGTTAACATATCAAACAATTTAGACAGTGTAAATAGTATAAATATTTAAAGAAAATGGGGCTGTCACAGGACTTGGCCTTTGCATCACCAATGACTGTTTAGCTCAATGGTAAGAGCATCACAATGTTGAAGCGGCTCCCTATCTGTGGTAGGTTCGATTCCTGCAGTAGCCCCATTTTCTCCCACTGTTTATTTTGTATGCATTGTCTACTTTGAATGATATATTAACTATGTAATGACAGGAAATGATTTCAAATATATATATATATTTCTATATAACACAATGAATGAATATATATATATATATATGTGTGTGTTTCTTACACCATTGAGCTGAACAGTTGCCGGCAATACAAAGGCCCAAGTAACTGTTTCACTTCAGAATCTCATCTTGTTTTTGCTTTATCTAGATCTGCTCAATTCATTTCTTTCAATGAGACAGTTATGTATCAAGGAATGGATATATGATCCAACTGAATACTGATAAATTGCGTTATATAGAAACACTTATTTGAAGAGATCTCCTGTCATTACACAGTTGATGTATCACTTGGCCTAGACAACATAGATAAATTTAACAAAGAAAAAATAATTATAAGAAATAAAGTAAAACTTAACAAAAGCCGCACTCCATATGAGTTCAATTTTTCTTTGGCTTATGTGGATTGTGACTTTAATTCAAGTTGCTTAATAAAGCAGAAAGAAAAGTAAAAAATTCAAGTGTAGATAAAAAGTTATAAACAATAATGATTAATAATAATTCATTGAATAAAATTGAAAGAAAAATATCTCTATATCTTTATATTTCTATTTCACGACATGTAGTTCAACACAATATATTCACCTGAAGGGTCGAAAAAAAAAAAAAAAAAGGGCCTTTGTGTTTTCTTCAAAAATTGAAAGAGATTAAAATAAAAGTATTTGCACTGAAAATAAAATCTCCAATTGTTCGACTTGAAATCAAAAATATATGCACGTTAACTCTTTTAACATTAAAAAAAAAAATTGCCGAGTAATAATTAACATATGTTTATACAGTTATCACTCAAACAATAAAACAAAAAGTTCATGAATAAGGCAGCAAGCTTGCCAATTTCACGAAACATGCAAATTTGTTGATCCGGTGCGATATGATATATCTATGGCGAGGAGAAATGAAATCCAATAATCAATCGATTATTTACTCTCTTATTTGCAAGGAAATTTTTTTATTTTACGACCTTCATAATACCAGCTATAACTAAACTTGATGTTTTTTTACTGTTCATTGTCGGGCATATCTCTTACTGATTAGTTCCATGGGTGTTAGCAGAAAAAATTGCCAAGACTATGTGTTAACGCAAAGAATTTCACACAAGTTTGACTACCAAAGAGTGCTAAACAAAAAAAAAACAAAAAAAAACAAACCAAGATAAGCCAAAAATGGCAAAAAATACCTAAATGATGCTGAAATGGTATAAAAATGGCCGACATGTTTCAGCAATTAATACGGCATTTTTGCATAGTGAAATTTTGTATATTGAATAAAGGGTTCAGTTTGGAATTCTGGGAACATTATTGAAAACAGAAGAAGGCTTAGAGGGTATAGTGAATGAAACGTTACAATTATAACAACTAGGTGAGGATAATGATTAAATATTTTGGAGAATAATAGCAACAGTTCTGGTTGGTCATCAATAAAAACTGTCCTATGACCAACGTCTTCTGGCTACATGCTCTGTTGGGGGTGATCAATTGAAAATTTTGAAAAAAAAAAAAGGTGATCAATGAATTAACTACTTCTCTCACCTTTTATTAGATAGTATTCACAAAGAAAGTGTGAAATATAAAAAAAACAAAAAACGTGAACAGTGTCGGACAGAACTAGGGGGTTAATCTAGCATAAAATTACATTGTAAATTAGCCCACACAAAACATTTTCAGAGGAAATTTTTTGAAAAAATTGTTTTCTCTTGACATAATGAGTAAATTTTTGGTTTAGCAGCCTGTAATTGTGACACATATAGCAGGAGTCACTTAAAAACTGAAGAAACCTATGACTGCTTGTATCTAATAGTCTATCTCAGAAATTCAGAGACAATTTATTCTGGTTAGTTTTGTTACCTGGAGGTCATTTGGATGTCATACTGGGCATTTTATATTTATGGTTTAGCCTATGCAGAGTTGTGGTATAAAATCCCAGCTACTCCGGGAACCCTTAACAATAAGTACGTTTTCTAAGGAACCCCTGCAAAAAGCAACTTTCCCTTCTACATACATACATTTATATTTAAGATTAGTGGAAAAAAAGTTGTGTAATTCCCTGGTTGAATATGTCGATAGAGAATCAACTCAAGTTTTTCTGGGTAATTAGTATTCTTAAAGATATCATTAGTTGGTTTGCATGCAGTCAAATTAAAACTGACAATAGATCTAATATTCACATGGGTGAACACTCAATAAAATTGACACAAACAGCAAGTCATGTCTGTTGTAATATATATATTTTTGGGATAACCTACGTAAGTGAGCCCTTTTTCAAAAAATTATGTAGTATAAAATAACATCCATAGACAATGCGTTATGATATGAAATAAACTACATGTATTACATAAGCTATATATCAAAATCAAAACTGAAAAGGAGGTAGTTTTCGATCAACACTGCCGTGGGGTGCCATGTTGATATAAATGTTTTGTTTTTAAAATCCTTGAAACAATTATCGGGCAAACAACTAATAATCCTAGCAAGAGAAGAATTACACAGAGTACCATAATAACAAAGTATGTGTAAAACTTGAAAAAACACTGAAGAAAATTACATAAATTATATTGGCAGATATCGGAAAATAAGTGACTGAAGTGATAAAGAAATTTTTGGAAAAGTTTTTTTAATGTTCAGTATTTAAAGCTATGAAGATATATATATGTATATATTGTGTCATCCACAGACAGCTGTTTCATTGTATTACAACTCTTCAGTGTAGCTATAGACTATCCATTATCCTATCCAGTACCACCAAGTAGGATTGAAACCTTAGCTTCAGAGCCAGAGGCCGGTATCCTCCCTCTACTCCACGGAACTTGACGGTCAGTAAGGTTGAATTCAAGTGATATATTTATTTATGCATATTTTTTCCCCTTCCACCAGTCTGCTCCATTCCATGTTGGAAGAGCATTGTATATATACATATACATATATATATATATGAAAACAAACATCTATCTATATTTTGGCCTTGTTTATGGAATCAGCCAAATATGCTTAAAACCAAATATAACATTTGGGAAGGTATCTTTGTTGTAATGAAGATATATTGTGAAAATGTCATCTTGTATTGTAGAACCCCTGGAAAGGTTCCACAAATCTCAGTTTGAATACTGCTGATCCAGAGCAAGTTGGGGGTTATTTAGCAGTTCAAATCTCCTCTCCAAGCATCATGGGATTGATAGAACTGACTTATATGGTATCATCACAAGAGAAAATCCCTGACCCAAGGTCTCCTCTCCAGTAACCTTTGTCAAGATACTTTAGAACAAATATACAGGAAACTAACTTCTCATACATAGAGTACACTGATAATTATTTATCACTTACTAGATTACAATACATATATATTTCTGGACATAGTGATGTCTTCAGTTGCACAATATATATATTTTTTAATGCAGAGGTTCCTTAAAATATGAAAAATCATTTCAAGGGTTTTTCCAGTCTAAAGGTTTGACAGTGTCTGGGTTAAGGTAACAGATAGTTGACAAGGGAGAGATGAATACATGCCTCTTCCAAGTGCAGAGTCAACTTGAAAGCCACCACAGCTGGAATTTCAACCTAACTTTTTTTTCTGCTCTAATAATTGCTATGCTTGAGCTCAGGAGTCAACTTCTGTGGGAATGACATTCCATTACTAATAGTGGGAGAGTGGGATAGCATTCCCTAAACTATATACTACTAAAATCCTCTATTTAAACAATTTACTGATGAAGCAAAAAATTAGCCAATATATGTCCAAATACTAATCTTATATTGCCTCAATAAGTCCCTAATAATTTCACTGGTAAATTCCAAAAGTTTTTTTTGGTGTGTGTTGGGGGTGACTTCAAGCTCACCCCGACAACATTCAGCACTAGCACAAAACCACTGATTTATGCTACTTCAAGCCCAGTGTTGCTAATTTGGCACTTTTCATGCTAGATTCAGCATAAATTATGATTTGGCAGCCCTAAGATTTAACATTTTGTGCTAATTTTAGCAAATTTTTAATGCTATTTATCAGCCATTTTTGACTAATTCAGCCATTTTTAGCAATTGAAAATGGCCATGATAAGGCTAACAGTGTTTCCAGCATGTTTCGCCATTTTTTAACTGGAGTTGATTTAGCATGAGTTGGCATCTCTGTCGACACCTTCGATTGGTTTACTTGCTTTCAATGTACCGTCTGTTATTTTCCAATTATTTACTCTCTTATCTGACTGACCACACCTGTGAGTAATTGATCAGACAAATCTATATCTTTCATCAGAGAGGCAATCAATAATTGTCTATTTGCTTCAGGTGTCATAGGCAGTAATTAAATTGATTGATTGCAGTTAAGCTTAAATGATAATTATATCTGCTTAAAATGCAAGTGTAAAAAAAAAAAACAAAAAGAAACAGAAGTAATTTCTTATAGTTCTTTCAACATGTACATTGTCAAGTATATTTATCAACATTGTAACAACTCCTATATCAGGTTTTTCTCATAAAAAAAACTTGATTAAAAGAGCAAGTCCCCATTGCATGTTTAAAATGGTTTCATTTCCTTATGAATAAACTAATTTGTACAAAAGAATATATAATGGAAGTAATAAGTACATATAAGCATATAAAAGAGGAAAGAAAAAAAAAAAAATGGACACCATCATAAAAGACGAATTATTCCGTCCGTGGTACTGGACTGACAACTTGCTAAGACAGATTATTGTATCCTGTGCACTGTACTGAAGACTTGCTAAGTGCTATTTTGTTCATGATTGTGTTGGACTGGACTGACCACTTGCTAAGACGATTATATATATATATATATATATATATATATATATATATATATAATTAATGCTTCCTTCTTTAGGGTTGAGCACTCTTAGGTAGGGCACTCGTCCATTATAAGCTTTGACGCAATGCTCGTCCAACTCTGGAATGAAGCACTCTGGTGGATGGGGAATTGTGCATAGATAAATATTTCGCTTAATTTGGTCCCACTGGCCATCCACTTCCATGTAGGGCAGGGGTTGAACATCAGCCTCCGGGTCTGCAGTGAAGGTTTCAGTCCTACTTTGCAGTACTGGAAGGGATATTGGATAGTCTATAGCCACACTGTAGAAGTGTAATACAACAAAACAGCGATGACACAATTATATATATATATATATATATATATATATATATATATATATATATATATATATATATATATATAGTCTAGAAAGCTTTACAGCTGTAAACAAAGTATTAAAAAACTTTTTCCAAAAGATTTTTTTGTGTCACTTCAGTCGCAATGCAATTTATGTAATTTTCTTCAGTTATCACTTTGTTATTATGGTACAATGTATAAATTGTCTCTTGCTGGGATCATTAGCTGTTTACCATGTAACCATTTCAGGGATTTTAAAAGCAAAACAGTTATATTAACATGGTACCCCCATATATATATATATATATATAAGTGATGCAGATTTGCTTACTGCAATAGCCCATATCTTTAATTCTTTATGCTATCAATGCTGTGTGGAAACATGATGCTGGTTGAAAAAGAGTTAAAAATAAAATTAATGTGTGCATATACATATATATGTGTCAGTCAAGGCTTACAGCTTTGGAAACTAAAGATATAATAAAACTTTATATAAACAAATATTTGGTGATACAATTAATGTAAGATTTACAAAGGGTTTTATGTTTTGCACAGAATTAGATATTATAGTTCAACACGTGGAGTTTTCTTGGTAGAATTATTAATTGTTCACCTTGAAATCGTTTCTGGGATTTAAAAACAAATAGAAGAAAAAAAAAAAAAAAAAAAATTAAATATATATATATATATATATATATATATATATATATATATATATATATATATATATATATATGTATGTATGTATGTATGTATGTATGTATGTAACTCTTTTCATGGTATGCACAGATACCACACTCAGACTGTAGGCAGAGGGCCTGGGAGGAATACACTTATCTCAGAGCGCACAGATACTACAATTTGATCCTACAAGAGGTTGGGATCCATCAATAATCCTGTCACTATTGGAGGTATTATGCTAGTGAATAAATGCTTTTTTCTGCAAAATAGGTTTCTTCAGTTTTTAAGTAGTCTTGCTGGCTATGTATCACATGTGCTGGCTACATTGACTCCTTAAGTCTAGAAAACAGTTTTTGTTATTTTTTTAAAATACCCACCCCCCAATATAGCTTTTTAGTGGGATGGGGGGTTCAATTTAAAGTGTAAGTTTACACTAAATTGGTCACTAGTTCCTGCCCACTTGTTTTATAAAGATTTGAACCTTGTAACGATTTGCCAGGATGCGGGGAAAGTAACTCACACATCGGTCGTCACCACCACCTCTTTCAATGTTTTAATTGATCACCCCACCCGACATGGCATGCTGCCAGAAGACGATGCTCACATGGGACTTTCTATTGAAAGACTAAACTGATCTGTTGTTTTTTTTTTTCTTTTTCATTAGCTTCGTTTCGAAAATTTGAACCACAGACTCATCGTGTCTTACCTGGATGCTTAACAAATAAGCTCACTCGGGCTTTCTTCAGTAGATTCGGCACCTTCGTTTTTTCTTTCATCAATCAATAAAGAAGAAATCTAAACTCACGTAAAAAAAACATTTTTCTGATTACTCGAATTCTTCAGTAGACATTCCTTTGTTCTTTTCCCCTCCCCAGTTTTTTTTTCCATTTTTATATCATCAGTTTCAAAAATCCATTTCTACATCAGATTCTGTAATTCTTATTTATGTCGACACTGAAAGCAGGGTTGCCAAGTATTGTTTGTTATTCATAGCTAAAACCATCTTCAAAAATAGCTACAATCGGCTAAATTATATATTTCAGTCCTTAAGATGGGATCCAGTAATGCAACCTTACAATTAGTTAATCATTCATCATCAGTCTTTTATCCTCAATTGTTAAACATAGACCTTCCCAAGGATTTGTCACACTTCTCTATCGTGGACGTTGCGGAGCCAATACTCTCTGAATTTGTCTAGTTCGTCTCTCCTTGTATTCTGCAGGCTTCCATGGCACATGTGATCTCTGGGTATTGTTGTTGTGAGTCATGATGTCAATCGATTGTCTACCATTCTTGCAACATGACCAGCCCATTGCCATTTGAGTTTTCTAATGGATTCTATGATGTACCGGACTCCTGTTTTCTCCCTAATATATTGTGCCGTTTGTGTGATCTCCCTATATGAGGTTGAGCATGATTCTGTCATGTGTGTGTTGCATGCTTCTCAGTTTGCGAGTCTGTCTCTTCGTTAGGTTCCATGTTTCAGCTCCATAGGTGACTATTGGTAGGATGCATTTGCTGTATACCCTTCTTTTTAGGATTAATTGGATCTTATTCTTGAAAGTTGAGCTTGGCCAACCAAAGGTTTGCCATCTTAGAGTGATTCTTTGCTTGATTTCTTCTTCTTTTAAGGATTGACTAACCTTAAAAAAAAACAAACAGTTACTATCTCCATTATCTAATAAGACAGACATGGCAAAGAGGAAAAAAAAAGAAAATTGAATCACCACTACCCCCAAAATCCTGGATCTGCCACTGTATATGTGTAGTCATAGCTCACTTTTTGGGGAAGGTCTTTGTCCAATGACGGACGTTGAAAGACTGATGATGATGATAAGTCACTTTACTAATTCATGGCTTTGAGAACCTAGGAATAAAATTTTTTAAATTGATTGATGTTATTTTAAATCTTATCTTTGCTCAATTTGAACACGGTAGAAAGTTTTTCACAGGTGAGTAGCACTGTTACAAGTTTGTATGCGAGTCTGTCGATAGAAGATGTGTTTGTAAGTTCTTCCTTGTCTTTGTGATGAGTTGCATCGTCATCACAACAGGAGGAGGGAGGAAAAGAATGCGTCATCATCACTGAGGGATTGATTTAAAGTGATTAAAACCGTTACTTTTACATAGTTTTTTTCTATTCAATTTTCTTCCTTCTAATGTTCTAAATCTTCTTTGTTCTTTTTCTCATTAAAATAATTGCTTGAACTTTGTTTCGTTATTCTTTACTTTTATAACAATTGAAAGATTTTATACGTATCTTTTCCTACTTCAGACATAACCTTATTTATGCACGGTTTTCAAAGAATGATTATACCTCATGTCACGAATTTGCACTTTACAAACTATCATTAGGAATGAATTAGTTTGTAAAGGAGAGATATACCTGTATGTATATGTCAAGTATACAAGCAGCACAAATTGAGATAGGAGGCTGAAAATGTCAACATTTACTCCTTATGGCTTAAATGTCTAAGTTCATAGAGAGAAATACAGTCAGAAATGGCATAGAAAAATTATTCAATCATTTTTTTATATTAATTTCAACAGTATATTCATTTTAGTGTTACTAGTATTGAAAATCTTCCAATCTTTTTTATTGTTAATTGTTGCACTTGACCCTAGATACCAACCCTAAATGCAAAATTGGTCCCTTAGTTTTTTTCCAGTAGTGTTTATGGTAGTTAAATTCAATAAAAATACTGTTTCGAATGATCAAGTTTCCTGTCATTTGTTCTGTAATAAATTGGCAGCAGAAGCTTATGTCTGTTGAAATTACCTCCTTTTTTTGCAAAGACATTACAATTAAATATCTAGTTTTGTTGTATAGGAAGACATTTCAGAGAAAGAATGAGAGAACCCTGACTTCATGAACTATCATAAGGAACAAATTTGTAAAAGTGAAGTATACCAGCTATGCTTATCTGAAGCCCACTTATTAAAAAAGATAACAATATACAAAATTTCCAGAAAAAATAATTTATGGAAAATTGAACTTCTACTTTGGATAAAATTTTCAGATTTAAATTGTGAAAAAAAAAAAAAAAATTAGCTAGATTTAGCCAGGATATGGCTGATTTAGCAACCCTGGCTAGAAGATACCTGCCCGTCCATATTGTAAATTTAGAGCTTTTTGTACAAAATTCAGCAGGTTTCTCTTTTTTTTGGCAGCATAAAAAAGCGCCTTTTTGGCACAGACATGCTTTTGACTATTTTTAACATCTTCCTGATAAGTTTCAGCCATTTTTTAGCTATTTAAAAAATATCTAGCACTTTTTGGCAATCAAACTAGCTTGAAATTGTTTTGAAATGGCAACACTTCTGCGAGTCAGTCCGCCTGACAGCTGCTAACAATGCTTGGGTCCATAAAAATGCTTTGCGTAGGTGGATGACATCATCCATAAGTGAATGAGTGATATGTATTCATATCTTACTTGTCACCTGTTTCACATACACAACTGTTAGATGTAAGTACAGCTGGCTTTAGAGAATGCAAGGTCTCTCTTTTCGTTACGAATGGACATTGCTTTTCAGGATTTGAGAATCAACTTATTGGAGCAAAAGCTATTCTTATCAAATAAGTCTTCTAACTTTTAAAAATCTATAATTAATTAGGTTTGGTTAGTCACTCAATAGAGACTATCACGTGAACAATGAATTTTGGAAAATTGCGGTCAATGACTAATTTACTTCTCTCATCTCTAGTTATGTCGGTGAAAATTAAAATTTTCAAAAGAAACGGGGGTGAACACTACCCAATACAAAGTGAGGGACCAATTTAGTATAAACTTACATTATAAATCAGACCCCCTACTAAAAAACTATTTTATAGGAGGAAACAAGAAAAAACAAAAAAAATTAAATAAAATTTTCTTTTGTAGATAAGGGTTAGATATTCAAATTTTCAGCCCTCTAGCTCTATTAGTGCAGCATATATGCAGAGCACATACACAGCCAGCTAGAATCACTTGGAAACTGGAGAAACCCTGGTTAACAGTTTCATATTCTTATATTTGGCTACATAGCATCCATTGGCACTTTTTCAGGGTGCGTACAACAATATATTTGGCGAAGGCTAACACTTTATTTCTGATTGCGCTATTATTAGGGTAATCAGTTCAAAAATTTCCAAGGGTTTCAAGACCCCAACTAATTCCTTCTCTGAAAGAGCATGGACTGAAGATCAGGATTCTTTCTCAATTGCCGAAAGGAATCAGAAGTTATATGAAACCAAGTTTTGAAATAGGAAAGTAATTTTAGAATTTTGATTCCATTTGAATAGGGGAATAAGAGTAAAAATAGTACAAAAAGTAACCATCTATACATGCCCACACATTGCATATGCCTAGTTATAATGTCAATAATCACTGCTACCAAGCCAAAATGAAAAAAATCAAACAAAGAAAAGGTTTAAATCACTTTTGGCTGAATGAGGGTCAAGCAATCCAAAATCTGTTATTTCTTCCACATACATAGATTGGAAATTTGAATATGAAAATTGGATAAAAAAAAAAAAAAAAAATCAAGTTTTATTTAAGACTATTTTGTTGACAAAACTAACTGAAATGTGGAGTAAAGAATTTTAAAAGGAAAAATAGTGCAAAGGAGTTGTGCTCTCCCAGGTTGGTTGCATAGACATCCCTTCATATTCTAATCCCAGCAGAACGATGTTCATATGTTGATGGATCATATGAACCCAATTCTATGGAGCCAGATGATCAGTGAATTTACTTCCTTGGATGTAAGAAATGTACACAGTATGGATTTAAGACATCCACGTTGGGCCAAATTTAAGCCAATTTGACCAATTTCTCCCAATTGGCTATATTCTAGTCTTGTCAAATACACACACTACAACATTGTAGATGAACAAGATTATTTAAAGATAACAGCAACAAGATTAATTTTCCTCTGAACTCTTAAAGGTTCCATAGGGTCTGTTTACATTGCTCACGTTTTTCATTTTTTTTTTATTGTACTTGAATTGAATAATTAAACAATTGCAGAAGAGCAAGAATACATATTTATGAATTTTTTTCCATTGCACCATAGAGATACAAAATTTATTTATATTTTTAAGATTGTATAAACCAGGGGACTCCGCAAAAACGTTCCCAATCGGGCCCTACAGCTTCTGAGCTCCCAGCATCCATGTCACAATCTGACATTCTCAAGACATCTTGAATTTGATTCCAAATCTAGAAACCACTGTGGTTCCGTGCTTTTTCAGTAATCTACTCTATTATGAACTTATTTTTTTTATACCTAAAATCACTTTGCCTATTTTTTGTACTGCTTGTCATACAATATGATTTATTCTCATTTTCTTTCCAAAAACTCAAATAGAAAATAGAAACATGTGGTTCTCATGCTGATAATGTTTGATTTTTCTTCAATTGCAGAAGATTACATTATTGCTTTCAATAACGACAGCTTGGGTTGTTTTTCGAAGACTGTCAAATATTGTCATTGTTTTCAGAAAATTTCTAAGAGACTTATTAAATCTAGATGCATTTGTACAAAGATGTTGATAATGACCTAACAAGCTGAAATACATTGTTTATAAAAAAGGAGAAAACAAATTGAACGTTGCAAACTTGAAATTTGGAAAAAAAATAGATTAAATTAACTATAAAATTTTATAAATGAAATTTTGATTCACAATGCCATCACTCTTTAGATGTGAATTGATTCAAGTGAAAATGATGCACAATATTCCATATCATAACATAGCATTAAATAAACAAAGCTTTTGGCTTGAATTGCTTTTGTTCAAATAATGGTCAAAGAATTCAAAATTTGATACTTCTTCCCTATATAAATTGCCTACCTATTTGATGAAACAGTTTTTAGTTGTCTAAATGGTCAGAACAAAGCATTTTCATTAATATCATAATTACCATTTTCATTATTATCATTTTCAATATTATTATGATTTTCAATGTTTTCAGAATTATCATCATTATCATTTTCATTATTATTTTCAACATTATTTTCATAATAATTATTACCATTTTCATTATTATTTTCAACATTTTCAGTATTATTATTATCATTTTCAACATTATTTTCATAATTATTACCATTTTCATTATTATTTTCAATGTTATTTTCAGTATTATTATTACCACTTTCATTATTATTTTCAATATTACTTTCATTATTACTATAATTGCCATATTCATTATTACTAAATTACCACTTTCATTATTATTATTTTCAATATTATCTTTACCATTTTCATGGTTATTATTTTCAATATTATTCATTATTATTATTTTCATTATATTCATTATTCTTTTTGTTACTATTTTCATTATCATTTTATCATTTTCATTATTCATATTATTTTAATCATTTTCATTACTCTCATTATTTTCATTATTACAATCATTTTTATGATTATTAATTTCTATATCATTATCATTATTTTCATTATCCTTTCCATTATAATTATTTTCAGACAACAACAGCATAGTAAAATCTGGAATTTTCTTTTAACTGACACATGCCAAATCCAAAGGATTCTCGAATAAGGGAGTTCTACTGTATCCATACAGAGCCAAGAGAAAGGAGAGTCTGCCTCTTACAACATAGAGCAAAACTCTTACGTGGCAACCCAGACACATACCAACAGGGGATGAACAGCATGAAGGAGACTCTCAAAAGAAATAACTACTACTGCTACTATGCTGTGTTGAGGGTGATCAATGAATAAGTTACTTCTCTCATCTTTTATTGGGCAGTGATCACTAAGTCAGAATTGTTGAAAAGAAACAAACAGGAACACTACTAGACACTAAGGCAATTTAGCAAAAGCTTATTTTGAAAATTGAACCTCCACTAAATATATGTGGGGGAAGGGATTTTGGAAAAAAAAACAAACTTTCGTAAACATAAGGAGTGAATGACCATTATTTCAGTCTTTTAGCTCATTTGGTATGGCTTGTATATGTGTTACATACGCTGCCAAGTGCACCAACTAAAAAATTGAAGAAACTTATTTTCACAGTTTTTGTGAATGGTTTTTAATAAGAATCATGTCTGTCACACTTATAGTATCAGTGGCAGCCATCAGCACTCTCCCTGCCCAGACTCTTATTAAACTACTTCATTTACTTTTCTTCCCGGCTCCCTCCCTTCTTACTATATCTGCCACTTATAGTATCAGTAGCAGCCTTCAGCTGAGTCAACTGTTATACACTTATGATTTCTCCTTTCCTCATAAAGCTTTCTCTCCTCTTCCTACCTTGTCTGTTACACTTATTGTATCAGTAGCAGCCATCAGCCGATTATACAGGTCATGTACCACTACTACTACGACAAATAATAAAAATGCTTCGCCTAAGAATTTTGGATAACTAAAGACGGTTTCATCTATCAATTATAAACAGACAACATAGTTTGGAAAAAAATCAGATCAGGGAGAATATATTTTCGAGCTTTGCATGTTGATGAGGATCTATGGCAAGATTGGTAACCCAAGATGAGATCCCAGGGAGAAGTGTTGTGAGTTCAAATCTTGTCAAAAAGCCAGAATTGTTGAAAAGAAACAAACTGGAACACTACTAGACACTAAGGCAATTTAGCAAAAGCTTATTTTGAAAATTGAACCCCCACTAAATATATATGGGGGAGGGGATTTGGAAAAAACAAAACAAAAAAAAAAAAAACTTTTGTAAACATAAGGAGTGAATGACCATTATTTCAGTCTTTTAGCTCATTTGGTATGGCTTGTATATGTGTTACATACGCTGCCAGCCAGCCAGCTGCACCAACTAAAAAACTGAATCAAATCTTGTCAAAAAGCCACTTCTCTACAACCAATCAATGCCACTTAACGGTCATAGAATGTATAACAATCTGAACATTCTAATAAAAAACAAAAATAAGATGAAAAATGAAATGGTCAGAGGAAAAAAAAACAAACTGAAAATCCTTCATCAAAGGAATTTGGACAACTTAATACTATCCTATCTACAGTTTCATCATCATCATCAATCTTTTAATGTCCGTCGTTGGACATAGACCTTCCCCAGGATTCACCACACCTCTCTATCATGGGCATCACGGAGCCAGTACTTCCTGAACTTGTCTAGCTCATCTCTCCATCTAATATTCTGCCAGCCTCGGTTGCGCATGATTCAAATTATATATAAACAAGATTATAAACACTTTTTCTGGATTTCTCAGGTCAGACGGAATGTGTTCATTAGTCTCTCTACATGGTTTACATTGAAAGCTTTGCGATTTTCTATCTTTCACGTGTCCTGGTTCAGAACTGTATTTCATGTCATGTATACTTAAAAATGAACTCCCATGGGAGTTTATTTCAGCTTGGGAACAATTAGAATCATAAAATAGACACTTCAAGGATTAAGAAACGACAGGTGGTGAAACAAAATCTGTGGGTTCCCACGAACCTGCTTTTCCGACTTTTTTTCTCGATATTTTCGAAGTGTCAAAAATCCCTAGTGTTTAAGTTTAACATGATTTTGTCTTTTGTTCAACAGGTAAATGTTTTCATGCCAGTATGAGAATGAAGGCTACAGCCAGCAAACTTCAGGAGCGGCAAAACAAGAAAAAATTTAGCGCAAGGCCCTTGAAAATGAGGGGCCCAGTAGCATACGCCACTTTTGCGACATAGTTAATCCGGCACTGGCAGGTAACTGTTATGTCATTCTGCATGGAGTAAATTGATTTATTGGAAGCTTATTGCTTTTAAAAAGGTTTGTTAAAAAATCTTTTTTTCAGGAAACAATGCTTTTAGCGAAAACATTATCAAAATTTTAGAAACCCAAACAACAGCTTTACCTCGCACTTCCTCACCTGGCTTTGTTTTTCAATTAAGTCCGACAAGAATTTTTATATAATAGAAAAAGAGAAGAAAAAAATTTTCTGTTAGTAGAAGCATTAACACAGCATGATTTGGTGCTTGTGTGTGTGGGGAGGTGCATTTCCTGATATCGATAATGTTCACCAACATGTTTTAGTTGCTGTTCGCTGCAACTTTCAACTCTACCCCCCCCCCAATACAAAACAAAAAACAAGGTTTTTAAATGTGTACACACATCTCAATAAGACACTTCTCGGTCAATCGGTTCCAGTCACTTTGAACAGAAATAGGAAGGGAGAGGTGTGATGTCATTTAAGGTGTGACATCATTCAGAAACCAAGTGCTATGATGTCATAATACAACGAGTTCAGCATTTTTGTATATAAGAAAAAAAAGAAAAAATAGCAAAGAAAAAAATGATTTTTATTGAAAACAATACTCTTGGAGTATTTCCATATTGCAATATTTTATGAGTATGAGAATCAAATGACTCAAAGAAAGACTAACATCTTTTCCTACCCCTCCTTTCTTGCTACTACTACGACAAATGGTGGACATATCATTGAACTTATAGTTCTTGCCTTTTTTCTTATACAACTATACAATGATTTTTTCGGGATCAATTTCATTATCTTCGTTGTCTTCATCACAATATTTTGGCTAATGATGGCTTGATTTTCTGTGTCTGATTTCTTGAAGATGAGTTATTATTGCTATTATACATTGATTTCTGAATATGTAATTCATTTTTCAAGTAGGCCATTAAGTGAACCATAGTAGTATGTCCAGTAGCACGGACACAATTATACAAGAGTCCGAAAAGATTCTAAAATTATTCTTCATGGAAAAAAAAAAAAAAAAAGAAAAAAAAAGCATGTTCTAGGCAAAAAAAGCATTCATAAGATTTTAAGAGTTATTTCCCTTGCAACATAGCATTGATTCAAAATGAAGGTTTACATGATGTGTAGCAGAAAAGTTTTTTTTAGAATGGATCGACAAGTTGTTATATTTGCAAGGTTTCAGGCCAAAAGGTGTGTCTGGCACCGTTGACACAAGATTACAAGGTTGAAAAAGACTTTCAAAAATGTGAAATAAAAAAAAATTACCAAAAATCAATAAAACGTTTTTAGAGAAGTACATGTGTGCATTTGCAAGGTTACAGGCTGACACAAAACTGAGTGAAAAGGGAAGAATACCATGCCATTTGACTGGTTGGTTGGTCAGTGACCATGGCTATGGTGATTCAATAAGGAAATGTAAAAATTTCAGACCACTATATTTACCTACATTCATATATTTATCTATATCCTCAACCCCCCCCCCCAAATCAAGCAAAGAATGACTCTAAGATGGCAAACCTTCGATGAGGGTAAGCTCAACCTTCAAGAACAAGAAAATCATATTAGTACTAAAAAGAAGGGTGTACAGCTAATGCATCCTCCTGATCGTCCCCTATGGAGCAGAAAAATGGAACCCAACCAAGAGACTGACACGCAAACTGGGAACCATGCAACCTGCACACGGAGAGATCACAAGACAGCACAGTAAATTAGGGAGAGAACAGGAATCCGAGACATCATAGAATCTATATGAAAAAATCAAATGGCAATGGGCTGGTCATGTTGCAAGAGTGGCAGACAACCAATGGACATCACAATTCACAACATGATTCCCCAGAGATCAAATGTGGAACTGAGGCTGGTAGAATATGGGCTAGCGAGACAAACTAGACAGGTTCAGAAAGTATTGGCTCTCTGAAACCACAATCAAGAGGTGTAGCAAATCCTGGGGAAGGTCTATGTCCAAACAGACAATAAAAGGCTGATGTTGATGATGATACACAAGGGCATATCTAGAGAAAAAAAAAGCACTCATGGCAAGCACAGGTCATAGCATTATTGTCAGCTGAAAAAAAAACTTAGCTGGGAATAGAAAGATCAAACCAATTTCAGCCTTTTATTCAAAAGGTTTAGCTCTAAATAACAAACCATAGTTGGCAACAATATTCAAGACATCTATTGCTACAGAGAGTTGAAAATGTATACGGAAGTGAAAGGCATATGAATGGTGTCTTTCCATACCATACCTCCCCCAGTCTGTCTTTCTGTCCGTCTCATTAAACGTTCATTAACCAAGAGATGATATAAACCATAGCAGCTCTAAAGCAAAAATATGGGAAATTTTATGTGGCGTAAGATTATTAATAGATGGTTTTTCTTTTAATATTTCAAATTTGAGGGAGCAATTACCAGATCTGACAAATTGAAGAAAAGAAATTAAATTGGCACAACTGATACAGCCTGATAAGCGCATCCTTCTCGGCTCATCGTTTAGGGACCACTGTTTCAGATTTATCAACCATAATATCAGCTCAAAATACATGTAAGGTTCGTTTTTTTTTTTCTAATTCAGCAATTCTGAATCTTTTTTCATGAAGCCTTAATGTCCCAAAAGCATATCATTGGACCCCTATCAATGTTTAAAATTCTTTCTTCACAATCCGCTAGCTTTAATAGAGACTCCTCAGTGGCACCCAGGGAACATGTCCTGCCTGCCCCACCATAGACACGCCACAGGGTATACAGGGGTTGGAATTTGATAGTTGATGGGTCTTAAAGGGGCACCGGTTTGCGAGTCTTTATGATACAAGCATCCGGGTTTAGTCTTAGTCATCTCCAATTATTTGTTTCTCAGTGGTATAAATACAATTTCAGGATTGTTGTAGGGATAAGTTTGGCCTATTTTTTTTTAGAATATCTTCTGGGAACTTGGAATGAACAGCAAAGATGTATATTTATTTACTCACTTGTATTTATTCAATCAGTTTGTCCATTTGTCCACACACTATTTCCGAGGGTTCTTAATTGATTTCAATGACATTTTGTGGATGGATGGGAATTAGTGATTAAATTTGTTGTGGGCTGATTCAGGAATTTTCAAATGTTACCTCCTTTGCATTGTGGATGTAAAGGAACTGATTTTCATTCAGTTTGTAGAGACACTGGCATTAGCAGAGGTACATGCCGAGTGCTTTCAAGTTTGTCAGGACCACAATTCTGACAATCTGAGAATGACGTAGACGGATTTTTTTTCTTGTAATGTCTTTATCAGTGCAGAGTTCTTAGGCAGCTGTTTTCAATTTGTTAGTTAAGAGAGGATTTTGTTTGTTATAGTCGGATCTTTTTTTCTCTATGCATTCTGCCTCGAATAGGTCACGTAGGTTGGGGTGTACTGTGTGGTGTTTTTTTCCTGATTGTATTTGTAGAATCGTATGGTAGACAATTTCTATTTTCGTCTTTCTTTTTTGTGATCGAATTTGGTATATATATATATATATATATGCAGCAATTTGTATAAAAACATGTTTCTTTCTTCATGATTTTATAATATATATATCAGAGAGAGACAAAGATGTTTTTATACAAATTGCTATATAGAGGCATAGCTGAGGGACGGAGGGACAGGGCTATTTGAGAATGCCCCCAGCCAGGGGCCCTCAAAAGCTTGAAAATTTATAGTTCACCTACTGAATTTCTACAGATATTATACAGTAAGAAGGATAAATTATAGACTGCGTTATATCACATAGAAACTCATTTAAAATAATTTCCGTTGTTACATTGAAAATATATCACTCAATTTAGACAAAGTAAATAGAATGAGCAATTAAAGAAAATGGGGCTGTTGCAGGAATAAAAAAACTACCACCAATAGGATAGCCGCTTCATAGCAATGCTCTCACCATCAAGCTAAACAGTTGCTGGTAATGCAAAAGACCAAATAACTACTTTCAACCAAGATTCTCACCTTGTCCATTTTCGGTCTTCCCACCTCTCTCAACGTGACATTTATGTATTTAAGAAATGGACATACGTGGTCCAACAGAATGAATTCTATTTATGTTATTTGAATTAAATGATATATCAACCGTATAATGACAGGAGATCATTTCAAATGAGATTCTATATAATATAACCTAATCAATTTATAATTCATTCAGCTGGACCAAATATGTCCATTTCTTAGAGATATATATATATATACACACACACACACACACACACTCACAACACTTGATCAATTGCATAAATGATCATTCAGCCTTTGGGGTTGATTTCCACCATTCAAGCTATAGTGCAAGTCTATTTTATCGAAAATTGCTCATTTCCATCAAATTTTACTCAATGTTAGGGTGGACCCCCACACTGAGTTAAGCACCTGGGACCCAAAATCTTTGTCTACACCCCTGTTGCTATTGTAGCGAATCCTTCATTTTTTTTAGTTAAATTGAATACAAGAATGAATAACTCTTACCTTCAGATACAAAACCATAATTCTAGCCATATTTGCAATAAATCACTTCCTCATTTCCTGTCCATAAAAGCCCTGAAAGTATATTTACCAGTACTCATTTAGCCCCGAATTTCTCATTTTTCTCTTCCTCCTCTCTAGGACTGGTATTACTTTGCAGGCCTCCTAGTGAATTCAAACTTTACCATTTTTCCGTGACCATTTACTATTCTAAACTCGTCCACTTTCATTTCACAATCTTATCGATGTTCATATCTCATACACTCTACTAAATAACACGTCATCTTCTCCTAGCCCAAACGAGTATTCACATCTCCGTCTCCCATCAATGAAATAACAATGCATTTGTTACACAACAGTCGCGATTATCACCTAATTCTCCTTACTTCAGGAAGTGCATACGGCTAAAACTCTCGTGTTCTGTGATTTGAATAGTCTCCCTGCGACTGAGAATGGTCCCTCAAGTTGCACGTGGTGACCATAAATTCAGATATAGAACATTGCCCCTCACTTGGCAGTAAAGCATACCACTGATAACCCTGTCTCCAGAATTACCAAGTCTTGGATTCAAAGCATTCCAGTTATCTGTGTTCCATTAACTCATGGCTGCCACGACTACTTGCAAAGAGCTCCTATCTATACATCCGAGTGCTTACTTTTATCTTTCCCTTCTACCTAGCTAATGCTATGATGCACACAGGTCTCTTCCTTTCAGCTGTGAATGTCTTTCTTACACAGGTTTTATTTGTAAACTCATTAGAATGTATATCCTATTTGGTTGTACAAACATTTGCAATATGAACAATGTTTGGCCTCAGAGAGTGAAAGTATGACAGTAGGGATGAGAGAGAGAGAAAGGAAGAGAAAGAGGGATAAAGAGGAAGACAGGAGCGACAAGAGACGGAGAGAGAGAGAGGACAGAGGAGGGGGGCACAGAGAGAGAGAGGACAGAGGAGGGGGGCACAGAGAGAGAGAGAGGACAGAGGAGGGGGGCACAGAGAGAGAGAGAGGACAGAGGAGGGGGGCACAGAGAGAGAAAGGACAGAGGAGGGGGGCACAGAGAGAGAAAGGACAGAGGAGGGGGGCACAGAGAGAGAAAGGACAGAGGAGGGGGGCACAGAGAGAGAAAGGACAGAGGAGGGGGGCACAGAGAGAGAAAGGACAGAGGAGGGGGGCACAGAGAGAGAAAGGACAGAGGAGGGGGGCACAGAGAGAGAAAGGACAGAGGAGGGGGGCACAGAGAGAGAAAGGACAGAGGAGGGGGGCACAGAGAGAGAAAGGACAGAGGAGGGGGGCACAGAGAGAGAAAGGACAGAGGAGGGGGGCACAGAGAGAGAAAGGACAGAGGAGGGGGGCACAGAGAGAGAAAGGACAGAGGAGGGGGGCACAGAGAGAGAAAGGACAGAGGAGGGGGGCACAGAGAGAGAAAGGACAGAGGAGGGGGGCACAGAGAGAGAAAGGACAGAGGAGGGGGGCACAGAGAGAGAAAGGACAGAGGAGGGGGGCACAGAGAGAGAAAGGACAGAGGAGGGGGGCACAGAGAGAGAAAGGACAGAGGAGGGGGCACAGAGAGAGAAAGGACAGAGGGGGGGCACAGAGAGAGAAAGGACAGAGGGGGGCACAGAGAGAGAAAGGACAGAGGGGGGGCACAGAGAGAGAAAGGACAGAGGGGGGGCACAGAGAGAGAAAGGACAGAGGGGGGGGCACAGAGAGAGAAAGGACAGAGGGGGGGGGCACAGAGAGAGAAAGGACAGAGGGGGGGGCACAGAGAGAGAAAGGACAGAGGAGGGGGGCACAGAGAGAGAAAGGACAGAGGAGGGGGGCACAGAGAGAGAAAGGACAGAGGAGGGGGGCACAGAGAGAGAAAGGACAGAGGAGGGGGCACAGAGAGAGAAAGGACAGAGGGGGGGCACAGAGAGAGAAAGGACAGAGGGGGGCACAGAGAGAGAAAGGACAGAGGGGGGCACAGAGAGAGAAAGGACAGAGGGGGGGCACAGAGAGAGAAAGGACAGAGGGGGGGCACAGAGAGAGAAAGGACAGAGGGGGGGGCACAGAGAGAGAAAGGACAGAGTATATGGTTGAATTTCAATTCTTTTTTAAATAAAAATGACATAAAAATGATAGTGTGTTCCACCTGTTCCTTTGAAACTGACAACTCCAGTCGGTCAGACTTCGCACCATTGTTCAAAGGGTCAGAATGGGATAGGTATGTAAGTAAAATCTGGGGTGACAAAGATAAATAGTTACATTTTTATGAGAAAAGTGAAGAAACTTGGCTAAGGTGATTCATTTTGGGGATATGTGGCAATATATATTCCAGTATTTATCATTGATTTCAACCAACCTTCATCACATTTTGTAATTTCATCATTTATAACCTTATACGCTTTTGATATCTTTCCAAGAAGGTTGCTGTATTTTCATGTTTTTTCTTTTCGGTGTTGTACAACTTGTTAAGAAAATAAAAATTTTAAAAAGTTGAGAGTGCATAATTCTATCAATGCCATTGCATACAGATTCATCCCAAGATTCAACCGCTTCTTCTTCTTCTGAATAAAATAGTCCACCCCTCTCACAAAATTTTGTATAAATCTATCAAAGACTTTTGGATATGTCATGTGGAAAGATATGAAGTTTTGGTCATATCATGTGATGTAGACATAACTATAATGTTGGGGAGGTAATTGTGCATGGATCTGACCCAACATGTTATTGCTTCTTCCATAGTCTATCGTCCACCCTCCCACGGAATTTCGAAGAAATCCATTGAGTGATTTTGGAGATATCATATGGAGAGGCAGACGGAAAGACTGTCGAGAGCGAATAGATATACCTCTGTGACTTTGCTGGCAGAGATAAGAAGCTTGCATGTCCGCAACATCAGATAGTTTGCATAACGCCGCAGTAGAGATTAATCCACCCACGGGCATCTGTTAAGGGAAGAGGGGGGGGGATAAAATTGTCCTCAGATGGATCAATTTGATAAAGCAATCTTACAGAGGGAGGTGGAGAATCGTAAACACAATTAGAAACCCCAAACCAAAACTGTCAACATAAGTTTTTTTTCAGTTTTTAAGTTGGTCTAGGGGGTTCCATCCCCATGAATGTTTTTAGAGGGTAGGGGGTATTTTACAATGCAAATTTAAGATAAATGGTCTCACTTGTGCCCAGCTGCATTCATACTCATTTTTAAGAAATCCTGACTTTTCAGTGATCCATAAAACATGAGAGGAGTAAATTATTCATTGATCACCCCTTCTTTTCAATTTTATAATTGATCAACCCCAACATGGCAAGCTGCTAAGAGACATTGGTCTTTTGATGGTTTTTAGTGAGTGAATAACCAGACCCGTTTTATTTTGTGTTCAGGATACAGTCAAAAATAGATGAGCAGTATTTTAACAACAGGAAATGATAATTATACGTGCAATCATTATTAAAGGAACAAAGCTCGGGCTAAAACCTAAAATTAGCAGGCTACCAAAAAAAAAAAAAATGAATAATCAGAGGACCTTCATTCCTTTTTAGTTGAAGAGGGTTGGATGATACATTAAACCAGTGCTTCCCTAAGTGGGCTCTATGGAACCCCAGGGTACTGCACAAAAATTTGGGGGTTCTGAGAGATAAAGTATCTTTTAAATAAACTTAATTAAAATCTATTTTATAATGAACATGGGATTCACCATTTTCATAAGTAAAGCAATTTGCTAGTATTTACCTTCATCTTAATTAGTATATCTCTGAATTTTTGAGATAAGGTATTATTATTATTTCTATTAATATTTGGACCATCCTTATCTTGGTTGTTTTTTTATACTACGTTTCGGCCGTTGCACTCTACGGCCTTCATCAGGTATCATCTGGTAGGTGTGGGAAGTAACGAACCGAACCCTTTATTTAACCGATGGGGGTATATAGACTGCACTCCCCTCTTAGCATAATAATACTACTAATGCTAAGAGGGGAGTGCGGTCAATATACCCCCATCGGTTAAAATAAAGGATTCAGTTCGTTACTTCCCCACACATACCAGATGATACCTGATGAAGGCCGTAGAGTACAACAGCCGAAACGTTCATCTTAATTGTTGTTGCTTTTTATTGCAACTAAAATAATTAGAAATAGAATTGGATCGACTTAAACTTCCAGTTAATAAAGATGGAGCAGAGGAGGTTGTGGACGGAGAGAGAGTTCAAAGGTTTGATTCGGACTGATGCTTGCCACTAAGTTCCAATCGGTTAATGGTCAGAACGGTCACGTGTTAAGCCTCCAGTATAAAGGGTAGGGTGTTTGATTATCACTTGGAACTTATTCTCTATTACGATCCTTGCCATTAATTTTATTTACTTACAGCTGAAGACTATCCAGCCAGGGATTAGTTGCAATAAAAAGCATCGACAATCAAGACAGACATAAACAATAGTAAAACTTGATAATAATGACAAAGTTATTCTTTATTTCACGGTTTCATTCATTAAAGTTTTATTTAAATAAATGAATTCTCTCACTGAAAAAATATCTTATTTAATCTCCAATCAAAATTAGGGTTGTGGGGGTTGTCTGTGAAATAGGTTCGGCAAATTTTGCAGAATTATACAATTTTTGGAACCACAGTATAATACAGAAGCGAGTATTGAGGTTGAACGAGTGGAAGCTCTTGCTCACAAAAAAGCAATCCACTCCCAGAGAGATGGGTCAATCTTTTTCCGTGAAAATCAACACTAATCAAGTTGCCTCACAGTTCAAGGCAAACAGTGTTGGATTAAGACAACTGCAGGCCCTGGAGGCTCTCAGGGGGTTGCATAAAGATTATCAGAGTTTGAAGAAACCTTTTTAAAGATTGATTATGTAATTAGTGTTGAACAACTGTAGGTGACAAAGGATTCTATCCTTCTTTAAGTGTGTGTGCGTGTTTGAGTGTTCCAGGGCTCCTGGCCATACTGTTTTGTCTACGGACTTGAAAATTGTTACAAGTGCTCTACTAGATTCCTTCTAAAAATATCAATTAAAAAAAATGTTTTCGTAAACATTGAATTTCTGTCATGAAATTATAACCATCTATTTTCATATAACAAGCATATTTTATCTTATTTTTATTTTCAGTGAAAATTACTGTGTAACTATAAGTTATTAAGACAGTCAATAAAATAACCATTAAATGATAAGAAAACAATTAAAAAAAAGCAGTGTATATTTTAGTTTCGAGCTCAGTCAGTAATTGTGGGCTTGTTCTTTATTTTCCAGTTACGTTGTATAATTGCCATAGGAATAGGGTCAGATTCGATGTTGTAATAAAAAGCAACTGAAGTTAGGATGAAGGTAAAAACTAGTTAAAATTAATAGTAATGCAGCAATACTTCATCTGGGAATAAAATTTGGAAAATCGGCAATTTCCATTAAGTTAAAAATTTTTTTCAAACATTCGTAAAGCCAGAAGTTCATAAAGCAAGAGTTCCCGAAATGAGGTATACCTGTGATTCTTCTAAGCAGGGGCTCCTTGATATACAGAAGACTGGTTACCTTTTGAAGACTCTGTACTGTTCCATACAACCAAAGAACAACAACACTATTCAATTCGACACATAATAGTAATTCAATTTTGTTAACATGGTAACACATCACTGAGTCTGAAGCACCAAATGCTAAAAGCAAAATTTTTGCCATTTATTTCTGAAATGCAGTTAGCTTCAGCAAAATTATTTCATAATTGCATTCAAATACTTATTCAAGTATCAAAGAAGGCAACCCTTCAAAGAATAACCGCCCTATGGAGATCACGATATCTGCTGGAAAACAATTTGTTTTTTTTCTTTCCTGTCTCATCCTCCAAGCTGTATCCGTAGCTAACAGCCATGTATTGGAGAGGAATTGAATGAACAACAGGGGGGAAGCTTTCAGAAACAGCTTTGCTCAATTTCAATTCAAGGCAAAAATAACCGAGATTAGGGGCTTACAGAATGGCAGGTGCGGCACCTCGTAAACGATCTTCCTGTCAGCAAATTTCTTCCAGGGTTACCAAATTACCCATTTTTGAGATAGGTCTGACTGATTTCTTCCTGATTTAGCTGATAAGAATCCACAACAGCCAATTAAATCTGGTAGGTTTAATAAAATCAAATATTCAATTTTTATCATTGATTTAATGAAGAGTCTTCGTATATAATTATTTCATTGGATGTGGGCTTTAGATGAAAATATATATGCATAACATCTAGAATATATAAGATTTAGCTAATTTTAGCAATTTTTAGAGAGTCTAAGCTGTATGTTACCATTCTTTACAACACTAATTTCTTCCCTTTTTCAGCTGGCATACCCACTTTGTCAGAAAATTAGAGACCACTCCCATCTCCTTTAATGACAACTGTGATTGGACTGACCTCAGCTATATTTACCTGTAAACCTTACTATCTTATTCCTCTATCTCATGTCTGGTCTTTTCCTACTTCATTTACTGTTCCATGGGCACCAGATGATTAGCCTTGGGTACCATCTGCTATCCTCCCTTCTTACTAAGTGTCCTGCCCATTTCTATTTTGTTTATTTATTTGTTTAATATCCTTCACCCTAATCCTTTTCTATGTCTTAGAATTGCACTGAGAGCCATGGAAAGAGCAATGCAAGGGATAACTCTAAGAGATAGTATATGTATACCCATGTATACCCATAAAGAAATCAAAATCCCATTAGTCCTAAAAGTTAGGGTATACAACCAATGCATCCAACCGATAGTCACCCATGGAGCTGAACCATGAAATCTAACAAAGTGACTGACCCTCAAACTGAGAACCATGTAACATGCACAGGAAAGAATCATGCTCTACATCACACAGAGAGATTAAAAGAGAGCACTGTATTAGACGAAAAACAGGAGTCAGGGATATCAAAGAATCCTACATAAAACTCAAATGGCAATGGGCTGGTCATGTTGTAAGAATGGCAGACAATTGCTGGACATCACATATTTGCGACAGGGTTCCCAGAGGTCATAGATGAAACTGAGGCCGGCAGAATATAAGATGGAGATATGAACTAGACAAGTTCAGAAATATTGGCTCCACAACGCTCATGATAGAGAGGTCTGGCAAATCATGGGGATGGTCTATGCCCAGTGATGGACGATAAATATTTTTTCATCAATGGTCTCTTAAGCAGTTTAAGATGGAGCCCACATTTTCCATCTGGCCTGGGCCTTCTACCTGCTCTGCTCAGCCCAGTCAAAAATACAAAAATGATGGCTAGAATACAGAAGAAGCCACTTACAATGATCACTTAAAGATGGTCTTTAAGATAACATTGAGCAAAAACACAAAAATTTGCATCCTAAATCCTGGCTTTTGGCTAAAAAATGCTGACCTCTGACAAGAATAGGAAATTCATATTATATTCATGGTTATAATTTCATTGTCATGTTAAATTCATTGTTACAAACAACACTCTGAAAAATTAATATGATTAATATATCATAATATAACTAGGATATACATGTCAAAAATGACAGTTATCTCTATGTGTATGAAAAATGACAGTTATCTCTATATGTATGAAAGCAGCCTAAAGCTGTTTTATTAGGTGATTTATTTTTAAAAATACAAGTATCCAAATTTTCATATTTTTTGCCGAAGTCTCACCTCATCTCAAGCTGTTTTAATGTATGATGATCAGACATGAAGTTTTAAGAGTTTCTACGACTTGAACTTAATTGTTATGTCATAATAGGAAGATAAATCAACCAATGAGATCAATACACAAACAAAGGAGAAATTTGCATATATGCTCATTACACAGAATTTTTAACTCACATTAAATAGAGTCGCTAGGATTAACCGATTTTGATAATAACAAATCGATAACATACGTGATATGAGCTTCCTTTGTGATTGTATATTCCTCATTCTCTTCAGAGGTTAACGTTCAAGCCAAAAGCCAGGATTTGGGATGCAGATTTGCAAGTCAACCCTCCCCAGTTCCGTGATTGGTCAAACAATTTTCCCACCCACGTATCCCCCCTCCATTCGACTTTGGAACAAAAGGTTAAATCAGTTACCAATAATCAAGTTTAAAGGACAGCAAAAAAAGCTATACTCCATAGACCAGCCTTTTCTCAACCTTTTTAGATTCGAGGAATCCTTGAAATAACTTTCACATTTCAAGGATTCCTGCATAAAAATATATTTAGAGCTAACATCAGTGCATTTAAAAATGTATTTAAGAATAATTATACACTAAAATGTGTTCATTTATTTGTCCTCTTTTATGTTGAGAGACGCAACTCTTCTGTATATTTTGTTGACAGTAAAAATGCTGAATTTAAAGAACCAAGGCATGCCTGTTTGAAAGGTGTATCTGGTGTCATGAAAATCTTCAGGAGGCTTCAACACGAAATAAGGAGTCAGTCTATTCATGATGCTAACAGCAATAATCAAAACGGAAATATTGTTAATTATAATAACAATCAAAATTGAGAACCATGCAATGTACACATGAAAGAATGGAGAGATCACAAAACAGCACAGTACATCCGAGAAAAGATAAGAGTCAGGGACATCACAGAATCCTTTCAAAATCTCAAATGGCTGTGGGCTGGCCATGTTGCAAGAATGGCAGATGTCCGATGGACACAACGACTCACAACATGGATTCCCCGAGATCACATGCGCAACCAAGGCCGGCAGAATATTAGATGGAGAGACTAGCTAGACAAGTTCAGGAAGTACTGGCTCTGCGATGCCCATGATATAGAAGTGTGGCAAATCCTGGGGAGGTCTATGTCTAACAACAGACATGATTAAAAGACTGATGATGATGATGATGATATCTAACTATTTCAATATTTAATTTAATCTCATTATATATGAAAATTTGTCAGAAAAACAAAAAAAAAATAACAAAACAAAAAACCCTAATTCTCTTGCTTAATTTGATCCCGAGACTCCTCCAAAATGATCAGAGATGAATGCCCGCCACAAAAAACGTCACTTTTTACGATCATAAAACATGTCTTCATTCCAGTGTAGATTCATGTAAATCAAGCATCACCCCTACATATTGAGGACCGCAGACCCAAAGGACTTCAAACTTGATAAGGATGGCCGATACACAGACCAACATATCTGGTGAATATCAACTTCGTACAATGGCCAGTTGTCAAGTTGTCTCAGTTCATGAACACACGATTATTTCTTAAATCATAGTTGGATAATAAAAATATAAAAGTAACAAAAACAAACTATAAAAACCCTTTCTCGTTAACAGAATGTTATTTTCCAAGCTCACTACGACACAAATTATTATCCAATCATATGGGTATACATTACATTTTATATTTTTCATAAATGCCGTCATTTTCATTGGCAAGAGTGAACTTGCATGTACCATAAGTGAAAAAGTAATTATCGGTATCATACAATGCTTACAGGCAAGTACAAAATTTAGAGCATTACCAGAAAATTGAAACGAAATATCAAGTATTGTTTCGTAAATAACTAGATTTGAGAAGATTTCATCAGAACGAATCTGAATCCTCAGAATTTAGAAAAAAAAAAAAAAATCTTTATATATATATATATATATATATATATATATATATATATATATATATAAAAAATAGATGGAAACTGACAGAAAAAAATAAAAAAAATAAATAAAATCATCGGAAAAAATTTTTACAACTAATAACAAAAACAGACGAAAAAAAATCTGGAAATCTGATTTGAAAATTTTCTTTTACATCATCCGAGTCAAACTTTTTAGAAATTTTTCAAAAAACTTGAAAATTTGTAACAAAGGTAAAAAAAAGACAATTGCTGGGTTTTTGCTTTGGTTAAATTTCTGGTGTTTCCAGTGCTAACGTCATTGCAACAAGAACCGCTACATGTTATACGAAAAAAAAAATCTCCTATGAAGCAGAGGTCGGGGGATTTTTCAAGCATGAACAAAATATTCGAGGAACTTTGAATAACCTCTTGCAGCAACCCAGTTGGGAAAGATTGTACAAAGGTTGTGAACAAACAGAACTTGTTAATCACTCAATACAAAAAAGTAGGTTTTTAGTATGGACTTCAATTTACAGTTTAAGTCTATGCTAAATCGGTGCCTAAACACCCAACAAAATGCAAGAGAAGTAACTTGATACTACCCGTTTTTTCCAATGGCTGAAAATTCAATTTACCAAGTCTTATATCTAAAAAGAACATCCTTTGTTTTTTTTACAAATCCCATCCCCTAGGTTTTTTAGTCGGGGGTTCAGTTTACAATGTACCTCAGTGCTAAATTGGTCACTCCTGTCAGTCAGTATTCACACTTGTTCATAAAAAATTCAGACTTTCAATGATCACTCTCCAACAAAAAGAGAAAAAAAAAAACTTATTCGTTGATCACCTTCTTCCAATTTTCGAATTGAACCCCCACAACACGGAATGCCGCCAGAAGATATTGGTCACATGACATTTTCTACTGAATGACTAACCAAAACTGTTCTTTCTGCTCAACTCTTATATTCATAAACCGCTTGATATCACTCCCAAATGAGAGAAGAGCTTTTAGATGGAGGAAACAAATTTATCATGTCAAGTGGAATATGAAATGAATAAAATCTATCCAAAGCAGCAAAGGAGGTAACTTTATTCAGTAGTTATTCCTTTGATATCATCATTTCAATTTTCCTGTACGATTTAAGAGTTGATAATCAGAGAATAACCATTCTGAGATACATGATAAAAAGCCACAAAAATAAGATGGAAGATAAGTCCATACTAGGAATTAGAGAAAAAATCTAGCGAATCAATATTTGATAAGTAATCAGTCTCCAGGTAAATTAGGAGAATGTACTTCTATGGATTTTGGGAATCCTCTCAAATGATAAAAATCTATGCTAAGTGTGCTTAACATTTTCAGTAGGCTTACCTGTCGGGGAAACTCAGTATTCGTTATCAGCAGATAATCCACTTACCTGGAAAAAAAGATAAGAGAAAGGTTTTAATTTTTTGAAAAATTATACATTTCAACAATGCATTTAATCATCCGTACAACCATCTCGATAAACAGCACAAATCTTCTTAGATATGTCCACACAAGTCTATTAGGAGAATTTTGGTCGGCCACAGTTACCTTAAACAGCAGAAAGTTGAATGAGTGGGGAGGTTGTGTTTTGTTTACCAGCTACTGTTATATCATAAGAGGTGTGATGTCATATAAAGAATATCTATTCTGATCAATAGATAATGTTTCAGGTGTTTGTTTTCCTTTTTATTTTTATTTTTTTACAACTTGCCACTTATCCTTTGTTGATAACTAAAATGGTCTTAAAAATAGTTAACATTGGTAATTTCCAGCTCACCCCCATGAAATCTTCAGAGGAAGAAATCACCCTAGGTTGGCAAGCTTTTGGTAGAACATGTATGATATTCAAGAACGAAAAAAAAAAAAAAAAATCCCACAAGTCATAAAAAGGATAGTATGCAACCAATGCATCCTACCGATAGTCACCTATGGAGCTGAAATATGGAACCTAACTAAAAGATTGACCCTCAAACTGAGAACCATGCAATGTGCACGCAAGAGGATCATGCTCAACATCGCATGGAGAAATCACAAGATAGCACTACGTATAAGAGGAAAATCATGAGTCAGGAGTATCGTAGAATCCATTAGAAAACTAAGATGGCAATGGGCTGGACATGTTGCAAGAATGGTAGACAACCAGTAGACATCACGACTCACAAGATGGATCCCTAGAGATCATATACAAAATTGTGGCAGACATAAATTAAGATGGCATGACGAGCTAGACAAATTCAGAAAGCACTGGTTCTGCAACACCCATGAGGGAGATCTGACAAATCTTAGGGAAGGTCTATGTCCGATGATGGACGTTAAGAGGCTGATGATATCAAATAAAATAACCATACACTTGAACTCCAGAATGAATTATTGATAGAAATTTTACGCTTACCTCAAGCTAAACATACTAACAGTTTTTTTCTGACAGACTTTTAGCTGAACCATCCTCTCCTTCCTCCTCCTCTTACCACCAGTAATGCAACTACTACTTCGATTAGAATCCTCTTGAAATGTGAAATCACAAATACAGATGTATGGATAGTGGATATTTCGTTGAACTTATGGTTCTTTTCCTTTTTTGCATTTGAGTCAGATTTTTACCTTTCTTAAAATAAACATACTGAAAACATTCCTTACTCTCTTTCATCCTCAAAGCTAGAATTAATAAACAAAAATACGACAATTTCGAGGGAGTTAAAGAATATGATACGATCAAAATCAGGGATGGAAATAGGTTTGGTGAACTAAGTATACGAAAAATGTGGGTGCACAAAGATGCCGTTTCCGGGAAACTTCTAGAAAATGTTTCAAAGCGCATGTTTTGATACCTACAAGAGAGACAGTCTGTGGCTACATTGGATCCTGATTTTGAAATCATATATATATATATATATATATATATATATATAGCTTTACAGCTAGTAACACTAAACATTAAAAATCTTCAAAAGGATTTTTTTCTTTTTTGTGTGTGTCACTTCCGTCACCTATTTCCTCTGATATCAATCAATGCAATTCATGTAATTTTCTTCAGTATTTTCTTCCCCAATTTCACATACTTTTTATGGTACAAAATATGTATGAATTGTCTCTTGTAGGGATCATCAGTTGCTTTCCAAGTAACTATTTTAGGGATTTTGAAAACAAAACAGTTCTATTAACTTAAAACCCTGGCAGTGTTGATCACCTCCCTTACTTATTATATAGCTTATGCCAGACATGTGGTTGGTCATCTTACATAAGTTTTAATGTGTATTGATACATTGACATTATTTTATACTACCAACTTATCTTTGGATAGAGACCTTACTTATGTAAGTTACCAAAAAAATGTTTTTTACGATGAGGGATATGTATTAATTCTATACAACATGTATCATATATACATGTAATTTAAAGTATGCATAATAAAAAATACTATTGTATGAACATTTTCTCTTTTGTGTTTTGTTGAAGTAGTACAATTACATTACATTACATGTGGTGTGGTTCCGAGATATTTCAAAACGGTCAGCAGAAATTTTTTGCCTCAAACCTTGTGTTTTCAGGAAGTGAAAGATTTTCTGATGCCTCCTTATACAATAGAGATAGGTCTCAAGAACTAGGCATATGATAATGTGTCTGATGGTAGACACTGAACAAAGACAGAAGAATCTGTAGCCCTCTAGACTGATTGGTCAGGTGAGCCATTCGTAAGGCTACGGTGATTTGACTCATCATCATCAGTCTTTCAATGTCCGTTGTTGGACATAGACCTTCCCCAGGATTTGCCACACTTCTCTATCATGGGCGTTGTGGAGCCAGTACTTTCTGAATTTGTCCAGCTCGTCTCTCCATCTAATATTCTGCTGGCCTCGGTCGCACATGTGATCTCAGGGGATCCATGTCGTGAGTCGGTTGTTGCCATTCTTGCAACATGGCCAGCCCACCGCCATTTGAGATTTTTAATGGATTTTATGATGTCCCTGACTCTTGTCTTTTCTCGGATGTACTGTGCTGTCTTGTGATCTCTCCAAGTGAGGCCCAGCATAATTCTTTCATGTGCACATTGTAGGATTCTAAATTTGCGGATCTGTCTCTTGGTTAGGTTCCATGTTTCAGCTCCATAAGGGACTACTGGGAGGATGCATTGGTTATACACCCTTCTTTTTAGGATTAATGGGATCTCATTTTTGAAGGTCGAGCTTGCTCTGCCAAAGGCTTGCTATCCAAGTGCGATTCTTCAACAAACCCGTTTGGCCAGCTAAATAAAAAGGTATACTGATACAACATTTTAAAGGCTTTTAACTTGATTATAAGACAAGAGTTAAGGACATCACAGAATCCATTAAAAATCTCAAATAGCGGTGGGCTGGCCATGTTGCACAAATGGCAGACAACCGATGGACATCACAACTCACAACATAGATCCCCCAAGATCACATGCTCAACCGAGGCCAGCAGAATATCAGATGGAGAGACAAGCTAGACAAGTTCAGGAAGTACTGGTTCTGCGACGCCCGTGATAGAGAAGTGTGGCAAATCCTGGAGAAGGTCTATGTCCAACGACGGATGTTAAAAGACTGATGATGATGAACTTGATTATTAGGTCTGATCAATACGTTGTATGGTTATACTTTCTGGAGCCTTTGTATGAGGTGTTTAATTACTATATTTTACATCCGGAAGACCAAGAATTACTAATGATTTTTCAAATGTTGCATTTTTATTTTTAGATTTGAACGAAGCTATACGTTATTGGAAGCATCTAGCTTTAGCTATCGCATTTTACAGCATATAAGACAAGCTTTTCGCCAAAGTTTTGTCTCTAGAGGTGAATGCTTTATCAGTTGCTTCCTAACGTTGCTGTGTTATGCAAATAATGTAAACAACTGCTCACTGTGAGGGTTAATATAGATCTGAATAGATAGGAGCATTAGAATATGCCGATAGTGCGGAGGGCTATAAAGATCGGGGGGTTGAGGGAAGGGTGTCTCTTTATTTTTCCAGTAATATGCCCGCAGATATTGAAGGGCTTCTTACATGCCGTGAAATACAGTAACAAATAGAATTATCTTTTAGGGCCAACACATTACATTGACAAATTTTGAATTGCAATGGATGTCGTTTATCCCGCCAGTTTGAATTCCTAAGCTCCTCAAATTGCCGCCTCACTTCCATGAGAATTAACGGAAAAGAGAAACAAAAACAGATGTTTACAAGATGTTTACTTATGTTTTGAGAGAAAATGATCAATCTTGAAACCTTACAAAGAGTGATATCACATGGCGTGAGGCTTAATGCTTAAATTCATATTAGGAATTCCTACCACTTATTCGTGCTTAATGGAGCAGCAGAGTGGCGTGACAGTCACTTGCACACATGGGAGTCCGCTGCCACTTTCCCTGGAGGGGGGGGGGAAGATATATTTCTAAGGGCTGAAAAAGAATATATATATTCAAAATATAATGGGTGTTAACAGAAAAAAAATTGCCAAGACAAACTGAAAAATATATTTTCACATTAGTTTGACAGCAAAAAAGCTCTAAAACTTATTCTTTTTTCCAAAAGCCCAAAATTGCCAAGAAACTCCAAAAATGCTAAAGATGGCCAAACTTTGGCACAACTAAACAGAGATTTAACTGAAAATATATTTTGAGGCTAATCTGTTACAAGCAAAGAATAATAATACCATCTTTTTATACAGTTATATTAAGATAAGTTTATCTTAATTGTACTGTACCATTATCCTTCAACTGTAAGGTTCTAACTTTCAAACCCTCTTGCCCTTGGGGTTGGGGAAACTAAATAGGCAGACCAATTTCAACTTTCAGTCAGAGCTGTTTACATTCACTTTTTACAAATACTTTTAGGAAAGGCCCAACTCCACTTCTCCCTACAGCTTTAGATAAATAGCTGGTTAATTGGAGCCTTTTAGCCCAGTAAGGTAGCCTATTTAAGAGAGATTTACTTTTGGCTGGCAACTTCACTTGCTTGTCACGAAAACTACAGCAAAATTGGGGGGGGGGTACTTTTAGTAACCCTGAGCAAGACCTTTCAGACACTTTACATTGAAGGACTAGTAACAGAGTTAATTAAAAGTAATGTGAAATAAAAACAAGTTCAAATACTTTATTGAATACTAAAATTGTACAGTTGGAAACATTAAAATATCAAATATTTAAAATGAAGACTAAAAAAGCGAGGGAGAGCGATTTGGGGGGGGGTACTAAAGAATGAACAGCAATACCTGTATCAAGCACAAATAAATCACTGTTGCCCATGCGTGAAGGAGAAGAATAATTTTTAGAGAATGCTTAGTGGTGTACTCATGCAAATTTTCATGGTTGTAGCCACAAAAATATGACAGAGTATCCGGAGAGAGAGTCTGTCTCTCTCTCTCTCTCACACACACAAAAAGGCGAGCAAAGAGAGAAGAATCTTAAGTCTGCTTGGTTGGTAGTTGGATGATGGTGATTCAATATAGCTACGATGTAGTGGAGGTAACTGTATATTCCTTGATCCACACCTAAATTTAGTAAATTCTTCATTAGCCCATCGTCTACACTTGAAGAAAATGCTATTGAAATTTATAGAAAACTTTTAGTGATATTGTGTGTACAAACATGAATGAATATCGAATGTATAAAAAAAAAAAAAAAAAAAAAAATGAAAAGATATCTCTACCCCCCCCCCATTCCTGGATCCACCCAAAAATTCAACATATTCTTCCTTACTCTATGGCCTACCCGGCCACAAAATTTCATCGAAATTCACAGGGAAATTTTTGAGGTATCACGTGGTATCTCCCATTGTAAACCAATCTCGGAACCCTGGGCCAAGAGAAAAGATAGAATTTAACCAATATTTACAAAATCACCTACAAAAACATGTTTTTTTAAGAACTAAAATCAAATATCTTTGTTATTCCACACATTTTTTTTTTACTTATACGTCGTATATCCTTGTTTTTGAGGCATTTTTTTTCAAGATGCCTTTTTTTTCAAACTCACAGAACTTTTTCTCATTTGTCTACTCAGAAAAAAAGCCACCAGTTTTACAGTCAAAGTCTCAAGTACAAAATAACACATATCAATAAATTGGTTGACAAGCCAGACATTTATTGAAGGCAAGACACGTCCTTTGAAAGCGAGTTTTCTCTTACTAACATACATCTTCTGCTAGTAAAAAACCCCAGAAAGAACTCTGAGAGAGCATGCCACTGCCAATGCTATAAATTCAATAATAAACACTTGGATCCGCCCCCAAATTTAATTGCTCATCCCTTAGCCCATGGCTCATAATTCTACAAATTTCCATTGAATTCATTCAATACTTTCAGAGATATCATATGGACAGACAGAAAGACAAAATGAAAGACATGGGTTACCTCTCCAACATTTTTGGCAGGGGTAATTAGGGCACTTTGCACCTCCCCTTGTTAGGTAGTTTTACATTATTCGGGGCTCAATGAGTGTCTTTATTGTAACATACATCTACTGCTTATAAAATTGGGACAGCTAAAATGTTTACAAAAAGCTTTGCAGTGGTGCCAACTTTAAAAAAAAAAAAAAAGATTGAAAAAGTTACCTCCCCTACATCATAGCCATATGTTAACTTATCTTCATCAAGTTTTCAATAAGCAGAGGTAGGAGCACATTTTAGATTCTTCTTTAACCCCTTTCATTTTTTCTAATAATGAAACACCATACATTCATTTTTCCAAGAGCTTTTTTGGACGATTGAACCAATTCTTGTTGTGTATTGTGAACACGTTTCGACTGATCCATATATATATATATATATATATATATATATATATATGTGTGTGTGTGTCAAGTAAGCTTGACAGCTTTGAACATTAAAAAATATTTTCAATAGATTTTTTTTGGTGTCACTTCAGTCACCTATTTCCCAAATATCCCTCAATGCAATTTATGTCATTTTCTTCAGTGTTCCCCCCCCCGCTGTTTCACATATACTTTGTTATTATGGTATAATGTATAAATTGTCTACTGTTTGGATCATCAGTTGTTTACCATGTAACTGTTTGGGGGATTTTAAAAACAAAACAGTTATATCAACGTGGCACCCCAGCAGTGTTGATCAAACACCACCTCTTTTTCTTATTATGTAGTTTATGCCAAACGTGTAGTTTATGCCAAACGTGTAGTTTATGCCAAACGTGTAGTTTACGCCAAACGTGTAGTTTACGCCAAACATGTAGTTTACGCCAAACGTGTAGTTACTCAATTTATATAAGGTTTTATGTGTACTGTATATTGTAATTATTTCATACCAGATTTATTTTTTGAAACAGGGTTTATGTAGCTTACCCTAAAAACATTTTTAACGATGAGGGATCAGTAAGTATAACAACAGACATGACTCACTCTTCGTGACATTTCTATTGAATGTATATATATGGATTGTTTGAAGATCTATCCTTAAGCCCATCATTGAAACCATTGGTCTGGCTTAGATATATGGGCAATACTTTGGCCACATATTGATGTACAAGTTGTTTTCAAACATCTGAAAACAGTTAGACCATCTACACAAGTGTTGCCGACTTCAAAAAATCTTTTCAAGCAAGATCCTCAAAAAAGGTCCAAACGCGTTAAATAAATATTTATCTATTTGTAACTCTTATTAATAGCTAAACATGGCTAGAAAATAGCTAAAGAAAAGCTGAAATCGCCAAAAATAGCCCACAAATATATGGCTATAAATAGTGCTAATCGTAGAATTTTCACATTTCCCGAACAAGGAAAACAGTAAATTGGTAACACTGGCTTGAAGAGAAGGTGGATCATTTTCATTAAGTTGCATCATGTCCCCAAGCTGGTAGCTTTAAACGCTTGACCAGAAATTGAATTTTAAGCCTACACGCAAGGTGTGACAAACTAATCAAGTGTTAGGAGCTGGCGCTGGGGGCTTATGTGATGATAACACCTTCGCTGCTGTTAAATCTTAGCTGGTACATCTGTGTTTATCATGGTCAATATTAACCGAGTAATTACACACGTAGTAACAAGGACAATTGGAAGCTGACAAGGATGGTGAGTCAGCAAATGTCAATCACCACTACCCACAACAGACCGGTTTAATCACTGTCGCTGGGTTTGGGCTAATCTGATATTTATGTGTATCTATCTAGACTTTGCCCAGCTGTAACTGTTCATTGTAGAAACTTGGAATTTTGCACACGCACACCTCAATGAGTAAAGAGAATGTTTTGGGGGGTTTCTTGAAAATTCCCCTACTAAATTATTTTTTATTGGAGGGTCCAATATTTACAATGAAAGTTTATGATAAATTGGTCTCTTAATTCAAGTCCATGTTACTTTTGTCTTTTAAATCATAAATATAGGGTTCTAATCCGACTGGAAGTATTCTCATTAAGGTTATTTGATTTTACCAACACCATGGCTTACTTTGAATCAAAAAGCAGCATACATAGGTGCAGGTGATTCATAATTTCCCCAGGAATGCTTGTCTATTTTACTTCAGCCATTGAAGTTGAAAGGATTTTAGTTATATATTTGCTCATGTTTGTCTATCTATCCACACAATATCTCCAGCAGTTCTCAAATTTCTACGTCATTCTGTAGACAGGTCGGCCAATAACGGCTAAGGGAGAATAGCTTAAATTTAGGGATGGACCCAGGAATTTTTTTTACAGTTACCTCCCCAGTATCGTAGCTATATGAACTAATTTTCTATCAAATTTTAGTTACAATTTAACTGGTACAAGTCTCTGCTCTCTGAGTGGTTTATTTCTAATCTTTAAAAGTTTTCAATAAATAATAATGACATTTTGTCGAAGGGTGGGCTATGGGCTAGGGAAGGATTGATTTCTGAATTTTAAAGTGGATCCAGGAATATTTTTTGAATGAAGAGATATTTCCATACATTAAGGCATTTGGATTACATATTTTCATGTGCAGAAAGTAATTATATATTGACAAACCCAGGAAAAGATAAGATTGTTCTGATGGGAAGATCTTCTTCTTTCCCCCATACTTATAGGATTTAGCATCTACAGAATATCATGTGTTTCCATTATGAGAGCTGTTTATAAGTGGCAGAACATTCAGAAACAAGGAAGTTGGAAAAGGTCTCTCAAACTTCTTTTCAGGAAAAAAATCAACCCCAAAATCCCGGAATTTTTTTTCAACAAGAAATCGAACATTTGTCTTCTTGTTAGGTGACTGTCATTGATAATGATGGTGATTACATTATTGATAAAAAGTATCTAATTAAACTTCACTGGCATTAGTTTTTTTTTTCTCCTTTTTGAAAATACATTACTTTCCAAAATCTATATCAAGTCCTGAATATCAAATATCAAAACTGAGTAACCTACCTGAGCATCGTAACAATATATATATATATATATATATATATATATACATACATATATATATATATATATATATATATATATATATATAAACTGATTTTCATTCAGTCTTTTTGTTGCAATGACACCGGCAGAGGTATGTGCTCTCTGGGGGTTTTCTAGTTTGAAAATGTGCTCTCAAAGGAATTTTATAAGTTACAAGTCACCTTCTTTTCAGAGACAGGTTCGTATTACTTGTAGACAAATGATCAGAGGTATTATACTAAGAAATGGAAATTTCAGTGTCATTCAAGATATTCTGTTCCAATAGCCATCATCATGACCCACACAGAGATCTTATCTACTCCACAAATTGAGGAGTTTGTTATATTTCTCTCATAGATTGAGCAGCAGTAACTTACACTAAGGTCTTTTGCAGCGTAGGACCAAATTTGTATGGTCCTGAGGCCTAATTAGGTAGCTTCATTATCAAAACAATCAAATAACTTTGATTCCACCATCAAACTAAGCCTTCAGGAAAAACGATTGAAGTACATATTTTTGCCTCGGGTAGAAAAAGGACTAAGGACTATCATTTACTATGGGTGTCAGTTGAAATTGTTATTGTCTCCTGTTTTTTCAGTCGCTTAACTTGGTTATTTCTCAATATATTTCAATGAATGTAGGCCCATGGAGAGATTCCAATTGGGCTGATCCGATTATTTGTTTTTATATTTCATAAGCTAAAACATTTTTGTTTACAATAGAGAAAATTTTTCAAATCTTGACAATTTAACTGGGATTTGTCTCTAATGTTGATAAAACCCCAAAATTGGAAAATGGTGAGTTACAGTCTATCTGATTGTTTGTTTACATATTACAGGTAAATAACCATGTCATCATACAAAAAATATTGAGCTTTAGAACTACTGATTGGATCTGAATGAAAATTGTTATATAGGTTTTCGGGTAGCTGATTATTGAAAATATACAGGGAAAGATTTTTAAGAATTTTATGGTTTGAATAAATCAATAAATCTTGAAAAAAAAAAATAAATAAAATAAATATAAATATCTCTAAGAGTCATAAGGAAAAACTAATTCCTATTCTCACTCATCCTTTGCTTGACCACAGTGTGTGAAGGTACATCACTAACATAGCAGTGAGAAAAGCATTTATGTTACACAACAAGAATCTTTAAACATAATCTCCTTCCTTGTCAACTCATCATCAGTCTTTTATTGTCAGTCGTTGGATATAGACCTTCCTCAGGATCCGCCACATTTCTCTATCATGGGCATCACTGAGCCAGTATTTTCTGAATATGTCCAATTCATCTCTCCATCTTGTATTTTGTCGGCCTCGGCTTTGCATATGATCTGTGGAGTTCCTTGTGAACTCAATGCAATTAGAATGAATTTTCAATGAGGATGATTGGGAACATGCTCAAAATCCACTCCAAGTGACAAGTATTTCTTTTCCTTTTTAGATCTGTAAGTATGTCAATAGACTTCATTCAAAACTGTTGATTATATATATATATATATATATATATATATATATATATATATATATATATATATATATATTGTGCAAATTATAAATCGCAAAATTATTCAAAAAGGAAAGAAATGATTCACAAAGATAAACAGGCTATTTGGAAATAATGCCTAACCATACTTTCATCTCTTATTTCCTAATCCAATCAGTTTGAAACAGTCTTTAAAGAGGAAGAGATTGATTTACACGTCTTTTTTTTCAAAGTGTCCACACATCTCTATAAGATGCTTTTCAGTTGGTCGGTTGGTTCCAGTTATGTTAAATAGCATGAAGGAAGAGGCGTGATGTCAATGAAAAGTGTGATGTCAATGAAAAGTGTGATGTCAATGAAAAGTGTGATGTCACAAAAGGATGTCCATGATTTGCATTTTTGTCAACTAATAAGGACACAAACTGCCAAAAGACATCAGGTTTCTACTCTCATTCCTACAAGAGGAAGATGTGCCGTAAAGTTATTTTTAATGTGGGATCCCAGTATAAAAAAAAAAAAAGCTCCAGTCCCACAACTGGTGTTGCTAGGACATCAGGGCAAGCCAGATTGATCCTTTCCAGTGCGATGGGACTGTATTGCTCCCCTGAGACTTGGCTGAGTAATTTTTTTCAGGCCACAGGATGCTGTGTTCATTCACTGTCCCACCACAGCAAAATGTGACACAAGGTAGAGCTTAATGTGGGGAAAATAGGAACTATCCATCCAAAAATGTCTCCAGCCGATGCGGCTTTGGTTTGCAAAGCAACCTCCACCACGAAAGTGTCAGGACAAGTCCTGAGCTGCTCTGTTAAGTGCAATGGAATGGTGCTGCCCCAGGGTGCCATATTCCTAACAGCTGGGCCGAGTAATAAAAGGGAACCGGAAGGTTCCCAATGCTTGTAGCAGTGCGCAGCCTCAGTAAAACCTCATTTGCTGATGCACTGCACTGGCGCACTCAGTCTTGATACCACCCACATCCCAATCTCCTGCCCATTCGACAGGCAAGTGTTAGTACTGACGCCTCAGTCTCTGCTGGGGAACGGATACTATACCTTAATCCTGCCGAAAAGGCCAGAAAAAGGGGCACAGGATGCTTGTTCTTAACAATCGATAGCCGTCATAATATTAATAGTTCCACTTGTATCTGAGACAAAATCAATTGATTTGAATAAATTCTAATTCTAGCACCAAAAATAAATTTTAAATTAAATATTCTTTAATTATCTCTATACATTCAAATATTTTAGCATACTTAGAACTGGTTTCAAGTTTTTTATAGTCTCTGCACATGAAACGGCGTTGAATTAGTTTTTTAAGCAGTATTTGGGTGCTTTTCATAGTTCGATGCTTTACAGAAATAATGCCTTGGTCTAAATGTCTCCATTACCAAGCTACAACTCAATCAGACAATCTATAAAACAACTTAGAAGAAACTGCGAATGGTACAGAAATAGTGCTGCAAATTAGTTCTGTAATTAGATCTTTGCTAATAAATTAAGTGATATTTTAATGAAATAAAGACTGAAATCAAATTTACTTTATAAATGATATGTGATATATTTCCTAGATTGTGGTTATATATTTGGAGAATCACATCGTCCTTTTTGCAGAGAATTTCCACAACCTCCGACGGATGCTCGATGGACTGAATGAAGAAAGCAAGAAAGTCGGCCTACACATGAATTTCAGCAAAACGAAGATCATATGCAACAATCACGTCAGAAAATAAACTCACTGATCAAAATCAAAAATGCAAAACTGGAGAAAGTAGACCACTCTATCTACCTAGGACAACTAATCTCCATAAAATCCTCAGAGGAAGAAGAAGAAGTCAAGCAAAGAATCACTCCAAGATGATAAGCCTTTGGTAGAGCAAGCTAAACTTTTAAGTACTAGAAAATCCCATTAGTTTTAAAAAGAAGAGTATATAACCAATGTATCCGCCTTATAGTCACCTATGCAGATGAAACACAGGACTTATCGAAGAGACTGACTCCCTACCTGAGAAGCATGCAACGTGCACATGAAGGAATCATATTCAGCCTCACATAGATCACAAGACAGCACAAGATATCAGGAAGAAAACAGGAGTCCAAGACACCATAGAAAATAATACAAAATGGAGAGAAAAACTAGACAAGTTCAGAAAGTATTGGCTCCGCAACACCCATGATAGAGAGGTCTGGTGAATCTTGGTAAAGGTCTTTGTTCAATGACAGATGATAAAAGCATAATGATGATGATGTTCCAAGGTATTTTAATGTTTTTATCTCAATTTCAGATGTGAAGTTTAAAAAAAAAAAAAAAAAAAAAAAAAAAGAAGGGCAATATTAATTTTGCTATATCTTCACATGAGAAAAGAATTAAGATTTCTATGGTCAGACTTTTAGGCTTGTTAAAAAAAGATTATGGCGGGAATTGCAATGAACAAAATTCAAGCTACAAATGCAATAGGTTCTGTGCTTCAATAAAAAAGTCAGAAAATGGGTCCCGCATGAACAGAATGAAAGGTTCCATAACCACTATCTCTCAGCTGTCCGTCTAAACCTAGAGAATAAGATTATCAATGGTCAGGAATGAAGACAAGGATTACTAACAATATAGGTCCATATATATTATTAAGAAATGGATACAAAATCCAACAGAATGATTATAAATTGTGTTATATTATATAGGAACTTATTTGAAATGATCACCCGATAGTAAATGGTGAATGTATCCTTTTGCCTAGAATAGAATAAATGATTTTAGAAAATGCGTCTGCCACAGGAATTGAACCACTGACCATGAGGGTAGCTGCTTCAGCATAGCATTGCTCTAACCATTGAGCTGAACAGATGTTGGCAATAGAAAGACCCAAAGGATATATATAATGGAAACCAGGAAGGATAGGAATATCTGTGGAAAATATGCTCTTTGGGTTAATGTTAAATTGGTATTTAAAGTAAAATTCCATTATTGTAGTTCATTGTTCAATTGCATACTTTCCTCCAGGAAGATTCCCAAAGGTTTCCTTAAAACATTCGAGAAGAGGAAAAACAGTTTTAATAAAAAGCAACCGAAACTTAAGTTGAAGGCAAAACTTAATCACAATTGATAATAATGTTGATATACTTCAACCAAGAATAAATTAGGAAAAAAATAAAAATCAAAAAATTAAAAATATCTTCTCAATTGTAAACATCAACTAGCATGGAATATCAGCTGTAGGGAGTTGGGTTTAGGGTGAAAAAAAATCAACTTTTTTTTGGCTATGGAGTCCCCGTGGCTGAATGGTTAAAAGTGGCCAGGTGTATATCAGAACCCCTTTGGCTAGAGGATGCAAGTGCGATTCTTACCATGGGCTAGCTCTTTTATTTCTGATAGCACAGTTTAATCATTGTCGTAGGATTACAGTCCGATTCAGAATTGTGATAAAAAGCAACTGAAGTTAGGATGAAGTTAAAAACAAGTCAAAATTAAAAATGTTGCAATACTTCATCCAAGAATAAATCTTTTCAAAATTTTTTCAAAATCTAAAAGAATATGAAAATAGAAAAGGTCACGACTGTTTTAAATCCCATCATGACTTTTGTGACAACCTATATAATATCAGTAGAAATGAAGTAGGAGAACTGTAATTCATAAAAAGTTGGGGACCCCACTCCATTGGGGTTGGACGGAGGAGACGTCATTTTTAGATAGCTCCCTCCTCCCCTTTCCAGTTATATCTTTGATCTCAGGCAAGGGGTCCAGGATGCAACACTTTGATCCTGGGCCAAGAGCAAAGATACTCTGATTCTAGGTAGAGGTGCCAATTCATACGTAAATACTACCATCATTTTTATAGGTACTATGCTGGTACCTTCACAGCCAGCTCAGCATCTGCTTCAGTGGTATCTCTTAGATCTGTACTTGAATTGCACAGACAGTCATACTGTTGTGATACTTCCCTCAACGGACAGTAATTCTCAATATGCTTGAGCATCTACTATATACAGAACATGTTAACGTCCTGTGGTTTAACAACCTGGGTCAGCCATCGAGTCTGAATACTCATGCAAAAAGGTATCTAGCTCAGGCATCTCCCTGATGAAGGACACTCCTGTTGAACTAGCAACCTAGGTGCCTTGCTGATACTTGCACCATCTTGGTGAACCATTAGTTTAAAGGGTGGTGTCAGGTATACACACAGCACATT
>OY735236.1:8977808-9027808 GCA_963457665.1 Thysanoteuthis rhombus | reverse complement strand
GAAGGTCATCTCCTATAGGAAATACACAAAATTACAGTGTAAGTAATTTATACCTATATGATATATCTATATTAATTATAATCCCAGGTAAAGACAAATGAAACCAATAAATCAGTTATTAGGATTGATTACTTCTGCTATCTCTATATTCAAGTGGTCTACTACTACTATAATTTAATTTTTATCCATCAAACTTATGAGGGATGAGCAATGAATGAATGACAGCTATACAGAGGGGTGAGTTCTTTCTGCTCCCATTCAAGTGTAAGCATCCTCTTCCATTCTTATCCTTGTTCGTAACATTACAAGAGTAATGAAAGAGAAGTGGAAGGATAATCGAGATTAGGAGAATGAATTAGTCATACATACAAACAAGAAGTGTATGTATATATATATATATATATATATATATATATATATATATAATTCATAGAACAGGTCTGGTGACTCAATAGAAACTGTCACGTGACCAACGTTTTTTTTTTACAGCATACCATGTTCAGGGTGATCAATTGAAACAGTGGAAGGAGGGGTGATCAAAGAACAAGTCATTTCTTTTGCCATTCGTTGGGCAGTGATCACTGATCAAGTCAGAATTTTCAAAATACAAGCAGGTACAAACTAAGGATCAATTCAGCTCGTACAAATTCATAACACACGCGGTAGACATCACTTGGCATCAAAATGGGGAAGTCTTGCACGAAACGAAGTTCTCAAAGCGTAGTTCAATCCTTGGGAACAGCATTGGTTGATTAAGCAAACATGTCATTTGAACCCTCACAAAAAAACAATGTTGAACCGATGTAGAGACACACCCAGTCAAGTTGTACAGTGAAATCCCAACCCAACCATCCAGCGTTACCAATTTAAGCATCAGATTTAGTATTTCTTGTTTTAGGAATACGAAAGAGTACTAAATTAGCGCATGCGTACTGAAATATTTTGGCCACTTTTTTTCCACATCCTTTTGGGGTATTTCGAACATTTTGGCGTTTTGGGGCTTTTTTTAAAAAGCATTTTTCAGCAGTCAAAATTAAACATTTTAGCCATTTTTTACTCATTGTGTTCGACGTTTTGGGTATAAAAATTTCGGACTTATAGCAGTCAAACTAGCCCCAAAATATTTTGAGTCAGCTACATTGCCCGCATAGCTAGTTCTTGAAATTTGCACAGCAAAACTTTAAACCTAACTACGCGGCCCTTTTGTGAGAAAATTCAAGCAATGCTCTTTGTATGGAAAATAAACCTTTAAAACTTATTGAAACGACAAAATAATAGATAAGAAGTTAGCAATATAGAATTATAACATTTTACAAGTATACACCTTCCTATTCTGATGTCAACCTTGATTGTTTACGAATTCTATTGCAAGTACTAATATGTTATCTTAGTATAGTTTTAGTTTCTGGGTCATAAACAAAGAAAAGGGAAATAAACTAAATTACTTTGGTTGGGAAAAGAACTTCCGTTCAACTTCCTGGATGTCAAATCAGCCATTTTCCTGCTAGATGTAGCTGATTTACATCCTATTCAGCCGATAAAAATCTCCGATAGCAGATAGCTGGAAATCTGGCCATTAGAAAAAATAATTGGCCGATTTAGTTATATTTTATACTTAACTCAAAACATGGGTATTTAATATTTTTAGCCTTAAAGTTAAGTGAAAATGGGGAAATATTAAAGTGACTCGAGTCATTTTTTAAAGGTCAAAGCTGATCAAATCACATAGGACAGATATTTTTTCATAATTTTCAGTATTTTTTCTTTTACTTATGATCGATAAACCGAATTTTAATGGAATCTTTTGTTTTGAGGATATCTTTGAAGTCGGATACTAAAAATTTCTCAGCAAATCCACTACAAATCTGGTAAATTTAATTGAAGAAAATTCAATTTTTATTAATAATTTGCTCTGGAGTATCAGCATAGTTATTTGATTAAACAATTGTACATTAGATTAGTGTAAAACATTTAGCCATAAAGTTAGCCAAAAAGAGAAGAGATGAAGACTATTTTTGAAGCAGTTTTAGCCGGAAAAAAACAAATTCGGGTTATAGTGGTGACATTAATACGGTGAATTTTGTACTTTTTGGAAGGTTTTAATGTATTCTTTTGTCGACGAGTCTTCAAGTGATAACCATAGAGAAAGCTATAGCTACTAAAAAGCACGGAGAGAGAGAGCGTATCTCTACCAACGCCATTGTCAGGGGGAAGTAATTGTTCATTGAGAACTTTTGGAGATATCGTGTGGACAAATATGAAAATATGAAGATTACGTTGTTTGGACTTGTAACTACGATGTGGGGGGATAATTGTGCATGAATCTGCTCCGAAATTGAGTCAGTTCTGACGTAGCCAATTGTCCATCTCTCCACAAAATTTAATGGAAATTCATTGAGACCTTTGAGATATCGTGTAAACAGTAATGAGCGTATAAAAATTGAAAAAAACAAACAAAAAGAAATAAATCTCATACACCTCTTTCCAACTTCGCTTATAGATGTAAATAAAAAAAATTCCCTCAAATTTTACCACATCTTTTTAACACCGTTGTCCGCCTTTTCCATACTATTTCATTGAAAATCGTTCAGTACTTCTTACGGGCGAATTGTGGGGACAGACGAACTAATAAACGGACGGACAGACAGATCCGACTCCAAACATGTACAGCTGGAAGCTCCAGAAACTTGGTAACATCAGAAAGCCGGCTATTTTCAAGATTTAAGAAAAAGGTATTTATTCTTTTTTAAAATTTATTCTTGTATGAAGAATTGCAACCTTATCAAATTCGACTTGTCGTTACCATCATTCTGACTTTCAGTTACTTTTCATCACAACTTTGATCCGGACCAGAATCCTACAGAAACGATTCAACAGTGTAATCGGGAAATTAAGAGCAAGTCCATAGGTAGAATCGAACTCACACCCACTAGTCTGAAAGGATCCAGGAAAAGCCTGGCCGTAATAAACTATTCAGATACGCCTGGTCGCCTTCAATACATTCAGCCACGGCTGAACTCTTTAATTCTAGGCTATCAACTTCTTAGTGTCAATGACCCAACTTGATAGTAGGGCCTGAAAGGAGGCTTTAGCCTATGATACACCAAAAACCTGGGAATTTCAGAAACTCAGGACACCCCGGGGTAGCTGACTTTCTGTACTTCTTTTCAACTTCGTTTACAGCGGTGAATAAATGGTAATATTACTCGGGCATTTTAAAAATGTCCCGAATGTTTGCTTTTGCATAGCTTTACAGAGTAACGTTAAAACATTCCATTAACTAAGTCAGACGGAGAAATAGTCAAGTCACTTTTTTTACAACCAACTTACTCTATTGAACATAGTATATCGAAAGAAAAGAGGCTTTAGAGTGATTTTTTTAAAAAGACACACTTTGCTTTGTTTTTAGTCAAGAATACTTCAAGTTCATAATGTGAGTTTTCAACTTTTAAAAAATTCAGCAGTCAACTTTTCAGTCACGAATGGTTTCAAGTGGATAAACAAGTGCTTCCTTGATGAATGGACACCACTCGGATCTTTTATTTTTCTAACTGTGTTAAAAAAATGAAAATTACATTTTATTCAAGTTCATCAAATGAAATATTATAAATCATTATTTTCAATTCTTCTCTCTACTTCTCACAATCTTAATCTATAAGTTGTAACTTATAAAAGGTGAAAAGTTATAACGTTTTAAAATGAAGATGGAAATTAGATCTTTATTGTTTTTTTATTTATGAAACGTTCTTTCAGTCTTGAAATCTTTTATCAAGTTTTGAATTATTTTTGAAACCATGGTACTACTGTTAAAAAAAAAAATAATTAATCGTTCCAAACGTTTTCTTTTAAGAAAAATATTGGTGTAGTAAAGTTGAAATAGAAATAATGAATACTTTTAACAGCTGTGTTTATTTTCCACCTGTGGGAACATAATTAAGTTTTATCAATAAAAATACAAATGAAAAATCTGTTTATTTCCCCAACACTTGGTGACAAAAAATTGTTTTCGTAAAAGAACAAAGATTTTTTAAACTTTAAAAAACGTTATAAATACTGAGGATTTACATAAACAATTTCATTCATCTTTCCTCAATAAGAAAGAAACAATGAATGGGCGATCTTAATCAATTGGTTATCAAGTTCTAAGGAGAAGACACTTACAATACAATTAATTACTATCTTAATTTTTACATTAAACATTTGTAGTATGACAGCATGAATTTTTTTTTTCATTCACCCCAACAACAATGTCGAATGCAGAAATTATAATACACTAAAAAGAACAAACATTGAACGGTAAGTTAATTCATTATAACTGTAATTATCTTTTATGTAAATAATTTTAACTTCTTAAAGAATTTCTAAACTATACGAACTAAAAGTTCACAGTGGGAGATGGGCAATGTAATTCTACATCACAAAACGTGTTTTAATTCTATCCAGGGTTTTTTTTGTTGTTGATATTTTGAACAACAATCGATAATTGATTATCTTTAGAAATAAAAAAATGAATACTTTTTAGTCGGGATAGCAATTCTCTTGAGATTAAAGAGAATTCAAGTTGCTTCATTCAGATCACTGCAGCCCGACAACCATCCAAGTGGGCTACATAATCTTCTCTCTTTGCTCTAGTGGGTGGGGGTTCTCTCTCTCTGTCTAGGTAAGATTTTTTTAAAAGAATCATTCATATTGATACTTACGATACACATTGATTGTAATAACTATATACAAGCTATATATTTAGTTATAAAATACAGAATACAAGTCATACACAGTAACATAATAGTGATGTCATAACAGTTGTACAGAATAATAGTCATAACATAATAACACATAGCAGTCATGAAAAATGATATAACAATAAGATAATATATTATTCTGTATGACTTATATACAAGCAGCCATACTGAACTATACACACACAACACAGCCATACTGAACTATACATACACACACACCACAACACAGCCATACTGAACTGCATACACACACACACACACACCACAACACAGCCATACTGAACAGCACACGCATACACCACAACACAGCCATACCGAACTACACACGCACACAAACACACACCACAGCCATACTGAACTATACACGCACACACACACACACACACACACACCACAGCTATACTGAACTATACACGCACGCACACACACACCACAGCCATACTGAACTATACACACACACACACACCACAGTCATACTGAACTATACACATACACACCACAACACAGCCATACTGAATTATACACACACACACACACACACACACACCACAGCCATACTGAATTATACACACACACACACACACACCACAACACAGCCATACTGAATTATACACACACATACACACCACAACACAGCCATACTGAATTATACACACACACCACAACACAGCCATACTGAATTATACACACACACCACAACACAGCCATACTGAATTATACACACACACCACAACACAGCCATACTGAATTATACACACACACCACAACACAGCCATACTGAATTATACACACACACACACAACACAGCCATACTGAATTATACACACACACACACACACCACAACACAGCCATACTGAATTATACACACACACACACACCACAACACAGCCATACCGAACTGCACACGCATATACCACAACACAGCCATACTGAAGTACACACAACAGCCATACATAACATAAGTCACCACATAATTATACAGAATAATACGTAACAATTATACTGAATGATATATAACGACATAATATTTTATACTGGATTAATTATCCACAACAATTAAATAATCGACAGTTGTGTATTTACACGAATTACCGATGTAATCTACCATATAGGTAAATATGGTAATTCGTTACCTAATCTAATCAGGTGGTAAGGAAGGAATATTCGAAGTTTAATTTAATGAATAAAAGACAAAAATATAAGAAACACGTTGTTTTAGAACTCGGCAACAACAAAAAAGGCATCTGATTAGAAAAGAAAACTTTTTTTCCTATTTAAAATACAAACCATAATATGAGGTGGGATAAATAAATACTCACCGAAATAAATATAAAACTTGCTTCGACTATTTTTTCCCCTTTCCAGATTCAATTATAAGTATTTAAGTTTATTTTCTTAATAAAATTTACGGTGAAAATAGGAGAAAAATTCGTCTGCTTTTTTCTGTGTTGTGTTTTAAACTTTTTATTTTGTAATTAAAAGTTTTTTTTAGTTCCATGTTGAATAGAAAACGGTCCGGAACAATTAAATAAATCCAAAATCATCGTAGGCCAAATTTAGAAAGTTGCAGTGGCGAACAGTAATATATAAATAGATGTATGTACACATATATAAATAAATATACGTTCTTTGTATGTACATTATGTTTTTTAAATACCACAAGTCGTGAGCGAGTAGAAACGAGAGACGGTGTACAGAACTTTTATGTAAATACGGATGCGCAGCGGTGATACAAAATTCTCAACTTTCTTAATCAAAAACAAAAAATGTAAGATTTGATAGGAAGTATCTCGGCTTTCATGGCGGTCTTTCTCTCTCTCGAAAGGAAGGCAGTACATGCTAGAAATGTGAAACTTGGATGGAGATTTGTCTTTTTTTATGACTATAAAGACATATTACAAATTGTCGTTATTTTGTCTAAATCTTCGTTATCGATGAACGAGGCCTGCCACAGCGTTTTATGGTGTTGCTAACTCAAATTCTATGGCGCTGAATAGACAGCGACCAAACAAATAGACAAACAACAAAAGAAAACAAGAAAAAAAAGCCAAAATTCCCCCCCCCCACAACAACAACTTTGTTAGCCATTTTAAGGCCATTTTTAATGGCTAGGAAGAGGGGCACCGCATTCTTGGAGACCCACCGGTGGCCACGGGTTTTTAAAAAGCTATTACGGCTATTTTTAGCGCTAAACCAGCCGCTCGGTTTGCATGTCTCGTGCCAGCTCCGTCGATAAAAAATAAATAAATAAATAATAAAGAAAATCAAAAACAAAATTTAACACCCTCCCCCAGTCTAGTTGATCACTAATAATAAACCGTCAAGTGACCAGCGTCTTTTCGCAGCATGGGGTGATCAATCAAGACATCAGAAAAAAAGGGGGTGATCAATGAAGGGGTTACTTTTCACTCGCCTTCAAGCTTTTGTTGAATAACTAAATTGAAAAGTCAGAATCTCAAAACAACCATGAATGCAAGTGGACACAAAGTGGGTGACCAACTTACATTATAACCCCCCCCACACACACACACTAAAAAACTTATTTGGTAGTGAAATAGAAAAGATCTTCTCTAGACATGATAATGTGTAAATGTTTATATTCTCTGTTCTCTGATCCCATTAGTGCAACCAGTGCACGTTACACACACAGCCAGTCTACCACAATCACTTAGAAACTGAAGAAACACAAGTTAACTTATCGTCGACGTATTTTTTTTAACTGCATCTGCCAATTCTGGAAAAGGGTTATGTGGTTCCTAGAAAGAAGTGTGGTCCCACGCATGGAGCTTGTAGAATCCCTTTATTTTCGCATCCCATGAATTCAAATAATGACAGTTGTCTCGAAATACATGCAGTACTCATTTATTTATCTTAATACAGTTCAAAGTGTAATATACCATTGAGGGGCGTACAACAGTATTCTGTCTAACCATTATCGACGTACATTGTAGTTGTACCAGGTTAGAAGGATCACTAGCGGCGCTAGGCCCAGGTCGCCTTGACAAGTCTCCAAGAATTCAATCTTTACGTGACATTATCATCAGTCTTTCAACGTCTTCCCCAGGATTCGCCACACTTCTCTATCATTGGCATCGCGGAGCCAGTACTTCCTGAACTTGTCTAGCTCGTCTCTCCATCTAATATTCTGCTGGCCTCGGTTGCGCATGTAATCTCTGGGGATCCATGTCGTGAGTCGCGATGTCCATCACTAGCCCGCCATTCGTGCAACATGGCCAGCCCACTACCATTTGAGCTTTTTAATGGATTCTATGATGTCCCTGACTCTTGTCTTTTCCTGGATGAACTGTGATGTCTTGTGGTTTCTCCATGTGAGGTCCAGCATATTTTTTTCATGTGCACGTTCCATAGTTCTTAATTTGCGGATCTGTCTCTTGGTTAGGTTCCATGTTTCAGCTCCATAAGAGACTATTGGGAGGATGCATTGGTTTTACACCCTTCTTTTTAGGATTAATGGGATCTTATTTTTGAAGGTTGAGCTTGCTCTGCCAAAGGTTTGCCATCCTAGTATGATTCTTCGCTTGATTTCTTCTTCTTTTGAGAGTCTCAAAAAAAAAAAAAAAAAAAAAAAAAAGTACCCAGGCTGATACAAAATGCTGGCGCTGCCTCTAATTAGGGTTTAGATATTTCGGGACCGTAATCATTAAAGTTAGTGATATGAAAATAAAGCAATACTACTAGCTCTGTGGGAGGGGCCACACTTCTAATTGACCACTAAGTCAGATTTTTTACAAAAAAAAAAAAAAAAAAGTGTGAATGCTGCCGGACAGATACTAAGGTATGAGTTTAGCATTGACTAACATTCCAAATTGAATCTCCCTGTAAAAATCTATGTAAAGGGAAAATACAAAAAATATTTTTTTCTAGACACAAGGTGTAAATGTTCAAATTTTCTGCCCTCTATCTACTAAATTCATTATCAGCCATTTAGCATCCATCATAGGACAGACCTTCGCTAAGATTCGCAAGATTTCTACATCATGGGCATTGCAGAGCCAGTACTTTCTGAATTTATCTAGCTTGTCACGCCAGCTTACTTTCTGTCGGCCAAATTCACATATATTAGCACGAATTCAATTAAAACATTTGTTTCTGTTAATCACTTAGCTTTCACAGCTTGAACATACAATCATATCAGAGACTGAACAGAGCTATTTTGGGGATGAGGAAAATCCTTGGTATGACGAGCCAAAATTTCGGTTGGCTTTAAGATGGCTATTTCCGGTTAACTTTGGCTATAGGAATGGTCACATTTTAAAATCGTTAATTGTTTGGAATTGGTGAGATTGAACAATATTTCGATTAATCAGTTGCTTCCATTTTGAATGGCAAGAAGTGGCTCGATTTTTTTAAAGAAATTTTACAGAAAAATGAAAGCCGAAAACTAAACACTTGAATCTGTATTTCATTAAATTTGACTCGAAAGGATGTGAGTCAGGATGAATGTTACGGTTACAGTTAACATTAATTTTTTTAAAGCCACCTACTGACTCTGCCACTAACCCTAACCGAAGAGTAACACTAACCCCACCTACAAGTAATTGGCTCCGGAGTAAACGGTATTTTTAGATCGAAAATAACGTTATTTGATCAACAGTAGAAGTCGAGCGTCTTTCAGCCATTTAAAGTGTCTAATGTCTATATGGATTACCTACCCAGCAAAATATCGGTATCATGTTTAATCTTACGTATTCCTAACAATTACCTTGAAATCTTGTTATTTCCTTTAATACCATCAATTCCAACTCCCTGAAGGAATATTTCTAAAAAAAAATAAAGTTTAAAATTTTAGAAGGAGAACTCGTGTAAGCCATACGTTCATCCGAAGTTATAAATCCTCGCCACCCAGAAAAATAAAGCGTAAGTTAAAAGGAAAATAGCCAATCGAAATTTGGACTCATCAAACCAAGGATGACTTTTATTCTTTTTTTTGAAAATTGAAATATCTCAGTCAACAATTGGTATCGGATTTCTCACTATACCTAAGTTGAATCGGCTAGAGACAGTACGAGAGCGTTTACAAGACGATTACGTCCACTATAACCAGGTGTAAACAAACAATATGGTGTGGAGAAATCAGAAGAGGCAGGGTATAGCGATGCGATACTAATTTGAATTTTGACTGCTGATGGGTATCCGTGTCGAAATTGGTAAGACATCTTCCATGATAGACGCCATGGAGCCCCCCACTAAACGTACGAGAAGTTAGTTCAATTACTGCTTCCTCGTTTAGAAAAATATAACTATTCATTCTACCTTTATTGAGACCAGTTAACCCGTACTCTAATAAGTATAAGATTTTGATTAAATACGGACCGAACACACACCTTAATTCACCAACGACGTTTATCTGAAATTCACACGTATAATTAGATTAGATATTATTACGCTTTTGAACTTCCGTAAACTGACTTATTAAAAAAAAAAATTTTGTTTACACCGGAAATAAAAGATCACGTAAATCTCGAAGTTAAACTTAGGAAAGAGGTTCAATTTACTTTGAAAATAAACAAAACTTTAATTAGTTTTAATGGGAAAAGAAGTCCCCATGTATTAACAATGCTAAATAAACGAAAAGTGAAGTTGTGGATTATTCTTAAGAAAATCTTCAAAGTTTAAAAAGCAGGAAAGTAAAGTTAAAAAGAAAGACTTTAAATCCACGAAAACTTTGATTTTTGTTTCAAAGTTTAAAAAAACAACAAAAAAACCCAAATTACTTCATGTTTTTAAATCTTTTTAAGACACCAGTCTCTCCTTTCTAAGTTCAGGTTTTACAGCTAAAAAATAAAATCTAACTAATCCTTACATTCAAAGAAATAGAAACTTGAAACGAATAAAATTTAATTTCCTAAAATAGCTCTGATTAATTAATTAATTAATTTTCTAAAAAAGTTCTGATGTAGGGAAGGTGGTCCAGAATTTAAAAGTTGCACTCTCTCGTATTCTCAAAGTTGAATACGGCACCAAAAATAAAACACAGACAATTTAATTTAATCAAAGCAATAAATTATGTACATTTGTTTTTCTCTCATGAATTCTCTTATTTCTTTTTACTTGTCCACTGTTTTTAAAATCGATTCTGCGGGAAGGGTTGGTTGTGAAACTTCAAACCTGGGACCGCCTTTCTTTCATTGAACGATAAAAGGATGAAAAAAAAAACAAGTAAGAATTTACCGTGTTTACACTTGTATAATACGAGAAATTTTATTTAAAAAGTCGGGGTCAAAATTCTGACTTGGAAATGATTAGTATTTTAAAAAATAACATACGGTAATAATACCTCGATTAATGCGGTTAATTCGTTCCCGGTCATGTTCAAAACCTCACTGTTCAATGTCTTATTATGTAATGCGTGTTTTTTTCTTCATCTTATTTACTAATTGGTATTAGTTATATCAATTAGTACAGAAATGCTCTAACCGCACTATTGAAAATCGAAACCTAACTAGTTAAAGTATTGCTGTACATATATTATTACTATTATAAAAAAGTGGGGGTCGCGTTATATTCGAGGTCGCGTTAAACTCGAATAAACAACAATCCTAACATAGTAAAAAAAATATTCTTTTTAATTTTAAACCGATGTAATTAATTTTCCAAGAGCTCTGGTTAATTTTCTAAGAAGGACGAAAGCATCCCGAGAGAAATATTCAACATAAAACCATTATTAAAAAGAGCATTTAAATTTTAAAGTTGCAATGAATGATAAGGAAGTTTTTACTCATACCTTATCACAGGTACTTCTTTTTCTATCAGTCGCCGTGTGAATCACTTTCTCCAAGCAATTTGCAAATAATCCATTCATCGAATTTACAGCTCGAAATTCGTTACTAAGAAACTCCTTTTAAAAATCAATAAAAGAAATACTAAAAAGTTCTGATATGTTTTTCGCACCTGCGGGTACGTACAGGTAAATATCATAAGTTTACTTTCCCTGCTATTATTAATGTATGACGAGTATTTGTTAATGTTCTTTATCGCTTGAAAGCCGGTCATGCACAGATTCACTCTATTCCCAGGTTGTACACGGAAAGAAAAAAAAAATAATAATAATCTGCTGAACCTGTATTTACTGTAGAATACCTTGGCACAACTTGGCGAAGAATGTATCCCGATTTGACGTAACGTGACGTCACGTTGATATGCGATCCGCCGAAAGTTTATGAAGCGGATCAGTAGGATTATAATTTACGTATTTACTTCCTTCACGAATTCTCTTGGTTCTTTCTATTTATGCGTCCTTTTTTTAAGATCGGGAGTGCACGACTGTGAAGTTTTTAACCCCACATCCGCCTCGTGACGTCAGTAGAATTCCCATTCGCTTTGACCACCTTCGTCGCGATGTATTGTACCGATTCTTATTCAATTCAACTCATCCGAAAACAAATAGACCCCTTTTTTCCTGTTTTTTTTTTAATGTGGAAAAAAAAAATGACGAAAATTTTTTTTTTTTTTTTTTTAAATGAATTTAATAAATTTAAAAAAATTACAATTCTGGTAAATCACTCAATAAAAATCGTCACCTGACCGACGTCTTTTTGTAGTATGTTGTATTGGGGGTGATCAACTAAAAAAATTGAAAAGAGGGTGATCTGCAAATTAGTTACTTCTCTTACCTGTCGTTGGATCACAGAAAAGTCTGATTTTTTATTAGAAAAAAAAGCATACTAAGGATCAATTCAGCATGAGCTTACATTGCAAATTGAACCCTCTACTAAAAACCATTTAGAGAGAGAATTTTCAATAAACCAAAAAAAAAAATCGTTCTCCATTGATACAGCCTTTATCCATGATACTTATATAGCCAGTCAGCCAGACCAACTTGAAAACTAAAGAAACTTATGTTGACGGTTTTGGTTGCTGGTTTCTAATAGGTAGTTAGGTTGAGTGGTTTCTCTCCAGTAGAGCAAGAAGAAAAGCATTATTTGCGCAGCTCCTACCTCTGGTTCTAACCCTAACCTTAGATCTAACGTTGTACACCGGGAATGTGAGCGATGCTGGAGTATGAAATCGAAAATTAAGTGACACCGCTAACTCTGTAGGAGGAGCCGGATTTTCTTTTAGGTGCCATACTTCGGGAGAGCTCCTCTCGGACTTTGGGTTGTGTTGTTAACTTGATGAAATCTTACGCTAGTTTGACTGTAAAAAAAAGCGCTAAAAAAGTACAATTTAAAAATGGTCGAAGCCCGCACCAAAGTCGCAACGGACAGTAAAAAAATGGCTGAAACGTTCAAGCTCACCTGCGGAATTCAGCGTCTTCTGCACTGCCTGAACTTTGAACGCGTCAAATTTAATGCGAAAAGAGCTAAATTGGCCTCACTGTTTGAGATTTAAAACGGATTACCCAATCTAGGCCAGGGTTTGTGAAACGTTTTTTTCCAGGCGGGCTTGACTAGAAATATTTTAATGCCTTGCGGGCCGAGCTAGATAGAAACAAAGACGGCAGGCCGACCTTTGATCTTGGCAAAAAGACTAGATCTAGTCATAAACAAAGCAGGTCTGGTTAGTCACTCAATAGAAACTGCCGTGTGACCAACCTCTTTTGGCAGCATGATGTGTTGGGATGATCAATTTTCAGTTTTGAAAAATGAAGATCATTAAATGAGTTAACTCTCTCGTCTTTTGTTTGGCAGTGATCACTGAAAAACTAAGGGATCAACTTAACTAAGTTACATTGTTGATTGAACGCGTCATCAAAAAACGATTTCGTGGTGGAATTCAAAAAGAAAAAACTGAAGCATTTTTTTCTAGATATAATAAGGAGTAAACGTTGCAATATTCAGCCCTTTAGCTTCATTGGTTTGGCCTGTACATGCAGCAGATACATACATAGCCATGCACAGCCTAAAAGATTCAACTTGACCAAATTTAGTCAACTCTCTTTCAGGTATCTAAGTTTCCCTACCACTGAATGAATTGAAAGAATAAGATCTTTCACTGCATTTTTTTTTTCTTAAATATTCAACTTAATATTTATCAGGGGTGGACAGAGTGAAAATGAATTCCTCGACAGATCTCTCATTGTATGAATTTCAAAGATGACAATGTTAACGTATCCCTACATAACCCTTTTTCTTCACTTTGTTTGTTCACCTGACCTTGAAAGGTCTTCATTCTATATGGAGGAACAGAATAGGTAAAACAATAAGATCAAAGTCATCATAGTTCATTACACTTTATATGATTCTTTTCTTTTAGGCATAAGTAATCCGGTCCCCTAAACTTTTTTCTGTACATATTTTTCAAAATAAAACTTAAATTGAAATTCATGTGGGAAATGAAAGTCTGATTCAAAATTAAAAACTAAACAAAAAAGTAAATAAAAAAAAGTGAACCAGAAATATCAGTTTTATAACCATCTAAAATTTGGGTTGGTCAAACCAAGAATTACCACAAATGTTTGATAATTTTTTCTCCTCTTTTCTACCAAACAGGGTTTATGAGAGAGGGGTGCAAGTGGTTGGTCATACCTGAGCACAAGGGGGCCCTGGGATCAAAAAAAGCTTTTTTTTATAAAGTAAATGCCAAGCTTGCCAACTATTTAAAAAAATTTTGACCAACAATAATGTCTCCTGATCTGTGTTGCGATATAAAAGGATATCTGAATGTAAATTCTTTCTCATCTGAATGAGATGAGATGTCCAAATGCGCTTTGTTGTTTCTGATCCTCTTTTATTTTGAAGGGGGCTTGGCCCCTTGAGGGGCCCCCACCAAGATTTAGTAAGATTCGTCAGTCGAAATACAGTTGGTGAACTACTTTCTATAAATCTTTTGAGAAGCCTTCCTTTCATTGGGGGCCCCGCGGAGTTTTAACAACTAACTACCACCCATACCTCCCACAGCTATATCACTAACGCAGAAAATCCACCGAGCCCTCCATTCCACTCCTCTCACATCAGCCACACCCTTTTTTGCCATAGGGCTCATGGCATGAAATCTATAAGAGATAAAAACAGGATGACTAACGAAAATCAGTGGGGCCCCACCACCCCTCCAGAGGAAAAAATCTTTGCACCTTGCCACCCTGGATAAAATTCCTCTCAGGGGGCCCTCCTTATGAAGTTTATCATGCTCTCCACATCTCTTAAGATACCCAAACACACAATGACGTAGATGACGGAGGGAGGAAAGGGTTATTTGAAAACGCTCCACTGGGCCCCAATGAAGGGGGGGGGGGTTAAAAATTGTAGTTCATCTGAATTACACAATTCCAAGGACACATTTTTACATACATGAATTGCATGGATAATAATTCAGCCTTCAGGATTGTTTTACACCTATTAATTGATAGTGTGTGTTTATTTATTGAAAATTTTCCTTCTTCATCAGATCTCACTAATTGTTGAAGAGTGTCCCTCAAGGAGTAAAGAATCTCTGGTGTCACCACTCCTGAAAGTCCCTGGGGAACATACTGGATTTACCAGAACAGATGAACAGAACATTGCTTCTCTGATTCTCTCATTTCACTTCATGACGATAATCCATCATCACTTACTCCACTCAAATGTCCGACCCGTAGTTGATGTCACTCTGGGGAGATCTCTGAGAACCTCTTAATAACCAGGATAAATTTTTACGTACATGGATTGCATAAATGATAATTCAGCCTTCGGGATAGTTTTTCATTAATCAAGTTTAAGTGCATGTCTATCTATTTCAAATTTTCTTTTTTTATCAAATCTCACTAAATATTAGAAGGGGCCCCCCAAAGAGCCTACCCCCCCAGTCCAGGCCACCCCCCAATCCCTGTCACTGGTTGCATTTTGGAGTAATTCTAAACAAGTTTAGCCAAATAAAAACAAGAACCATAAGTTCAACAATGCGTTCAGTAGTAGTAGAAAGAGGAAGAGGAGGAGGTGTTAGAGCAAATAGTCTCTCTTTAGGCAATGCAAACATCTTCACAAACTATCTGTAACAAAACTCGGAACAATGAATGATGTCAATATTCTTGAAAATGTTGGTACTGATCAAAAGAAACAGAAAAAAAATGGGAAGATCTCGGAGAACCTAAGTATAACAAGGGTACATTTTTACATACATGAATTGAATAAATAATAATTCAGTCTTTGGGGTCATTTTTCATCAATTAAGTCATAGTGTACGTCTATTTATTGCAATTTTCCCTGTCCCATCAAATCTCACTAAATGTTAAAATGAGCCCTTCAAGGAGTAAAGCCCCCAGGGCTCCAAATATCTAACTATCTCTTGCTATGCCATTCCAAACACATGGGGAATATAGAACAGGAAATTTATGCAGTGCCATTCTGCAAAGAAAGGGGCTAGACTACCTTGGAAATCAGCATTCAATATCCTGGCTTTTTCTTTGGGTCAAATACCCAACTATTTCAGCCACACGGAGAGCCCTCCTGTATTTCCAGTGTGGTTCAGTTCCACAAAATATTTTCTTAACATGTGCTAAGATGCACGTTCACAAAGCAAACCCCTAAAACAAACAACATAGCTGAAAACTGAAACTTCATACTAGTGTCAAACAATACAGCCGCAGTTACGTCAGGTATTGTGGTCCCTAAGAATAAGAATGGTCTCTCCTACTAAGCTAGTAGTATCACATTATTTTCATCTTTCAAACTCCTATGACTGTGGTTTCGAATTACCTAGCCCTTCCCCTAATTAACATGGCGCAAGAGGAATATCGGCAAGATAAATAAAGCAATACTTCTAGCTCTGTGGACAGGACCACACTTCTTTTTAGTGGCAGCAAAATTTGAACTGGAAGGGCCCGACTGTATTAAAGAAAAAAACATTCGGAATCCTGTTTTTTTCCTTTTGGACACAAACTCCGACCACTGGCCCCAATGAGAAATACTTCACTGTTTTATCCACACGGAGGCCCCTCTCTCCCATATTCCCTCTATAGATCAGTTCCAGGAAATATTTTTAGAAACATTATATGCTGCTCATTCTGAACAATACACAATAAAGCTATTTACAGGGAGGAGTTATTTAAAACCTCTGATGAGAAAAAAAGCTTCTACTTCAGTACATTGAATTGATTTATTTAATCCAAGACATTTCATTTCTGACTTCCTTTCGGAAAAACCAGAATTTATTACCTACTCAGCCACGCAACACTTCACCATTAAGTATTCATTACTTCGAAACAGACAAGTGCAAAATACTTGACACCCCCTGCTGGGTGCCACGATCAGGTACATTGGTAAATCATTAAGTCTGTTGCATAGTTCCCTCTAAGCTGTGTTCATGTTTTGTAATCAATGCACAAAGAAATTTAATGAGCACTCAAGAGGTTACTTACATAAAATGATGAAGAAGTTAATTATACTTTTCACTCTAGGATGGCAAGCCTTTGGCAGAGCAAGCTCAAACTTCAGAAACAAGAAATTCCCATTAATCCTAAAAAGAAGTGTGCACAACCAATGCATCCTCCCGATAGTCACTTATGGAACTAATCAGGAAACTGGCCCGCAAACTGAGAAGCATGCTCAACCTCAAATGGAGAGATCACAAGACAGCACTGTAAATCAGCGAGAAAACAGGAGTCTGAGATATGGAATCTACTGGAAAATATATATGGCAATGGGCTGGTCATGTTGCAAGAATAGCAGACAACTAATGGGCATCATTACTCACAACATGGATCCCCAGAGATCACACGCAAAACTAAGATAGAGAGATAAACTAGATAAATTCAGAAAGTATTGGCTCCATGACGCCCATGATAGAGAGAGATGTGGCAGATCCTGGAGAAGGTCTATGTCCAACAACAAACAATAAAAGAAGAAGAAGAAGAAGAAGAAGAAGAAGAAGAAGAAGAAGAAAAAGAAGAAGAAGAAGAAGAAGAAGAGTAATAATAATAATAATAATAATAATGATATAAAAGATGATATATTAATGTTTATTTAATGGTAATGAGGTATCTTTTTCATTCAATTGATGTATTTAATTCTATTTAATGGAAAAGTGAACTGAGCAAAATATAGGATAAAATCTCCACTACGTATACCCGTACCTTGCATGAATGAGTTGCCTTTGAGTGTACCAGGATTAATTATCTAAAAAATCGGATCTTCTATCTAAAATTATCTATAAAAACATCTGTGTAAGATTTGGTTATGGTTAGTCCAAACTGATCATAGAGGTACAAAGAAACTTTTTTTCAAAAAAAAAAATGAAGAAGATATTTTCAGATGGTACTTAGTGGTGTTATCATGCTGATTTTCAAGGTTGTAGCCCCCAAAATGTAACCACCCACACATAGAGGAGAGCAAAGAGAAAACAATCTGTAGCCCATTTGGCTGGTTGGTCAGTTGGGTCATTTGCTGGGATATGGTGATCTGAAATTAAAACTAAGATATATATATATGATGGATAGTCAATAGCCACACTGAAGAGTTGTAATACGACGAAAAAGCTGTCTGTGGATGACACAATTATTTAATCATTATTATAATTATGCTCCCTTATTCAGGGTTGAGCACTCTTTAAGTGAGGTAACTCGTTCATTACAAGCTTATGCAATGCTCTTCCAACTTACGAATAGAGCATTCTGGTGGATGGGGAATTATGCTTGAGTGAATATATCGCTTATATTCAACCTTATTGACCGTCCAGTCCTGCGTAGGGCAGAGAAATATGCCAGCCTCTGGGTCTGAAGCGAAGGTTTCGATCCTACCTTATGGTACAAGATGGGATAATGGATCGTCTATAGCCACACTGAAGAGTTGTAATATAATGAAACAGCTATATGTGGATGACACAATTATTTTATTATATATATATATATATATATATATATATATATATATATATATATGAATATTCAGCTTAGTGAAAAAAAAGCATTTATTTTACGTTAAAAAACTTTCTTTTCATAATCTCTTTTCTTGTTCATGCTATCAATTCAATGGTGATATTTAATCACTTTGATCAAACATTTGTGGTGCAAAATAAATACTTTCTCCATCATCAAAGTTTTAATTATTTATCTGTATTTACTGATTGGAATAATCATTTTCTTATTTGACCACTTGAGGAGCAGGCAAACCTTCATTCCTTCAATTTATTTTTTCAGTTCTACACCTCTGGTCACATCTATGATCATTTTTTCCCAGCAACAGTTGTGTCATGTCAGTGACAAGGCCTTTTTCTAGACATTTGGTTATGCGACCGTGCACATGGATAAGTGGATACAGACCTTTCATCAGGGAATCAGTATGCACAGAACATGTGTGACCTCAGCTTCAATTCAGATTTAGATTGTTGATTCAGTTTAATGTATAAATAACTGTTATGCCTACTTAAATCTCCATCACTGAATCATAATTAGTCTGTCACGACCCATACAGATATTGGTGTGTTGGAATATTTTTATTATTCATTCTTCTGCCTTATTCTTGTAAATTACAGAATATTAGATAATTATCTAATGCTATATAAGAGTTAGAGACATCATAGAATCCATAAAAAATCTTAAATGGCGGTGGGCTGGCCATGTTGCAAGAATGGCAGATAATCGATGGACATCACGACTCACAATGCGCAACCGAGGCCGACAAAGTGTTAGATGGAGAGACGAGCTAGACAAGTTCAGGAAGTACTGGCTCCGTGACGCCCATGATAGAGAAGTGTGGCAAATCCTGGGGAAGGTCTATGTCCAACTACGAACGCTAAAAGACTGATGATGATGATGATGATGATGATATATAACTTGCACAGGAGAGAGTTGTGCTTAACATCATGTAGAGAGATCAAAAGTGCAGTATATTTGAAAAAAAGATAGGTGTCTGAGATATCATTGGATCCATTAGAAAACTCAAATGGCAATGGGCTGGTCATGTTGCAAGAACGTCAGACAACTGCTGGACATCTCGACTCACAACATGGATCCCCAGAGATCATATGCAAAACTTTCCGGCAAAAAACAAGATGGTGTGACGAATTAGACAAGTTCAGAAAGTACTGGCTCCATGACAACCATGACAGAGAGGTCTGGTAAATAGTTGGGAAGGTGTATATCTGACGACAGACGCTAAAAGGCTGCTGATATAACACCAGGAACTCTTGGGCCCTCTTCCTTGGCCCAGACAGGCCCAGGGGTATAACACCAGCTGCTCTCACACTCAGAGGCCCTGCACTGTCATATAAAAATTTTTCATCAATAAACATAATGTACTTATCTGCATTGATTACCTTGACGTTTGATTTTCAGGTGAGGTTTTAAGTGTCGATGCATCCCAGTTGGTTCGTCAGTCGTAGCTATGTTGAACAACAGAAACGGGAAGAGATATGATGTCATCAAAAGGTGTGACATCATTTAAAGAACATAATTCCGATCCATTTTCTATTAAAGCTGCTAATGATGTAATAATAGAATATCCAAGTTCAATATTTTTTTGGTTGAAAAAAAGCCCAAAAATGGCCAAAAGACGCCAAAAATGGTCATTTAGGATTTTTATTGAAAATGATACTTGCAGAATATTTCCACATAACAATATTTTACAAGTTACAAGAATCACCAAAGAAAAACTACTTGCTCTTTTTTCTCCTCCTCCTCCTCCTCCTCATCCTGTTAATACTACTAGGGTTGGTGAACGCATCATTGAACTTATGGTTCATGTTTTTACAAACATTCTGTCAATGGAAATCATCAACCGAAACAGTCATCATAGTGATCATAGGTTTCTTTTCAGTTTTTCAGTGGTTATGCCTGAGTGGCTATATATGTATTTCATATGTAATGTGAGTGTATGTATGTAAGTATGTATATATCGGTTATAGAGGCCATCACAATGGAGCTAGAGGGCTGAAAATTTGAACATCTTTTTGTTTTTTGAAATCCCATCCTCCGAAAAAGTTTTTTAAAAAAATGTTCTCATCTCTATAAAGTGACTGCCTTATGAGATGAGAGCATTTTTTACAACTATCCAATGCTGTGAGATATTAGAAACCTTCACCAAAACTGTCATCAGGTTTCTTCAGTTTTAAAGCTGATCTGGCTGTCTGGCTATTTGGCCAACAGACAAACAGACAGATAGCTGGGGCCAACTTAAAAACTGACTAGCTGGCTTTCTATCTCTTTCACTCCCTTTCTCTCTCTTTCTCTTCCTTTCTCTATATTTCTCTCTCTTTCTCTTCCTTTCTCTCTCTTTCCCTTCCTTTCTATCTCTTTCACTCCCTTTCTCTCTCTTTCTCTTCCTTTCAATCTCTCCCTCTTCCTTTCTCTCTCTTTCTCTTCGTTTGTATTTCTTTCTCTTCCTTTCTATCTCTTTCTCTTCCTTTCTATCTCTTCCTCTTCCTTTCTATCTCTTTCTCTTCCTTTCTATCTCTTCCTCTTCCTTTCTATCTCTTTCTCTTCCTTTCTCTCTCTTCCTGTTCTTTTCTATCTCTTTCTCTTCCTTTCTATCTCTTTCTCTTAAGATTACACACATCTGCATCTATTTTGTGCATTGTCTTTCCCCACAAAATAAGACCAAGTCTAATCCCAGACCTGTAGCCCACACACACAATAGATAAATAGACTGATAGCCGGATTCACTTAAAAACTGAAGAAACCTGTGTTGAATATGTTAACAGTTTTGGTTGACAGTCATTAATACAGTATTAATGACTTTTTATATAATCAACAATATTTTCCTGAATTTTTTAAAGCATTGAACAGTTTTAAAAAAAAAGTAATGTCGATATCAAAATTTAATCCAATTGTAAAAAAAAATCCTTCATCTCAATTGCATGAATAACAGTGTATACATATATATATATATATATATATATATATATATGTGTGTGTGTTTGTGTATGTGTATATGTATATATATATATATATATATATATATATATATATATATATATATATACATACATATACATATATATATATATATATATATATATATATATATATATATATATACATACATATACATATATATATATATATATATATATATATATATATATATATATATATATATATATATATACATACATATACATATATATATATATATATATATATATATATATATATATATATATATATATATATATATATATATATGTATAAATAGTAGAATGTGGATTCATTACACAAACTAGCTCATGTTTCTGCCCTCTTCGGGCCTCATCAGGTGAATTGATATATTATTATATTATGTTATACTGCTAGCCTGATTTGTACCACGTATACTGTATATATATATATGTATATATATATATATATATATATATATATGTACACACATAGATATATCATTGTTCTCTGTTTATACTTTCATCAAGGATGTCAAGAGTTAGATACTCATAAGCAATTATCCATAAGACCCGTTTCTGGCTTGCCAGGCCTATCAATGCATTGTTCTGCTTATATCATCTGGTATTACCCAATGGTCACTCATCTAGCTAAAGATGAGGCTTGACATTGCTTAACTTCAGTGATATTACAATAACCAGTGTTATATGATTGGGCCATAATCCCTCATCCTTTGAGAGAGTTTTCTTAATTCTAGTGCTGAGTTCTTTAAGGAGAGGCATTGAGTACCATTTTTAGAGTCATCGGTTAGACTTGGCAGTGAATTGGACTATAGCCTAATGAACCTGAGATGAGCACTCTACCACTGGGGCACGGTGATTGGTACGTAAATGACAATAATGTAAGTAATTACAATATTACATGATCACATGCATGTATACGGCAGACATATTATGGGTTCATTTAGTGTGTCCTGCTCCAGCCGCCAATTAATATTTATGAGATTTCTCTCTGTCCAAACGACAGAACGATAAGTGCATTCTCCTCCTCCACCTCTTCCTCCTAATCATCATCAACAGTAGCAATATTAGTTCTGTTACCGGACAAAGACCTTCCATGAGAACTGAGACATTTACTGTCCTATACCATATCTTTGCAGCAAAATCTTTCTATCTCATTTCTCTATCTTCTGTCTGGACTTCACCCACCACGTATGCTATCCCTACAGTGCCATTCAACCAAACCTCCAATGCTCTTTCTGTCGGCAAATTTCTCCCCCTTATTTGGCCAGTGCTCCCACTTTGCTGGGAAATTAGAGGCCTGCACAAGCCCTTGAAAATCATTAGATATACTTCAGGTCCATCCCATTTCCATTCTTATAGCCTCAACACTTCTATGATATCTCTAACATGGTCTATTCTCAGATTAGGACACTTTACAACTCAAGTTGTTATATATATCAATAAGTATTTTCCAATTTAGAATTCAGTATGATCTTACTAGTGTGTTTTTATGTATAAAACCATTACACATACTAAAGTATCATATGACTTGTTAAGAATATGTCCCTTAATGGTATGGGTTGACATTGATAAATTCTCTGATGTATATTTCTTTGTATGAATTGGGGTATTCAAGGGTCACCATGGGAATAAATGTATGTATCCCTGTAAATAGTATTTGTGTATAAACTCAGTCAATTATAACAATAAAATACAGGTAACTTAAATACAAGCAAAACATATTTTGGGTGATAAAGATATATTCATTTCATTCATTCAGTTGACAAAAAAAGCACGTAATTTATCAAATATTCATGATACAGTATGTCAATATTGCAAATGATTGATTTTCACACACAAAATGAGTAGTCTGTTGGAAGAGGAAGAACAAATGTTTAAATAGGGTTCTGGCACGTGATATGAACCACAAAAAATGTATCTGATTCTTTCAGACAACAAATTCTGTTCAAAATGGCCGAATGAAGAATTAGTGAGAGAGACAGAGAGAGAGAGACAGAGAGAGAGATGGAAATACCTGCTTTTTATGACAAGGGGTTGTAAGAAGTCTAGGGACTATTTTGGGGGTCACATCAATAGCCACTATTTTTAGGGGGCAACAAATTTTACCAAAATGAGAGAAATGTTAGTTTTAATTATTAGATTTGTTTATCTTTCCATATACTGTCGGTTATGGTCATTATATTGAATTCATTACATACGTATGTGTGTGTATCACTTTTCTTCATTATCGGTACAGAATTTAGATATTCTTATCAAGAAATTTATTATGAAGAGGCATTTCTTAATAAGTATGTATAGATTTAGCATAGTACATATGTATCATTGTTCTTTGCTTATATCTATATAGAGGTTGTCGCAGGGTTAAGTAGATACAGGCAATAGCGAGTAAGACCCACTTCTGGCTTGCCAGGCTTGTCGAAGCTTTGTTCTGCTTACCGCATCTGGTGTCCCCCAATAGTCACCTATTCATTTAAGTGATCACTATTTTGCAAAGTGAAGTATTCAAATGAAGGAAAAGAAAAAACATAGTCACTTATTGAGCTGAAACATGGAACCTAACCAAGCGACAGACCCGCAAACTGAGAAGCATGCAACAAGCACATGAGAGAATCATGCTCAACCTCACATGGAGAGATCACAAGACAGCACAGTATGTCAGGAAGAAACATGAGTCTGAGACATCATAGAATATACTACAAAACTTGAATGGTGATGGGCTGGTCATGTTGCAAGAATGGCAGACAACAGATGAACATCACGACTCATAACATAGATCCCCAGAGATCACATGCAGGCAGAATACAAGATGGAGAGATGAACTAGACAAATTCAGAAAATACTGGCTTTGCAACGCCCATAATAGAGAAATGTTGTGGATCCTGGGGAAGGTCCATGTCCAACAATGGACGTTAAAAGACTGATGATGATAGTAAGGTCATACAGACTTCTAAAATGAAAAATATTCCCTGGGATAAATAACAACTTGAGTTGTAAAGTTTTCTAATCTGAGATGAGACCAAAATGAGGGATGGGCAGGACACGCAGCGTGGTAAAGTACCCTAGTTCTCTATTGTTGAGTTACTCTATACCTAACAAATCCCATTCCATACAGGATAATGATTAGTACATTACTTTGACCGATCAGAATATAAAATGCAGAGCAGCAGTTGGTAGACCACTACATCTACCAAGGGCAACGAGTCTCAAAAGAAGGAGGAATCAAGTGAAGAGTCATTTCTAGGATGGCAGGCTTTTGGGAGGGCCAGAACAAGAAAACTCTATTAGTTCTAAAAAGTTTTAAAGTCTTTTTCTTCTAGTTTATATAAATTTAGCAAATAGTAATCTTAGAACTGAGAATTAGATTTTCAGAAGTAATAATCCCTTGGTGTTAAAAAGAAGGGGAGACAACCAATGCATCCTCCCGATTATCACCTATGGCGTTGAAACATGGAATCTAATCAAGAGATTGACCTTCAAGTCGAAAGCCATGTTTAATGATGGCAATTAAAAGGCTGATGATGATGACAAAATTCGTACAAGAAAACTTGAGTCCTAATATGAACGGGAATAGCTACTGATCAAAGTTACCTTCCTTCCACCATTAGGTTAATTTTCAAATTGTTTTTAAATAGACTTCAGATTCTTTCCTCTTTGCTCGTCTGTGTGTTGTTCGTCTCCAAATGCTTCTGGTCATATTTTCGGGGCTATATCTTTGAAAGTTTGCATAAGTACAATACTAAGCACCATACAAAAATGTTTTTGTAGTTTGTTTTTTTTATTTGCTTTTTGGTGTCTCTGTGATCTTTTTGAGTGCTAATATCAAGGGGAATAACTTGTGATCAAAGTGACCTCCAATTCCCCACGTAAGTAAATATTCAAATTTTGGAAAGATTATATTCACCGAATAGTACCTCTGTTAATTAGTAGCATATCAAGTGATTCAAGACAATTGAAGAAAGTTTAAAAGTTTTACAACGAACTAACCTAATCTACTAAAATGACAAACAAGTGTGATTTTTCTCTAATTGTTTCTCTGTCCATAATAATGGGCTCTACCACTTGAAGGGAAAAATTTCTCTGGTAAAAATATCTCCTGCCTACCATTTGAAACAATGAACTCTTCTGATTCTTGTCTAAGTCTTGTTCGACAGAGTGTATTAATCATTGCTTATGATATGGACGGACTTTTTTTCCCTCACCTATTAGTTCATTTATTCACTACATTCAGGCTACATATACTCTGACATTTGTCAGGTGTTGTTTGGTTCTCAATTTCGGATGTACATCAAAAATACGACCCTGATATATACAAACGGACGTGTCCAGTCTGATTGAGGATGAACTAACAACAACTGACAAAGGGTACACGGCCGAAATGTTGTGAATAAATTAACATATAAACGAGGAAAATTGTCCGACCATATCATGAATAATGAGTGAACTCTTCCACTGAAACAAACAAATTCTGCAGTTTCTCTTTTCAACATCATCATCATCATCATCATCAGTCTCCTAACGTCCGTCATTGGACATAGACCGTCCCAAGGATCTGTCAGATTTCTCCATCATAGGCATCACAGAGCAAGTATTTTCTGAATTTGTCCAGTTCATCTCTCCATATTGTATTTTGTCGGCCACAGTTTCACATGTGACCTCTGGGGATCCATGTTGAGTTGAGATGTCCATCAGTTGTCTGGAATTCTTGCAACATGGCCTGCCCATTGCCATTTAAGTTTTTTAATAGATTCTATGATGTCTCGGATCCCCGTTTTCTTCCTGATATACTGTGCTGTCTTGTGATCTCTCCATTTAAATCTACAAAGATCTTATACAATAGCTTTTCTTAAAACGAGTGAATTATTCACCTAAGGGTGAATAGAATTATTGGGGGGGTTGAATTAAACAGGGGGTAGGAGTTAATGAAGGGGTGAATGACATGCAAAGGGTTACAGACTTGATTCATTCAGATATTTATACTTTTTCTGTTTTTGAGAAAGAGTAATTTTTATAAACATGTATCATCATCATCATCATCATCATAATTGTAATTATCACAGTCATCATTATCATAATCATCATCATTATCACCATCATCGCAATCATCATCATCATCTTTATAATCATCACCCTTATCATCCTCATCATCACAATCATAATCATCATCTTCATAATTAGAATCATCATCATAATCACGATCACAATCATCATCATCTTCATCATAATCATGATGATGATGATGATCATCATCATCATCATCATCATCAATCTTTAATCGTCCGTCGTTGGACATAAACTCTATCCAGGATTCGCAAGACCTCTTCCATTCATTGACATTACAGAGCCATTACTTTCTGAACTTGTCCAGTTTGTCTTGCCATCTTTTATTTTGCCCGCCTCAGTTTCGCATGTGATCTTTAGGGATCCATGTTGTGATTCATGGTGTCCATCAGTTGTCTGACATTCTTGCAACATGACCAGCCCATTGCCATTTGAGTTTTCTAATGGATTATATGATCTCTCAGACTCCTGTTTTTTCTCCTAATATATTGTGCTCCATGTGAGGTTGAGCATGATTCTCTCATCTGCACGTTGTATGATTCTCAGTTTGCGGGGTCTGTCTCTTGGTTAGGTTCCATGTTTCAGCTCCATAGGTGACTATGGGGGAATACATTTGTTGTACATCCTTTTTTTCAGGACTGGGAAAAACATTACTTCAAATAATCCAATTCAAAGTTCTAAGACTGTTTGTTTAATTCATGTAAATAAAAAAACTCTTTTTTGTCACTCGTTTTTTTTATATATTTCTAGGATGTTCACAAAAACATACATCAGATAAAAACCTGAGAAACGAGTTAATTTTTGCTTCTTGCTCCCGTGACAAAATGAATCATGAGCCTGGCTGCTGCAGGGTTAAACTCCACTCCTACCTCTATTCCGTCTGAGGATAATTACTGCAACATTTGTATTGTATAAATGATAAATAAAAAATCATTACATACATTTTCGAACAGACGTAAGACTTGTCAGTTTAATCAGTCGGTAAGAGATTTACCTACGAATCACTTAGTTGTGATTTCAAATCATGGTAGGGAAATGTTAATTTCATATATCAGATTGGTTTAATGTGACAGAACAGACAAAGAGTGAAGAGTTTACTCCCCTAAATTAGGTGAGGATTGTTGCTGTTCTTGTTGCTATGGTCGAAAAACAAAATCAACTCTAGACTTCGACCAGAGTTGAGCAAAAATTATATCTGAAGGATATAAGACGAAAATAATCACAAACATAGGGAAATTTAGTCATGGAAGAGTGATATTTTGTAATAAGGACTTGATATGGTGAATGATGCTGGAATATCCCAGTATATTTAATTTTTTCAAATTTATTCTCTTTATTGGATAAAGTATTGTAACATTTTAATTCATTTTGACTAGCTTTTACCTTCATCTTAACTTTGTTTCTTTTTTATCACAACTTTGAATCAGACCATCATTCTACGGCAATAATTAAACAGCGTTATCAGAAATAAAGAGTAGCGAATAATAAAGAATTGAACTTGTACACTCTAAGCAAATATTTATGTTTACATTTGAGACCTTGTAGTCTTTTGATGGAAAGATATTTTTAGTTTTTTCAGATTTATTCTGATTATTGGAATTGCACTATGAGATTATCATTCATTTTGACTAGCTTTTACCTTCCTCCTAACTTTTCATGACAACTTTGAATCAGACCATTATTCTACGGCAATGATTCCTAATACGCTGTTGAATCCGTGTTGTAGAATTAGGTTCCATTTCAAAGTTGTGATAAAGAGAAACTGAGAGTTAGGATGAAGGTAAGAACTAGTCAAAATTAATTATAATGATACTCAAAGAGTAATACAATCATTTTCATTTTCATAATTAAATTCATTTTGTAATTGTGGCTTATGCCCTGGGTTTCGTAAGTAACTTCATTGACAAGTTTCACTTTCTTCTTACTCTTCTTAAACAGACATAACATTTTTTTTAATTTCTTTCTACTGGAATGCTTACTGAGTTCCACAAGTGCCTTCGTCCAGAGGGGACTTGAGCATTGAGGTTCTCTACAAAGGGCACTTTCTACAAATGTATATATTATTATTATTATCATTATCATAGAAATTCAAAAATGTCTGTGAATTTTTCCTCGGGGACTAAATAGTGTTATGATTAATGAAAAGCTGGTTATTTATTTATTTATTTTTTCGTCAGGAATGGGGCGATTGAAATTGGGTTATTTGTTCCGCTTGGGAGATTGTTCACAATTCACAGTTTAGAATGAACTCTGACGGCTCCTCAAGTTACAATAGAACCGACACACATATTCCCAGACAGACACAAAATGTAAATCATCTCTCATTTCAGTAAAAGTTAGTCGAACGAGAATTAGGTGCGGATCCAGTGGAGGGGGGAAGGGGGAATATCAAAGGATCCAGATTCTCCACTCGTATCTGGACAACTATGCTTCAACTATGCAAGTTTGGTGTATCTTCCTCATACGATGAAACATTGACCAACTGGAGTGTGTCTGTTCAATGGAGAGCTCTCGAGAAACTACCAAATATGAAGAATTCGACATACTCAGAGAGTCTATGAGTATCGATGCTATCAACACAAAGCTATCGCTGTATCAGAGGTGACATGGTTGGAATGTTCAAGATAGTATCAGGGTTATATGACAGATCGGCGGTGGACTTCATTTGTACAGGGAAGGAATCGATAGACCGCTCAAGTTTCAGGACAAACTACATGAAAATCTTTCCTGTACTTGTGCAGACTGCAATAAGACAAAACGCCTGTCCAATCAGCAAACACGTAGAACTCTCTGCTGGAACATGTTGTTAGAGCAAAGACTATTAATGAAAAAACTGCCTGGATAAATATGGTGAGAATCAGGAGATTTTGTATGGTAATTATTAGGCTGAAATTAAAATAACTACAGGTAGTCACAAAGACAGGAAGGAATTTTGGATCTGGGAGACCAGTGGAATGGATCCATCCAGATCCAGATTGGAAAAGATCTTTGAGTAAGTAAAAACCCTAATAATCCCAAGTAATCATAGATTGACCCTAAAAACAAAAATTTAGTTTATCCATTGTCTGATTATATAGAATAAGTAATTAAAGTTGTATAGCCCTTGCTTCAAATCCAGGATCCAACCATATGAATAAAAAATTAACATAAGGTCTGAACAAATTTTCCGTTCAATAAAAAATCTCTATTATACCGATAAGATTTCTATCTGTTACTTTCAAACAGCAAGATTTTTTACAGCACAATGCCGTTAGAATGCTCTAACGTGTAGAATAAAGTAATCTCCATGCAATTTGCAACTTAATAATAATAGTGTGAAGTCTGACTTTGTATTCACTGGGATAATTATCCAATTTTTGAAGGGAGATAACTCCAGGTGTATTAAATGCTAATTATTGAGCATTTTCCCTTATTCATTTATTTGCAAAAAAATTATAATATAAATTCTATAAATAGGAAGTGACAACATTGTGCTTTACAGCCACCAAAGGCAGTGTTTAAAGAGTGTCAAATCACTGTAGCCCCACAAATGGACCGGCCAACCAGCCAGGTGGGTTACAGATTCTTCTTCCATCCAGTGTCTGTGTATATCTATCTATCTGTGTGTTTGTGAGTGTGTCTGCAGGCACTTATGGTCACAATTTTAGGGCTACAACCTTGAAAATTTGTGTGAGTGTGCCAACTGGCACCATCCAAAAACTAATCAGACCAGTTTGCTTATTTTTAATGGGTATTTTCATGTCTCCATAACCCAACAAATGGCCTGCCTGACCAACCAGCCAAGTGAGCTACAGATTCTTCTCTCATTGATCATCAATGTGTATCTCTGGGTGCTCCTAGTCAGTTTAAATCAACAATGTCCAAATCTTGTGCTGGTATTTTTTTAAAGAAAATTTTAGACAAAACGTCTTTTTTTTTTTCTAGATAGTCTTTTAGATAATTGGTTCCGGTACATGTGTAGGCTACGTTGATTCGTTTGTGCAAAGCATGGATAATATTGGTTACTTTTGTTTCTCTGTCTATATTCTTGTGGTCTACTACAACTATAACTTGATTTTTGGATATTAGACTCATGAAGGGGAATAATGAATAAATGAATGACAGTTATAGTAAAGTTTGCATCCCTTTTGCTCCTAGCATGAGCACCCTTTTCTATACCTACCCTTGTTCATTACATTCTAAAGGTGGGTGGGAAGGGAAAAGTGGAAGGATGAAAGATATTCAGAGAATGAATAATAATCAGAATGTATAACAGTTGTACATGATATTTGTAGTATAACTATGAAGTGTATAAAAGTGGCAGGAAAGAGGAAAACAGGACCCTTCTCAGTTGGCGGTCAGTCTCAGGAATAAACATATGGAACTCTCTCTCTAAGGGTGGTAAAAATCTTGATTTGCCAGAAATTTTCCATATTTTCGTCTAAATTACTCTGATTTGCCCAAAATTTAACATTTTTGCCTAAATTTTAGGGTGGGCACTTGCCCCCTTTCCCCCCTGGCTTGAGTGCATATGGTCGCCACAGACAAAAATACACATCCAAGGAACTTGCACAAAGATGTAAATTCTTCACAAAACATGTTCATTATTGATTGTACCAGAATGAGGGAAAAAAGAGAGCTTTTTAAAGCCATTTTAGAACTTACAAAGAAATAGCCGAAAAAAAACTGAAAAAAAAAGTTGCTTGAATATGAGGGAAAGACGACTCCCTCCCCACTCATCCGTGCAATGTAATGAACAAAGGGGAAAAAAAATGATTTTTTTTTTTACCCTTTTCTATTTTCTAAGCCACTTCGAGAACTTGCGAAGAAAAAGCAAAAAAAAAAAAATCTTTTTTCGAAATGAATAAAAAATAAGATGGTAAGTAAGTCGGACGATGGACACAAACGTCAAATATGTGGGTAAGTGCTTTGCTTACCCAGGGCAAACTTTGGACTAACAAATTTATTAAGTCTCTGTGGGCGGGGTTACTATTTTCGTGCAGACGTCTGGTCTTCTTTCAGACCGTGACAGGGCAGGAGTCATGGCTCGTTTGGTAAATACGCTACACTTCTAAAGCATTGGATATTGAAAATAAGATAAATATCCAGACTGCATAAATGAATCACCGTAGCTCACTCTTGTGTACCCAAACTGACTATCTGAAAAAAAAATCTAAAATTGTCTGAAAAAGAAGTTTTTTTAATCTAAAATTGTCTATAAAAAAATACCAGCACAAGATATGGGCCTTATTGGTTCAAAATGACCATAGAGACCCCAAAAGGCACTTTTTCGAAAAAAAAAAATTTTAAATGGTGCAAAGGAGGGCACTCATGCAAATTTTCAAGGTTGTAACCCCCCAAATGACCAGGTGTACCAGGATTCACACCCAGATAGACTCACAGATGACCTAAGAGAGAATCTGATGCTTAATTGGCTGGTTAATCAGGCAGGTCTTTAATGGTGCAACGGTGATTCAAAAATACTCATGAAAAAATAAACGAACATGGTTAATTACTCGATAGAAATTGTCATGCGACAAAGATCTTTTGACAGTATCCCGTTGGGGGTAATCAATTAAAAAACTGATGAAGAGGGGTGATCAATGAATAGGTTACTTCTCTCGTCATTTGTTGGGTTAAATTTGTAAAAAATCTGGATTTTTAAAAAAACAAGCATGAATACTACTGGACATCAACTAAGAGACCAATTTAGCGTAAACTTACATCATAAATTGACCCCCCACCCACAATAAAACTTATTTAGGGGTGAATTTTAAAAAAAACAAAAAAAATGTTTTTTTAGTCATAATAAGGAGTAATTGTCAAAATTCTCAGTCCTGTTTCATTGGTGACAATGACACATACACAAAACGCCAGTCAGCCAAACCCACCTAAAAACTCAAGAAATCCTTTGTTGACAGTTTTTGTATGACAATTTTTGTTGACTTTTTCTAATAATTCAAGTAAAAACCCCTTATGGGTCAAGAAAATGGATCTGTATTTATATGAGAAACATTCATACTAAGCAAGCCAGCTAGACCAGCCTAAAAACTCAAGAAACCAATCTTGACAGTTTCTAATAAATTGATTAAAAACCCCATTATGATCAAGAAAGCTGATCTGTGTATAAATGAGACACTTTCATACAGAGTCAGCCAGCCAGACCTGCCTAAAAACTCTGGAAACTTATGTTGACAGTTTTGTGATAAATCAAGTGAAAACCCAGTTATGATCAAGAAAACTGATCTGTATATAAATGAGAAAATCTGAGTGAGCGGCTTGAGAGATCAGATTTGAATCTACATGCAGATTAGATCTGTTTTAGATCTTATCAGAGATCAATTATGAAGTAAATTATTACAGCTTCCTGTTCTAGAGTGCGATAACCAACTTGATGAAACCACTCCCCAATAACCAGCTTACCTACTACCTACACTATAGATCAACATTTCTCAACCTTTTTACCGTTTGGGAACCCTTGAAATGAATTCCATGTCTCAGGGAAACCCTACAAAGAAATCATAATTCTTTATTGATTTTTTCCTTTCTTCTTCATAAAGTTAAATTTCATGAGGAAAACATTTTATATTTTCCTCATAACTGGTTTGATCCCAGAATAACTTGAGTTTTTCTCAAGTTTACAGACAATGCAAACAATAACAGAAATAAGAATTGCTTGTTTAAGAAACCTCATGAGGTTTTTTCATTCACACAAGAAAAAAATCAAAGATATCTGTATTCACAAAAGAACTCTATAAATAACCAACATCCTATATGACACTTATGAAGATAATAAAAACATAATATCTACTACAATAACTGAATCTTTTATTGACAATGTTGAAAAAGTAGGAGATAAATCAAGGCTATATGTTGTATGGGTCAAGGCAATGTTATTTTCAAAGCCAATTTAGGTAATGAAACTAGCCTTTCTTATGAGAAACCTGTACTTGCCTTGTGGTATACAATTGCACAATTGGAGGTCAAACTTTAAATAAACCCAACAGATTTCATCTTCAACTTTATGGAGCCAATTTCTGTCTTTGCTCTTGAGACTTGTTAAACGAGTAAAAGGTTGCTTGCACATTTAAGAAGCTTAAAACTGCAGCAATATATTTATTGCTTTCCTATGAATGGCATGATTCTCTGCTTTCACAGAAATCCAGAACATATTCAAGGATAGGTCAGTAAATCTCACCTTTAGAGTACGATCAGACTGTAACTCACAAAGCTCTTGCTCTTCTCTTAAATTCAGGTTCTCAGGTTGAACAGAAGATTCAGATTATTGATCCTTGACCTGACCATATACTTCTATTGAATGGGAAGGAAATAATGTTAGATTTTGATCCACTGATTTTGAAGGTGGGTTTCAAAAAGACTTGAACTTTGCTGAAATCCTTCTTCACTTTTGAGCCCAAGCAGTAGTTGAAACATTTCAAGATTTCCTTTTGCAACATGATTTTTCAAAAGATTCAGTCTTCTTTTAAATCCAAGAATCATCTCACTTGGTGTCAACACATTTTTCTCCAGGGCTTTGAAGCAACTTGTTCAGTTGATTCAAGTGTTGAAAAATGTCTGCTTAGAAGACTAGCCTCTGTGACTATTTCTCATCTTCAAAACACTTGACGAACTCTGACTAATTGTTTTCTTGAAAGTATTCCTGCAATTCATCTTTCAGCTCAAACACCCTATTCAAGACACTTCCTATTCAGACACAAGATTTCTATATGTAACAAGAGGTCTATTTCTCTTTTCCAGATTTTCACACTTTTTAAACATTCAGTAGTGAACTTATTCTTGTTCAATAAAGATGACCATTTTTTAAGTTTTGTTACATCATAAATATAAAAATATGAGGTCGAACCCTTATCTTTTTTTCATCCGCCCACCTCCACCTTATGTAGGTAGATATAAAGAATTTACTAATCAAGAGTTTAAATTCAAACGAATAAATATTATACCTTTCAATTATTTTTTTTCTTGGACAATTCTCGCATGATCAAAAATTTGCCATTGTTACCTGATAGAACCTGAAACTTGCCAATATTTGTAAGAAATAAATTTTTCTGATGCTACCGTCATGGAGACATCTAATATAGTTGTAACTATGAAATATAGAAGGTTTTTATGTAAAAATAAGCTTTTTTTTTATTAAATTGATCACGCATAAAAGTCCCCTCGCTGGAGATATTTTGGCCATGATCCAATTTGTTTACTAAAAATTAATCACATTTTTTAAATAATTTTAGTTAGTTTTTTATAGTTTTCTTATGTGCAATGTAAATATTTTTTGTAGTAGAGAGTTCACTTTTTTTCTTTTCTTTTTTTGTACTGAATGCTTTATTAGAAACATGCTAATCAAATTTGTGATTCAGAGAGAATCATTTACGTGGCCTTTTAATGCCTTGGACCCATGATGAAGGATTTAGATACCTCAAGAGTTGAAACAAATCACAGAACTGTCTTTGAAAGTCTTGGTAATGCTATATCCATCTGATACCACAAAGAAAGTATAAGGAGTTTTGTCTCAACTGAGACATCGTTTAAGATCAAAATCCCGTGAAAATTCTCTGTTTAGGAATCATTTTTCTCATAGGGTTTCCTTACTATCTACAATGCCACGAATTCCCTACCTTAGGTGATATGCTGAGTGTGTATAATAAAATTACGAATAGAGAATTAAAAATGAAAATGACTTAAAAATCCATTTGCATATAATTAGCCTAATATATCTCTGAATTTTTGAGATGAGGTATCCCTATTATTTCTATTATTATGCGGACTCTCCTTATCTTGGTTGTTTTTCATACGATTCAGCTGTTGTACTCTACGGCCTTCATCAGGTATGTTTTCTGTCTTTCATTATTAGAGGTTCCTATATGGTATCCATTTCAATGCTAGAATTACTGAGGCATTTTTTCTTGCCTAGCATATGGGCCGACTCTTTCAATTTTTGAATCAGAAAACAGTAACAAAAACTGTCACCTAGGGTTTAAAGGCTCCTAAAAATTAGCACTGGTTGTCCACATGGACACATAGCGTAGTGGTTATAGAATCAGACAAAATTACTGCAAGTAATCTGATGGTTCTAGGTTCAATCCCAATGTGAGACAATAATAATACTACTAATGCTAAGAAGGGGAGTGTGGTCAATATATCGGTTAAATAGAGGGTTCGGTTTGTTACTTCCCCACACCTACCAGATGATACCTGATGAAGGCTGTAGAGTACAACTGCCGAAACGTTGTATGAAAAACAACCAAGATGAGGAGAGTCCGAATAATGATAGAAATAATAATTAGCCTATTTATCACTATTTCTTGCAGAACCTTTGATGACCTATTGTGGAACCCTAGGGTTCTGGGGAACCCCGCTTGGGAAACATTGCTATAGATGTACTAAATGGAAATATGAGGTAGTGTAACAGTCATCAGCATAAAAAAAAAATTCAAATTTTAGCTGTGGCTGCTTATGTTCAATTTGCATTAACAGCCTTGGAAAAGGTATGAATCCAGTTATGAAAAGATGAAGTATAAAAATTCAGAAAATACTGGCTCCGGGACGCCCGTGAAAGAGAAATGTGGCAGATCCTGGGGAAGGTCTGTGTTCAACAACGGATGTTCAAAGACTGGTGATGATTGGGTGAAGTATTAAAACAATTAATTTCGACTACTTTCATACTAACTTTCTGTTTTCATCACAACTTTGATTCTGACCATAATTCTATGGCAGTTATTCTAATTATTCCGTTGAATCGTTGCCGTAGAATTAGGTTCCATTTCAAAGATGAAATAAAGAGAAACTGAGAGTTACAATGAAGGTAAAAACTAGTCAAAATTAATAATAATGATATTGAAAGAGTAATACAATCATTTTCATTTTCATAATTACATGAACTCAGTAAATAAATTTACCTAGTAATTGTGGCTTGTGCCCTGTGTTATGTAAGTAACTTGATAAGTTTCACTTCCTTCTTACTCTTCTTTAACAGACATAACATTTTTTTTGTTTCTTTCTACTGGAATGCTTACTGAGTTTTTCAAGTGCTTTTGTCCGGTGGGAATTTGTGTATTGAGGTTCTCTAGAAAGGGCTCTTTCTATAAATGCATGTATTGATATTACCATTATCATCGAAATTCAAATATATCTGTGAATTTTTCCACAGGGACTGAATAGTGTTATGACTAATGAAAAGCTGTTTCTTTTTATTTGTCAGGAAAGGGGCGATTGAAATTGGGTTATTTGTTCCGCTTGGGAGATCATTGCCATAGAATTATGGTCCGCTTCGAAGTTGTGATAAAAAAAAAAATGAAAGTTAGCATGAAGGTAAAAACTTGTTAAAATTATTAATAATGATATTGAAATAGTTAAAGAAGCTCAACCGTTTTCATTTTCAAAATTATATGAATTCAGTAAAGAAATATACCTTGTGATTGTAGCTCCTGCCAGTGTTACGTAAGCAACTTCATTGACAAGTTTCATTTCAGTCCAATTTTTTTTTAAAACTGCAATGATCACTCAGGCTTTTGGCCTCAGGGGACTTGAGTATTGAGATTCCCAAGAAAGGGCAGTTGCTATAAATGCATAAATTATTATTATGATGATGATGATTTACACTTTATCTAATAAGGATAAATAATAAATTGATTGCAATTATAAACAATTATTGCATTTGGCCATTTTTGTGTGTTTTTGGCCACAAATGTCTCCAACTATCTAGCAACCCCAAAAAAGAGATAAATTAATTGTAGCAGGTCTGCCATTTTACATTTTAACTTATTGGCTTTTAGCCACAGGCAAATCCTTAATGCTGACTTTTCATGCAATATACTAAATACATGGAATGTTGCCAATCTCTGCTGTAAGAAACCATCAAGCAAAACTGTCAGCATGGGTTTCTTCAGTCTTGAAGTTGGTCTTGCTGGATGGCTATCAATGTATATATTCATGTACACAGCGAGGGACGAAAATTTCACTCCTTATTATGTCTTGATAAATTTTTAAAAAAAATATCTTTTGAAAATTCCCCATAAATATATTTTCTAAAAGGGGGTTCAATTTGCAATGTTGCTTTATACTGAATTGATCCCTTAGTTTGCGTCCGCCAACATTCACGGTTGATTTTGGAAAATTTAGACTTTTTCAGTGACCTCGGCCCGATGAAAGATGAGAGAAGTGACATATTCATTGATCAGCCCTTTTCTGAATTTTTTAATTGATCACCCCTGCCAAACCTGCTGCCAAAAGGCCTTGGTCACATGATGATTTTTACTGAGTGACTAACCAGACATATTTGATTAAATTTGATTCCTGACATAGAAAGAAGTGGAAAAGTCAATGATACCAGATAATTTTATTGATTAAATACCACAAAGGTGTCACGGCATGGAGACAGTGTTAAAATACAGAAGACTATTGTGAAACACATTTATGGCTTCTCAGTTAAGATATTGGCTTGGGTTAGTGATATTTTCTGAAACAGGTTTTATGTTAAATCCACTTCTCCAGACTTTTGTAATAATTCTAGTGTTTTCTCATGACTTCCAAATATTCATTGTGGACTTGTAGTTGTATAGAATCTCTTGTTTATCCCAGTATTTATCAAATCTGTTTTTGAAAGAATTTACATTTTTTGAACTCACCATTTCCTTAGGTAGACTCTTCTAGATCCACAATATGCAGCCATAGAAACTATATTTTCGTATATCCAGTCTGGCTCTGTGTTGGTACATTTTCTGGTTCTTTCCCTTGTTTCCTGTTCTTTGTGTATTTTCTTCCCACTTCTTGATAAAGCTTCTAACTCTCTTATTGATACGCGGTTATTGTGGCAAGAAAGTGTGTTAGCAAAGACTTAAGTGAGATTCTAAACGTTACAAAAATTCTTATTGTGGAAGTAAATCCTTAGGTTTTGTCTGTAATTTTGAGAAGAGTCATGAACATTCAATGTGTTTTTCAGACAATCAAACTTATTTTTATCAAATTCGAGTCCAATCCTGGAGTTGTCTTTGTTTTTTTTCTCCATAACAAGAACAAGAACAATCCTCACCTAATTTAGGAGAAACTCTTCACTGTTTGTCTATTCCATCATGTTAAACCAAACTGATATATAAGATTATCTTTTCCCAACCAAGTGATTGCAAGGAGGCTCTCTTAACAACTGAACTAAACCAAGTCTTATATGTCAACAAATTTATTTCTTATACATACAATACAAAAGTTGCTGTAATCTATAGAAGTATCAGCAAAGTTTGACTCTGCAGTAGTAAGGATCGTCATTAGTAGCTACATTCTGATTTATTGTTGTTTTTTATCACATTATAGTGTATATATCTTTGACTGCTAGAACCATAGGGATGTCCGTGGAAGATGGGTTCCTAAGTTGTGGGATGCTAGTCTCACCTGAAACTATGCCATTATTTATGATTTCATGATTTTTACCCTTGTAGTCAAAGAGCGTATCAACTCAGAATGATGAGATAAAAAGCAAAAGTGGCTGTAAAGTGGCAGGTGAAAAAGGGCAAAAGTGGCTATAAAAAGGCAGTTGGGAGAAAAGCAAAAGTGGCTATGGAATAGCAGTTAAAAAAGAGCAAAAGTGGCAATAAAGTGGCAGTTGGTCAAAAAGCATGAGTGGCTATAAGTTGGCAGATGCAAAAAGCAAAAGTGGCTATGAATTGGCAGTTGCAAAAGGCAAAAAGTGGCTTTAGAAGAGACAGTTGAAAAAGATCAAAAGTGGGTATAAAATGGCAGCTGGGAATTAGTAAAAGTGGCTATAAAATGGCAGTTGAAAAAGAGCAAAAATGGCCATAAAGTGGCTGTTGGTCAAAATGCATGAGTGGTGATAAGTTGGCAGTTGCAAAAGGTAAAAATGGCTATAAAGTGGCAGTTGAAAAAGAGCAAAATGTGGCTATGAAGTAGCAGTTGAAAAGGAGCAAAGGTGTTCATACAGTGGCAGTTGGACAAAAAGCACGAGTGGTTATAAGTTAGCAGTTGGAAAAAACAGTAAAAGTGGCTATAAAGTGGCAGTTGGAAAAAAGGCAAAAGTGGCTGTAAAGTGGCAATTGGAAAAAAGGCAAAAGTGGCTGTAAAGATACAATTGAAAAAGAGCAAAAGTGGCTATAAAATGGCAGTCAAAAAAGAGCAAAAGTGGCTATGAAGTGGTAGTTCTTTTCAGTCTTGTCGGATTGTCTTAGCAACTAGAACTTCTACGCTAATTGCTTTGTACAGAGGAAGTGCCCGACTTTCCATTTGCCCCTCTTAACTGTGCTGAAGGCTCCTAAAGGAAAAAAAATGCCCAATACATTTGTAGATGAGCATGGCTTCAGGGGAAACCAGATGACAATATGATGTGGCATCTCTCCATCAATTGAAGTCAGGTCCCTCCCTTTGGATTTTCCATCAGGGTTTTTCGTTTCTTTTTTGTTCATTTTCACTTGCCCTAAACATAGCCTTTCTCATACTTTTCACATCAAATGATGAGAAAAAAAGAGTTATTCATGCCAGAGAATTAAGAACACTAAAAGAATATGTTGAGCTTATTGATGTCAAAATTGAAAAGTTGGAAACTCTTAAATATGAAATGTTTAGAATGAAGACTAAATGTCTAAAGTTAAAGGGTTAACATGACTAATAAAAGTCAGTGACACTACAGAATGAAAAGTAGAAAGAGAATTTAGAAAAAAAAAACAAACTAATATTGGATACGCACTGGTTCAATCTGAATTTAAAAATGCTGAGGTACTTGTTGGAAAAACAAGAGTTTATTCCATGTCGCAGGTGTTCTCAACAAGAAGCTACTTGCGTGGAACTTTAGGTACCAGGTATTCCCTGTTGGTCACCCATCTAGATGCTGACCAAGCTCAAGTTTGATAAATGCAATTTGGCCATACTCACTTATAAGGCCGGAGGCAAATATGAAATGTAAAGATCTGTCTATCTCATCAAAAAAAAGCTAGGTATAGAACTAGTCTGATTAATTGCTCAATAGAAATTGCCATGTGATCAACATCTTTTGGCAGCATGCTGTGCTGGAAGTGATTAATTAAAACATTGGAAGAAGGGGTTATCAAGGAATAAGTTACTTCTGTTAGGCAGTAATCACTAAAAAGTCTGAATTTTCTCAAAAGAACTAAGCTCAAGCTAAGAACCAATTTTGTATAAACTTGCTTTGTAAAATTGAATCTTCAATAGAAAAAAACCAAGTATGGGGTGAAGAGGAAAATGAAATTTTTTTTCTAGATATAATAAGGAGTGAAAGTTTAAATTTTCAGCTTTCTTGCTCGGACCGACTTAAAAACTGTAGAAACCTACGGTCCCAGTTTTGGTGACGGTCTCTAATATTGGATTGTTTAGATAAGCTACCGCAAATAAACCAGTGAAATGCTGCTGTTCATTTACACATTTGAAAGCCGCTATTGTGTGAGATTTTTAAAAACTAGATCGGACATTGAACTTACTGATAAGAACATAGATCACAAGAGAGCACGATTTGGTAAAAATAGTCAAGTTGGGCAAACCTTGGATCAACACAGTGTCTTGGATTTCTTGAACAACCATTTTGAATCGGCTATTTTGAATGGCTGAAATTGACTTTTCAAAATACGGTTGAAATTAGGTATAAATAAACTGGTGAAATGCTGCAGTTCATTTAAACATTTGAAAGCCGCTATTGTGTGAGATTTCTAAAAAGCAGATCGGTGAATGTGATTTGAATTAATTTTAGTGTGCTAATTCTTATGACACATCCCCAGCGCTCGGACATTCTCAGATATTTTGATCATTTTTAGTTTTCTTTTGGTTTGTTTTGCCAATCTATGAAATTTTTTTTTTGCTATTCAAAAAGAAAATTTACCCATTTTTTTAAAGTAATACAGAGCGCTTCTACTCATAGCACTCTGAACTTAATGGATGGCACCCTTATTCATGCTTGTATGTGTTTGTATGTTTGTTTTTGAGATTGTAAATTCCAGCACTCCTGGCCATAGAGTTTTGTCTAAAGATTTGAAAATTGGCATCAGTATTCTTCTACAGCCCTTCAAAAAAATGTTTTTTTTCCAATTTTTGGAAAGAATGCTTTTTTGTCCTTTACCTTATTGCAATGGGTTTTATGATAACATCTACATTTTCCCCCGAGACCACATGCGCAACCGAGTCTGGCAAAATGATGGAGAGACGAGCTAGACAAGTTCAGGAAGTACTGGCTCCGTGACGCCCATGATAGGGAAGTGTGGCAAATCCTGGGGAAGGTCTATGTCCAACGACGGACGCTAAAAGACTGATGATGATGATGACATTTTCCAGAATCTAGATGCTTCTAGAAGTTTCTTACTCAATTTTAGATTTTTTCTGGTGAAAAGTGCCAGTGATGTCATAAATAGAATTTATTCTGATCATATTTATTCTTTGATAGAATTTTTTCATCATGATGATGATGATGATGATGATGATGATGATGATGATGATGATGATGATGATGGATGGCATTTTCAAAATTTGTTCGAAGATTAGGATCTTGAGTACCGAAGTCCAATTGTAAAGATGTAGATGAGTGAACAACTGTGGGAATATTTGTTCAGATGTTCGTATAAATACATTTATACTACACTCAACATCATCAGTCTTTCACACAGATCTTCCCCAGGATTCGCCGCACTTTCTTATCATGGGCATCTAATGGAGCTTGTACTTTCTGAATTTGTCTAGCTCGTCTCTCCAACTAGTATCTTGTCAGCCTCAGTTGCGCATGTGATCTCAGAGGATCCATGTCGTGAGTCTTGATGTCCATTGGTTGTCTGCCATTCTTACAACATGGCCAGCCCATTGCCATTTGAGATTTTTAAAGGATTCTATGATGTCTCGGACTCTTGTCTTTTCCCGGATGCACTATGCTATGTTTGTTCAATTATTGACTGTGATGGAGAGTTTCATGTTGATTTTTTCAATTTAAAAGTGTTCATAACATTGAGTGAAAATTGTTCTAATTTCTATACCCTTCAATTAATGTCATCAGGCGGTTATTGTTACCAGAAAGACACTGTTCCAAAGTGATCACAATAAGCATCTGCCTCTGCATAGGTATATCCTGAATAGCGTAATTGATTTGTTCCAAAATTTTTCATGCTGCTCAAAACTTTACTCTTCAAGGTGTTATTTTAATTCAATGTGTATTTATTTCACATCTTACGCTTGGTTATATTTATATGTATAGCAATATCTTGATTATATTATATGAAAATCCGCACTAATCAAAACTGCAATATTCAAGGTCTTATGATTTAATGTCTTTTTTTCAGCTTCTTCTTAGTTACATAAATTTGTTCCGAAATAGCTTAATTGTGCTTCATCAAAACATGCACTAATCAAGATAGTATTATTCAAGGTATAGCAGTATTTATAAACAATAACAAACGGTGGCCCTATTCTAATGAAGATTTTCAACAGCCAATTTATGAATATCAATGAGTATATCTAATCTTGGCACCTTATCCATCCAACATAATCAATAACTACAATCAGTCCAGATTCCAAAACTACAAAGAATACTCAGAGGAAAATGAATCTCAGAACAAACAACCACTTTTGGGGTGATCAATTAAAAAAATGGGAAAAGGGGTGATCAGTGAATAAGTAACCTCTCCCACTTTTTGTTGGGTCACTGAAAAGACAGAATAAAAAAAAAATACATGAATGTAGTCAGACTTTAGCATGGACTAGTAATTGTAAATCGAATTTCCTAGAAACATATTTTGGAGAGAAATTTTTAAACTAAGGGAACAATTCAACATAAATGTACGTTGTAAATAGAACCCATCCCTAAAAATTTATTTGGTTCCAGACATAATAAAGAGTAAATATTTAAGTTTCAAGCCTTCCAGCACTAGTGGTTTGGCCTCCATGCACAAAATATAGATAGATAGGTAAACAGATACATAGTTAGCTAGGTAGACCCACTTGACTTTTTCGTGCAGGTCTCCTTAAAAATCACTCATCCACGAAAGATGACAAATTGATTGCTACAAAAAAGAAAATAAAAATACCTCAAAAAGAAATAGTTTTTGAATACTTGCCATACCAAAGACAGCCAATCAAATTCTGACAAAAAAAAACCTAACCGTAATTGATAGGTGTGTCAAACGTCAACCATAGCGGAGAATGTGTCTCATAGTATCATAGAAAAAAAACAAAAACATTCATTATCTTCTTATCTATATTTTATCTTAGCAGTCAGGGAGAATGACCCCAGTGCAAAAATCACTAAATAAGTGCAGTAATTAGGCCATTTTTTGGCCATTTATAGCCACCTCGGGTGTGTTTCAGCCATTTTGGCCATTTTAATTTTATTTGGTACTTATTAACTGTCAAGCTAGTGTAAAAATATTCCTTGAGTTGCCGACATTGATTCCTGCCTAAGAAAGAAATTGGAGAGGACAAGTTCATTGTAAGAGTACGTTTATATAAAATACTTCTACTGATGTATTGTACGGAGGTCACAAAGAGATAAGCTTTTGATACTTCTCAGAGATTGGTCAATAACTCTGGATTTTTTATGTGCATCCATTGCATAATAAGCTTTGTTTTGTTTATAGAAACTTTTCCAAACAAAATGCCATTTTTTACCGTCTGGTCCATATTTGGTAGTATTGTGCTGTATGCAAATTGAAATTAATCGTTATTGTACAACAATCACGTCAGAAATGAGAACACAACAGTCAAAATCAAAGATACTGAACTGGAGTAAGTAGACCACTACATCTACCAGGGACAACAAATCTCCATGAAATCCTCAAAAGAAGAAATCAAGCAAAGAATCACTCTAGGATGGCAAACCTTTGGTAGAGAAGGCTCAACCTTAGAAAACCAGATGATCCCAATAATCCTAAAAAGAAGAGTATACAACCAATGCATTCTCTCAAAAGTCACCTATGGAGCTGAAAAATACAACCTACACAAGAAACTGACCTGCAGACACATGCAACGTGCACATGAAAGAATCACGTCCAACCTCATTTGGAGAGATCACAAAACAAGCTTAATATATCAGGGAGAAAATGGGAGTTCGAGACATCATAAAATCCACTAGAAAAGTCAAATGGCAATGGGCTGGTCATGTTGCGAGAATGAAAGACAACTAATGGACATCACAACTCACAACATGGATCCCCAGAGATCACATGCGCGACTGAGGCCAGCAGAATACAAGATGGAGAAACAAACTAGACAAATTTAGGAAGTATTGGCTCCGTAACGCCCACGATAGAGATTTGTGGCGAATCCTGGGGAAGGTCTTTATCTAACAATGGACATTAAAAGATTGATAATGATGATGATGATGGTAATCAATAAATAAATTTGCATAAATGGAACCAAAAACTGTACAGTTATCTAGCTTATTTATAAAGCTTTAAAATGATTTATAGTATGATGGATATATGTGAATCAACCTCGAGTTACATTTGTTTGATTGGGCGATGGTGAGAATAAGCAATCTTGAGGGCAGTCTTCAAAGGGTTAAAAACTGAAGACACAATGTTCATTATGTTAACAATGTCTAATAAGGTTTTTTTGCTTATTCTTGTAAACTTCCAATGGAGCAAAGAGCTGTGACCATTGCTGCAGTTTCATTACGTTTTTGGAGTTGGAGTTGCTAGCCTGGCACCCAACACTTCCTCTTCTCAGGCTCGGGACCAGCTACGTCAACTACCGAGCTATAGGTATTTCCTGTCAGAGTAACCTTCTCTCAGATGTACTGCCTTACAGGGCTAAAGAGTAATGCTACCAACCATTCTCAATTCAATAGGACAATTTTATATTTCTAGGTATTATCCTATTATCGTACTCCTCGAGAGTTGACTTTATCATCACAATTAGTCAGATGGTATACTGAAAGAGGGGAAAAAGGAAGAGAAATGACATGACATCATGTGGTGTAAACTTGCAACCAGGAAGAGAAAGGAAATTGGAATTCTTATGACATCATCAGAGAATTTGTTTGTTCTGATCACATGATCTTTTGGAATTTTTTGTTCTGACAAAGCTTTTTTAGCAAGTCATTTTTTTACCTGAGTTCATATCTATATTTAAGTTTCAGTCAGAATAGAGTTTGACTCAGAAGCAGCTCATCTTGTATCCTATATTTACTCCAATAACTTATCCTATATTAACTTGTTTATATATGGCCGAGTAAAATTAGCTATGCTATATTTTTTTTCATTTTTCAAATTTTTTCGTATCACAAGGAACCGTAATCAACACAGCATTTTATTTATAAATGGCAATCTTTCAGATCTGTTCACATTATCCCTAATTATTGTGCGTGCTCTCGAATTTCTTTAAAAACACAAAATAAAAGATTCCTGGCAGGCAAAATCCAGAGCATTTTCAAAATTATTATCTTGATCCCCAAAACAATGGGGTGTTTCATGAACCCCCTCCATATCTTATACGCCTGTTTCCAGAAATTGTCAATCTTACTGAAGAGCTCAATCTGTCCTACTGTTTACTCATAACTAAGGGGTAGAAGTGGATTCATGCTTTACATAAGGTCATCAATACAAATTGAACTTAAAAAGTCTCGGCTGGGACTCGGTAACTGTCACACCACTCTGCACTACCCTAAAGAGAACAGGAGAAGAGGTACAAGTTTACCTCACTAAATAGAGCATCCCCATAAAACATTCCGTGACCCAAACGGTATAAAGTGGGGTTTTTCAACTCGGGTGATATTACCCATTGGCGGGTATTTCAAGTCATGGGTGGGTGTTGAACAACTGTACCAAAAATGGAGGGTATTTTCAAATTTTGTTGGGCAGAATAGGATCTTAAGTCTTTCTCAACCTAGGTGATTCTGCCCATTGGTGGTATTTCAAGTTTTGGGTGGGCGTTGAGTAAGTATGCCAAAAATGGAGGGCATTCTTAAAATTTGTTTGGTGATTAGGATCTTGGGTATCAAAGTCGAATTGTAATGATGTAGATGCGTAAAGGAATGTAGGAATATTTGTTAAGATGTTTGTATACATTTGTACTACACTACTAATCTTAGAGAACCCATACAACCTACCCTTGAACTTCAGGAAGACATAGGTCATGCGTAACCATCACATTGGAAATGAGAACATGAAGATAAAATCGAAGATACAGAACTGTAGAGAGTAGACTACTAAATCGACCAAGAACAACGTATCTCTATGATACCCACTAAAGAAGAAGAAATCACACAAAGAATTACTCTAAGATAGCAAGCCTTTGGCAGAGCAAGCTCAACATTCAAAAACAAAAAGATCCCATTAGTCCTAGAAAGAAGGTATACAACCAATGCATCTTCCCAACGGTCACTTATGGAGCTGAAACATGGAACCTAACTAAGAGACGGATCCACTAATTGAGAATCATGCAACGAGTAAATGAAAGAATTATGCTCAACCTTACATGGAGAGATCACAAGACAACGAAATATATCAGGAAAAAAAAGAGGAGTCTGATACATCATAGGAACAATTAGAAAAGTCAATGGCAATGGGCTGGCCATTTGCAAGAATGGCAGACAACCACTAGACATCATTTTTCACTATATGTTTCCCCAGAGATCACAAATTCAACCAAGCCTGGCAGAATATTGGATGGAGAGACGAGGTAGATAAATAAAGAAAGTACTGGCTCCTCAATGCCCTCAATAGTGAGGTGTGGCAAACCCTGTGAAAGATCTATGTCCAATGACGGATATTAATTGACTGATGATGATGATGGTGGTCTGTAGGTTATGTACATGGTACATACATACTTGTGATACTATTGAAAGATTACCTGATGCAAGGATCACATTGACGATATCTAAAAATGGTATGTGTGTGCCGAACATTTGATTCTGTTACTTTACTTTATCTTCTTCAAAGAATCTTGTAACACGAAAGCGGTTGGATTTTTATTGTTTTGCAAGAATTGAAAATTCATTGTCATCGCAACAGGAGGAGGAGGAAGAGAATGCGTCATCATCACAGAAGGATTGATTTAAAGTGATTAAAACATTGTTACTTTTGCATAGTTTACGTCTTTCTTCCCTCTAATGTTCTAAATCTTTGTTCTTTTTCTCATTAAAATAATTGCTTGAACATTGTTTTGTTATTCTTCACTTATACAACTATCGAAAGATTTTACGTATATTTTTTTATACTTCAGATCTAACCTTATTCATGCATAGTTTTCTTTGAATGATTATAACTCATTTCACGAATTTGCACTTTACAAACTATCATTAGGAATGAATTAGTTTGTAAAGGAGAGATATACCTGCATGTAAATGTCAAGTGTACAGGCAGCATGAATGGAGTTAGACAGTTACTCCTTATAACTTGAATGTCGAAGTTCATGGGGAGAACTCATGTCAGAAATAACAAGGAAAAATTATCTAATCATATTATATTAATTTGAACGGTATATTCTTTGTTACTAATATAGAAAAATCTTTTAGCCTTTTTTGTTGTTAATTGCAGCCCTTATGCTAACTAGACACCAACCCTAAATGCAAAATTGGTCCCTTATTTTATTTCCAGTAGTGTTTATTGTTGTTGAATTTAATAAAATACAGTTTCAAATGATCAAGTTTCCTTTCATTTGTTCTGTAATAAATTAGCAGCAGAAGCTTAACAAATCATGTCGAGTGAAATTACCTCTTTTTTTTTGAACACATTCCAATAGATTACCAAGTTTTGTTGAACGGAAAGATATTTCAGAGAGAATGAGAGTTCGAAGTGTGCTTTGCACCAATCTTCCTTGGGCAGGGATCTTCAAATTACAGACTGGGTTCCGAGGTCATGTTGACTGGGGCTCAGGTTCACAATAAATGAATTAATAAAAAGTAAGTAAGAAAAATATTTGAAGTATAAATATATCTAATATTCTTATCATTACTTTGGTCATTGATGATCTAATTGTTAAACTTGAAACTGCCACTTAACCTATGTCTCTTGGCCAAGTTGGGATCAATCAATACAAAAAATGGTATAAGGGGTGATCAATAAATAAGTTATATTTCTTTTCTTTTGTTGGATCATTGAAAAATGGGCAAAATCTTGTGACCAATTAAGGATAAAATTACATTGCAAATTGAACCTCCCATTGAAATCCCTTTTGGGGATTGGTTGCTGGTCAATTTGACATGTGTTCAATTTGTTGACAGGATGATTCACCATTTGTCAATTGGTTGCCGGACATTTTCATGCGAGGTCAATTTGTCAACAGGGCTATTTGTCACCAGCTCCCAGAAATGTTCAAAATCAAAAAATTAAAAGTCTAGTTTGATAAACAATGCGTCGGATTATTAAAACCAGCTTGAAATTTGCCCTACAGTTAGTTAGGTCTAAATTGGGCCCTTTACCCTAATATGAAATCATGGATTTGAGCCATGTATTCATTGGATCAAACCTTATTTGGAAATCATCACTTTCATAAACTCTTGGTTACATTTGATTTTAATATCTGGGGAAATCTTGCAAATGACTCCAAGCACATGCATTTTATTTAGAAATAAATCAATGAATTGATAAGTGAGAAAGACAACTCTATAATTAGCATTTAATATTAATCTACTAGAAATCAAACAAGCCTTTGGCAAAGCAGGCTCAACCTTCAAAAACAAGATGATCCTATTAATCCTAAAAAGAGGGATATACAACCAATGCATCTTCCCAATAGTCACCTATGGAGCTGAAATATGGGACCTATCCAAGGGATGAATCTGCAAATTGAAAACCATGCAATATGCACATGAAAGAATTATGCTCAACCTCACATTGAGAGATCACAAGACAGCGCAATATATCCAAGAAAAGACAGGAATTAAGAACATCATAGAATCCATTGGAAAACTAAGATGGCAATGGGCTGGCCATGTTGCAAGAATGGCAGACAACCAATGGACATTATGACTCACAACATGGATTTCCAGAGATCAAATGTGCAACTGAGGCCGGCAGAATATTAGATGGAGAGATGAGCTAGACAAATTCAGGAAATACTGGCTCTGCGATGCCCATGATAGGAAAGTGTGGCAAATCCTGGGGAAGGTCTGTGTCCAACAATGGATGTTAAGAGACTGATTATGACAGTGAGAAATATATTTATTATAGGATTAGTGCAAATCCAGTATCCAAACTACTATTATTAAATCTTTTCCAGAATTTTTTAAAACTGTTACACTAAAGACAAGTTCTGGTGTCCCAGTGATATTTTCTGAAAACTTGGAAGCCAGAGCATTTGCCAGCCTTGAGATATGTGATGATAGACAGACATTTGGTAAATTATAGTAAAACTTGCCATCACAGTCAATAACTGAACAGCCGTAGCCTCAAAATTTGAAGTCATGAAAAACCATTCCATCAAAGAAGAAATATGGTCAGAATGAATTCTACTTATGACATCACTGGCTTTTTTTCAATTATAAAACATCTAAAATTGAGGATAAA
>OY735236.1:8962808-8972808 GCA_963457665.1 Thysanoteuthis rhombus | reverse complement strand
TTCTAAACAGTAAGAGGAATGAATGTTTAAATTTTCAGCCCTCTAGCTCTATTAGTGCAATCTGTATGTGCAGAACATTCATAGCCAGCCAGACTGTCTTGAAAACTGAAAGAAACCTGTGTTGACAGTTTTGGTGACAGATTTTGTTGACAGTGACTAATAGACTAATTAGAGTCGGGGCTGAAAAACAATTTGAAGAAGAAAGAATTGAAAAAAAAACAGGCTTTACTGGAATTGTTATCTTCTAGATTGAGACAGAAAACATTAAGAGACGAAAAATGAATTATGCAATGAGATTGTTGAACAGATACCGAAAGTTATTCGCACACGCTTACTTAAGCACATTTAGAAACATATACACAAGCACACACTCATATACATGTACACACTCACATATACACATACACCTAGATACACGTGTAAATATTCATACATATGCAAGTATACACACATATACACATGTGTAATTATAAATATGTGTAAGTGAATTCAGTGAATACCCATCATTATAATAATTATATATATATATATATATATATATACACAGCTATATGCATACACAAAACAAGTGAAGTGAATATCAATTAGTATATAAATATATATATGTAAATACATATATATACGCATATATATATATATATATATATATATATATATATATATATATATATATATATATATATATATATATATATATAAGTATAACTCTATGCATAGCCACAAATGCATGTCTGTCTTATTTTCAGTTTTCTAGGGCAGTGATTTAAAATCACTTAATGGTAAAATTGAATTTTTTTTCCATTAGTGCATTTATAAATTTTTTTTATATATATGCACTTACATATTATATATATATATATATATAGGTATATATAATGTATATATGTATATATCTTGTTCACATGAATGATATTCAAATAATTATATAGAGTTTTATGTATGATATGTATGTGTGTCCAAATACAATATATATATATATATTCACACATTCATACACATACTGTTCTACGACACACATTTATAATGATTAGCTTATATATATATATATATATATATATGTATATATATATATATATATATATATATATATATATATATATATATATATATATATATATATATAACCACTTTATACATTATCATACATTTTTTCACTTAGTTTAATGTGATTTATAAACGCTTCATATATATATATATACATATACATATATATATATATATATATATATATATATATATATATATATATATATATATATATATATACAAATGCACTTATACATATAAACATACAGTGTGTGTGTATGTGAGGGTGTATTATATATATATATATATATATATATATACATGTATATATATGCTCATATATGAGTATATATTTTTTCTATTTAGCTTAACTGTTCATGGGCAATTATTTATCATCACTAATTGGCTTATATATAAATATATATACGTGTGTGTGTGTATATATATATGTATATATATATATATATATATATATATATATATACATATATATATATATTTATATATATATACACACACATATATATATATATAACAATGTACAAATGTGTGATTCATAGGTTTATTTCATAAAGTTCTCCATACATTCAACATCATGTTGAGTTGAAGTAGAGCTTTAAATATAATGAAATCATTGAATCGCTACAAAAACATTTTTATATTTTTGCCCATTTTGGGCTCATTCAGGAGAATTCATGTTCACCTGAATAAGCCCAAAAGGGCAGAAACCTAAACATATTCCAGTATCAAATCCATTATTTCATCATTTATATTTATATATATATATATATATATAAATCTATATATATATATATATATATATACATATATGTATATATCTTTTGCATATTTTCACTGAAAAAGAATTTTTATTTTAGAGATTTCATAAATTTCACACTGACCTGAATTATCCTACAATGTTATGCAAGTCAGTTATTTTCTCATTACCGCACTGTGTCCAAGTTATTCCATGTTATATATGGTTTAATTCATTTATTATTTTTTCAGATTTGTTTTTTAGTGTTGTATCTATTTTAATAACAAATAGTGTGACTTTCTCTTTCTCTTCATTACCTTCAAGTGGAAAAGTTCCTTGTATCAGATTGAAAACAATTTCGCCATTTTTTTATCTCTCAACCACAATTTGAACAAGTTCAATCACTTTTAAATAAAATCTCAAAAAAGGTAGAAATAATTCCACATTATTAAAAGCTTTGCAGCAATGAATTGTCTAAAAGTAAGAAGACATCAAGAAACTGCTCAAACTCCACAGAAATGCTTGTAGGTATTTTTACCAAATGTATATCAGTTTCCAATTTAGTCTTATGAATTTTAGACATTTCTGCTCTATACGAATGTTTTTTCAGAGATTCCATAATTCGATACAGTCTCAAATCATCCTTCAATGTCATGCAAATGAGTTATTTCCCAATCACTCTTAATGTACTATGTTCAGGGTATTCTGTGTTTATACTGAATCGGATTTTATGAGTATTATTTACATTCGGATCATAACGTTGAATGTTAGATTCTATTGTAAGTATTATCAGCTGTTTCAGGGATATATATATATATTATTTTGACTGCATTTGTTAGTCTCAGTGATTATTTTCTATCCGTTTATCTTCACTCATGACTCATATATATATATATATATATATATATATAGACACTTTGTTCTCAGTACATGTATTGTGTGAGCAAAACACGCAATGCATCATGTATCATGCCTTATGTACAAGGTAAGTAAGCCACAGAACTAATTCATCCATCAATCAAAAGTTTCATGTATCATAGAAGCAAATCAGAGAACTGTTTCATGTATCATGTTTCATGTGTTTATTAAGTGAAGAATATTATTTCATGTATCATGTAAGTGGACCAAGAAGTGTTTCATTCATCATCTACCAAGTTCAATTTATCATGTAAGTAAACCATAGTTATGTTTTATATGAGCAAACCTCAAAATTGTTTCATGCATCATGTTTCATGTAAGTAAATCGTAGTTTCTTGTATCATCCAAGAAAAACTCAAAATTTCACAAAAAATCATGAGTAAACCATAGTGATGTTTCATGTATCATGTGCACAAACCACGATACAATTTCATGTGTAATGTATCATGTGAGTAAACCATAGTGATGTTTCTTTTAACATCTAAATAAACTATAAAACTATTTCATACATAATGTATCACATAAGTAAATAACAGTGATGTTTCCTGTATCTTATGGGCAAACCACTAAACAATTTCATGTGTCATGTATCATTAAGTAAAGCATAATGTTTCATGTATCATGTCGGCAAATTACAGAACAATTTCATCTCATGTATCATGTAAGTAAACCATAGTGATGTTTTGTGCATCACATATCATGTAAGCAAACCACAGAGCTGGCCCTCGAGACTGGAATCCAATAACTGAATTTTATGATGATTTTAGCTCTGAAATAAACATAGTTGTCTGATGTACTCCACATCAAAAAAAAATATTCTGTATTTTCAAAAGACAGGCGTGAATGCCAGCGGACACAAACTAAAGGATGAATTTTGGTATGAACTTACATTATGAATTGAGCCCTCACTAGAAACCTATTTTTTGGGGGGTGGGGAGCTTTGAAAAGAAAACAATTTTTAGGCATAATTAAGAGTAAATATTCAAATTTCCTGCACTCTAGCTTCTCTGGTACACATGATACGTACATACATACATAGACAGCCAGTCCACCAGCCAGCCAGCCAGACCAATTTAAAAACTAAGGAAAAATATACTTTCTTGAAGCATGCCCACGCACAGCATGGTCAATGGTACAGGAAATCCCCTCCCTAACCTAGCATCAAAAAAGCAGAACCTATCTTTCTAATGGGTGTATGGTAAGAAGCCTCAATAACCCAGCATAGAAAAAATAAATTCAATTCTCCTAATGGTTATGTAGTAAGAAGCCTCACTATTCCAGCGTCAACAATTGGTTCTTCATCCTTATCATTTTGTTTAATGATTCCATTGTCCTTAAAGTGCTTTCAAAGCAAATGAAAGTTCAGCAGAGTTAAGAGAACTGCCCACAGTCAACACACCCAACTACATATTGTGTTGCAAGTAGAAACCCCGCAAACAGTAACCAAGGAAATTAATCTAGAAATAATTCTGCACTTAACAAGAAAAAAAAAAGAAACATTCTGATTGTGGAAAATAAGATTATTTAAAAACAATAATTAAATCGCTAAATGTGAAGAAGAAGGAGAAGAAGAAGAAGAAGAAGAAGAAGAAGAAGAAGAAGAAGAAGAAAAAGGAGAAGAAGAAAAAGAAGAAGAAGTAGAAGGAGAAGAAGAAGAAATTTATGAAGCCTTTTTGCAAGTTTGATTCAATACTCAGAATAAAAGACAAAAACAAAAAAAATTCTTCTGGATAAAAGATGAAAAATTCAAAAATAAAATTCTTCAAAAGATTTTAAAGCAAAAAAAATAAAAAACAAAACAAAACAAAACAAAACAAACTAATGTGAGTTGCCATAACAGAATGATGAAGTATGAATTATTGATTCATTTCAAAAGCTGTCTTACACTTAACACGGGAAAACCTTTGAAAAAACTAACCGCCCACCACCACCAACCACCACATCATAACCGAAGCTATTTCAACACTGTCAGTATTATCAAGCCTTAGCAGGATTACCAGGAATAATCAGCGATGAAGAAAAAAGTGAGCATGATTTATCATCATCATCATCATCATCATCATCATCATCATCATCATCATCAGTAGTCTTCCCCAGGATTCGACAAACTACTCTATCATGGGTGTCGCAGGGCCAGTACTCTCTGAATTTTTTCTAGCTCGTCTCTCCATCTAATACTCTGCCGGCTTTGGTTGCACGTGCGATCCCAGGGGATCTATGTTGTGAGTCGCGACGGCCATCGGTTGTCTGCAATTCTTGCAACATAGCCAGCCCATTGCCATTTGAGGTTTTTTGATGATTTTATGATGTACCTGACTCCTGTCTTCTCTCGGATGTATGGTGCTGTCTAAGGGAGACATTTGATTTTTTTTACAGCATTGCGAACACCCTTACCTACCTTCCAAGAGCATAATTCATTTCTTTGTAATCCCTTTACATTAATGAACACAGACATAGGAACCAGAGGCGGGGTGGGGGCAAATGCTCTTCCTCCCAGAATTCAGGCAAAACAGCCTAAGATAATAGGCAAAGTGATGTATTTCAAGCAAAACTGCAGAAATTTTAGGGGCAAATCGATCCCCGTGGTCCCCCCATTAACCAAAGAGTTCTCATGGTAATAAACTTAGACCATCATCCTCATCATGGTTATTTAAGTAATTGCCATCTTTCTGAGATTACTCAGTAATAATCATTGCTACCCACAACAGACTGGTTTAATCACCGTTGCTGTGTTTAGGTTATTCATCTATTCTGACATTAATATCTATCTCCACTTATTCCCTTATCTCCACTTATTCCCTTATCTCCACTTATTCCCTGTCGCATGTTAAGTACACATGGGCAGTTATAAGTAAAACTGATTTCCAGCTCGCTAGGCCTGTCAAAGCTTCTATATGCTAATGAGACCTGGTATTCTCCTATGGTCACCCATCTAGGTACAGACTTGGCTTAATGTTGCTTAACTTCGACGAATTTATAAGAACCAGTGTATCCCATGTGATTCTGGTCGTAACCCCTTAGCTTTGGAAAGAGGTTCTTAAATCCTACTTCTGGTGCTGATTGCATGTTGGAGAGGCATTGAATACTATTTTTAAAGTCTTAAAGCTTGGCCTACTGATTCAGAGATGAACACTCCACCACTGGGCCACGGTGATCGCTTCTCAAGATTATACTCATACTTTTTTGATAGGTAGGAACATCTAAAAGTGTCTTCGATTACTGCCCAAGCATGTAAATCCTCCCTTTGCGTCTGAAATCGATGGATATATGCAGATAAGACTGGTTGCTGCATGGTCGAACTCAATGCGTATGTCTATTCCGACTGAATATTATTACTGCCACTTCTATTTCGTACATATAATAAATAATAAATAGTAAAAATGATATTTCTTTCAGTAAATGTATCCATTTATTAGAATGAAACAAGCCTGTGCGAATCTGTATGAAACATTTCTGTTAATTTCTAATGTGAATGACGCCGACAGGATGCGAAAAATTTATGAACAATTAGAAATATCCTGCAACAGTTCGTTTGCTTGTAGTTTGGATTTAGTACGGAACTCAAATCTTACCGAAATATCTAAAACGTCACTTCTTACAACCGCTCCCTATAAAACCCTTGAACACACGTGTTCAACTGCTTATTTGCCCCGGCTTACAAGCCGATTACCTTCTGCGTTTCCTTCTCTCTAAACTCGCGGCCAGTGTAGTTTCTATTCTTTGACTATGACTATATATATATATATATATATATATATATATATATATATATATATATATATATATATATATATATATAAATAAATTAATAAATAGTAGGTTGTGGATTCGCTACACTAACTAGCTCATGTTTCTACCCTCTCTGGGCCTCTTCAGGCGAATGATTGTCTATGTTTTTTTGTCTATTTATTGGAAATTTGGTGAGAATGTTGTGAGTGTGGTAGTGGGTGGTGTAGGGATATTCATTTTGTCAAAGGGGTTTGAATTTTACATAGGGGCCATTCCTGCAAGGATGCTTAGTAGTGGTCTGGGAGTAATTTCTATTTTGACCTCGGTATCTTAGCATTGGGTTTTATTGCCCCTGTTAGTGCCTTTTGTAGCTCTAGTGGATAGTATTAATCTTGATGTTTAATTTATAATGTGCTAGGGTATGTTTGAAAGTAAAAGATGGTAATTGGAAGTTTTTGGGATGATGGACATGGGGATGAATTGTCTACTTTACTTTATGATTTCTACTCTAAAACAACTCAACTCCATGAGTAAAATGTTGTATGTATCGAGCACTCTATGAAATAAATCCAATACATTTCAGAAGTGGCTTTATATTATTGATATATCATTATATTATGTTATACTGCTAGCTTGACTTGTACCACATGTAATATATATATATATATATATATATATATATATATATATATATATATATATAGTCTTTTATCACTTGTCTTCCCAACATCGCTGCTCTTACTATTACGCTCCTTCAAGCTCTTTGTTGCACATAACCTGAACTAACTGACTTCTGATAATCCACCTTAGTCTAACATACCAGTCTTCAAAATAGGTACTACTAATCAGGCTCCATTCGATAGATAATCCAGACGACATTAAACCCGTTATGTCATGTGTTCCCTAAATACTTCTCCTTTCCAATATTTCATTTTATAAATAGGAATAACCCTCTACACTAAACAGGCCTCTTCTCTTCTCTATACGATCGATCGAATTAATGCATTCCATTTCAAGTCCTGTGTTGTCATAAATGTCTATGTATTAAATATACGTTTCATTTATTCTTCAAAATACTTGTACGTCTTCTTTACTCGATTCAATCTCTGCGTTCACAATCATACTTGGCGCGTATATTCTCCAAACTGTCATGACAACCATACGTCTCCCTTCCTCCTCCAGCATTTCCAGTGACATCAGCTTGTGGCGCTAATAACCAACCACGTGGGGGCAAATTCCTTCGACCACTATTACATCTTGCAATACCCAACCAACGGCCGTAAGTACTCTCCCTCATACAATCCAGGAACCACCAAATATTATCCACATTACCAATAGCCGTTACTGGACCAAATTATTAATTGAGATCAAATTTTAAAACTCGTTTTTATTTATTTATTTATTTTACCAGATGATACCTGACGAAGGCCGTAGAGTGCAACGGCCGAAACGTTGTATGAAAAACAACCAAGATGAGGATGGTCCGAATATCAATAGAAATAATAATAATACCTCATCTCAAAAATTCAGAGATATTGTTTTTATTTGTTGATAATCCTTCACAACTAAGTTTAAATTAGAAAAAAAAAATCAATGCTTTAACATTATTTAGTCATTAGAGCCTTACAATTATTTGTGCTTCTACTGTGGTCAATGCTAGGAAATCCTGCTGACTCGTATTGACATGACGACACCGGAAGTGAACATGCGAATTTTGCGTCGCGTGACCGAAGATCGGAATCGTTAAGGTAACTCGGAGTGAGACTTCAAATTTCGACGGTCTAGACGAATATTTTTAATGTTCCCCAAATCTACATTGGTCTATAGGTGAACACGGTTTTATAACAATTATATCTTATCGAGCGAATGGTTTGTAGGGAAAAGAGAGACACTTTTGTTAACGTTGTTGTTTAACTTAATACTTAGAATTTTACGCTCGTGTACATTTTGTTCCTATCTTACAATGATCCTATGTCTTTGAGCTTGTGCCCTGAAGTATCTATTTCCCTGTCTGCACTATTCGTAGCTTATTTCTATCACTTGAATTTTTCATGATCTTTACTGTTGTGTTCAAACTCAACAAGTATTTCTCTGCTTATTTTATATCTTTGTTAACTTGTAGATCACCTAAGTTGCTCACGTTTAAGCGCTGAGAACGTTTGTTTTCTGTTTTGCACGTGCATAGATATGTTTGGATCTTTGGTTAATCCGTGGTCTGTCTGAGCTTGATCATCATCATCAATCTTTTAACGTCCGTCGTTGGACATAGACCTTCCACAGGATTCGCCACAATTCCCAATCATGGGCATCGCGGAGCCAGTATTTTCTGAATTTGTCTAGTTTATCTCTCCATTTTGTGTTCTGTCGGCCTCGGTTTCTTATGTGATCTCTGGGAATCCATGTTGTGAGATGTGATGTCCATCAGCTGTCTTTCATTCTTGCAACATGGCCTGCCCACTGCCATTGCAGTTTTTTAATAGTTTCTATGATGTCACGAACACCTGGTTTCTTCCTTATATACTGTGCAGTCTTGTGATCTCTCCATTTAAGGTTAAGCATGATTCTCTCATGCCCACGTTGCATACTTCTCAGTTTGCAGGCCTGTCTCTTGGTTAGGTTCCATGTTTCAGCTCCATAAGTGACTATCGGGAGAATGCATTGGTTATATACTCTTCTTTTTAGGATTCTTTTGTACATTGGTAAGAAGGGTCAACCCTTCTTAATGACCGGTGTAGTTGAATCTAAATTTTTGTCAATTTAGTTCAGCCAATGAGACAGCATCCTGTTGCGCACTTTACCACTTGGTCATGGTGATCGATATGAAGAATAAATTAATCAAATTTTATTATATTCCTTTTGAATCAATATTGCATTCGGCAGCAAAGCAGAAAATCCAATTCGAAATCAACTTTGAAATTTTCCAATGGAAATTTCTTGCCTATTTTAAGCTTTCAGATCATGAGGCATTCAGTTGAAAATTTCGAGAAAAAAAAGAATCAAAGATCAAATTGATTTAAGCATCCTTTCAACACACGATCATCAAAGATACTCGAACCGGTCTCTGTGCATCTAATTCGGCGAAGAAAATATATTCTTATTCAAATTTGCGGCAAGCATACTTACAAATATCATCAATCATCAATGAAATTAATGATTTACATAATAAACAGGTCTGGTTACTCATTCAATAGAAACTGTCACGTGACTAGCGTCTTTTGGTAGCATGTTGGGGCTGATCTAATAAAAAAGATTGAAAAACAGGAGATCAATAGATAAGTTACTTCTCTCGCATTTCGCCTTTGTTGGTTGGAGGGTGATGCTATCATTAAAAAGTCTGAACTTTTTTGGAGAACTAGTATGAACACTCCTGGGCACAAATCAAAGACCGATTTATCATAAACTTACATTGGAAATTGGACCTCCCCACTAAAAACCTAATTTTGGGAGGAATTCGAAAAGAAGCAAAACTTTTTTTTTCTTTTAATTGTTATGTTCGGATTTGGATAATTGTTACTATAAGAGAAAAATGTTTTATGGTCAGTTTAGGCTTAGATTCTTAAAAAACGATTC
>OY735236.1:8897808-8957808 GCA_963457665.1 Thysanoteuthis rhombus | reverse complement strand
GCAATCCCAAACATGACTATCCAAGTTACGATGGCAATGGAATTCAAACAAAAAAATAATGATAAAGAAACCGTTCTTCTTCCTCGCCTCTCTCCTATTCATGAGGATTTCTTTGCAAATCAGCCTGTAAAATCCCAAACAGATGAGAAGCATAGAGGGTGGTTTTTAACGCAACTAACTACAACCGTGAATCTACGACAGTGAGTCAATAGCACAGATTTGAAACGAAGAACAAGAATAAGGTCTTAGACAAAAGAGAGGCATTCGTTATCAATTCCTGACTAGTATTTCCTTTTCATTATAGGCGTGGAAGAGCAGAGCAGTTACCTGAAGGAAAGAACGGAATCAGCAAAGCATGTTTGAGTTTCAGCCGAGGCTGCTTACGTTTATTCACATCAATGATCTTGCATGGGCGTCTGTGGAAGGAATGCAATGGGTGCACTCGAACCCTTCCCTGGAAAAGTGCTAAATCTCATTTAATCTAATCATTTACTCAACTTATTTGCAATAATAAACCAATAGAAGTATTTTTCACATTTTATAGTATATATTGATAATGAACATTTTGGCTTCGTCATGGTTTGTCGGCATTATAGCTCTGTGTATGATGTGCACACTGCGTCAACATACAGTGACGTATTGGCCGCTACTTCTTGGACTATTTTTTAAATCTCTTCAACCTTTACTAAAAACCGAACTAAAATTCTTTGTTTTCGAATGACTTTTGATCTCTTTAGGCCCCTGAGAAAATAATGATTAGTTTCCTGGTTCTCACTCCGTTCTCTTTCAGAGAAAAACATTAATTGGGGTTCTACAACACATGGAATTTTTTTAGGACCGATCACACTAATAATAAAGCGATCGGAAATAAAGTCTTCTCCGAATACAACCTTTTGCGCTGCGTCCATCCGGAAATATATCCTTTTGCAGGCTCCCTTCCCTGGAAAAATGGCAGCGGACACCCATATGTTCTTGGGAAAAGCATAAATTCACTTCTCCTTCAAGCTACAGATTAATACAAGGGTATTTGGAGCACGTTTAGCCCTGTGAGACAGACCATCTTGGGGTTCGGTCTTGCACAAATCCATCCTGTGAAAACCAACTTGCTTTTGAAACTGCTATGTGTTCTTATACTACACAAGGAGTCAACAGGAGACAATAAAGTTTTCTTTGACCTTCATTTTTTTGGTTTTGCTTATTCATGGCAAATTACTTAGATCAATCATCTACAACAGTGAGTACAGGTGTAGTTAAAAACAATAGAAAATGTTGTACAACCTCCGCCTTTTAGTACCATGCTGTGTTGGGGGTGATCAATTAAAAAATTGGATGACATTTTGTTGGGCAGTAATCACTAAAATGTCTGAATTTTTAAAAAATAAGCTGGCACAAACTAAGGGATCAATTTAATATAAACTAACATAGCAAACTGAACCCCCCCCCGACTTAAAAATCGGAGAAAGGTTTCAAAAAGATCGAAGAGTTTTTGTGGACACAACAAGGAGTAAATGTTGATATTTTCAGCCCCCTTGCTCTTTTGGTATAGCCAGTACGTGGGATATATAGCCAGCCAGCCAGCCAGCCAGCCATTCAGGCCAACTTAAAAGCTAAAGAAATCTATGTTGACAGTTTTAGTGACAACGTTGGTTGAAGGTCTCTTATTAAGCCCCTGCAGGAGCAGTAGCATATGTTATAAAGGGGACCTAGATTAACAAAAAAATATACGCATAAAAATACACACACATAAATACACATAACCAAACATAGAAATATTCACATTCTTTTCTTCAGCATCGTACATATAAACAGCAATTTTTTTCTCTGTGAAGCGCTGCATATATTTTTTTCTCTGAAAAAGATGGCTGGCCCCCGTCGAAATGCATCGAAATACGCCCACGGAATGATAGAAGATTGTGAGATGTAACACCTATCTCTTGAATTTTTCTCTTCACCTTCCAATTGTCATTTTCATCTACTTTTTGTTGGATCACCTCACATTCACAATAGAAAGATAAATATCAGATCGAAAAAACTTTCTTACTTGCCAAGAAAAGTAATCCAATTTTTTTATTTGGTGTACATTTAGATTATATGACAAACATGTCTGACATTTCATATTTAGTATTACTTTGGTTTCGTTTTGATTTTTGTACAATGGCTAAGACTTTGGTTTAAAATTCCTCCATATCTATCAATGCATCGTAAATGTGTTTTATTTTGATCTTTGTATAGCAGCTATGATTTCAGTTTCAAATATCTTCATATCTATTTATGCGTCATAAATGCAGTACACATATACCATGCTCCCATTAATTACAGTGTTAATAATAATAAAAATTGGTAAAAAAAAAGCTAACTTTGAATAGCCAATCGTTCATTAAATTTGGAGGCTGCATAGATAAATAGACAAATAGATTTGAAAGAATCTGTTCTGGCTTGAATTGATCATGAGAGACTGGGCTTGCACAAATTTTGAAGAATAACCAATAGAGATCTGAGCCGTGGAAAATCTATCCGTGCTTTAATCAATGGACGCAGAGTTATCTCCCTTTCCTCAGACTGGTCAAAGCTGTTTACAAAGAACTTTACATCGAAGTCCAGACTTGATGTCTCCAACCATCCCTTTCCAGAATTTGCCATCCTTACAAGCTGATCTATCTCTCACTTTGGTGTTTCCGTCAAAGACACGTCTAAACTTATTCGTGATCTTGAATTGCCATAAGCGGCTGGACGAGACCAAATCCCAGGCGTCGCCTTGAAACTTATCATCTGAGATCGTAGTGTTTGGATAGTCACCGTTGGAGCACATCAGCCCCATCCAGAACAAGTGATGTGGTTGGGCCTTTTGGGACCGAGGACCCAGCAGGAACGGCCGGTATAACTTTCATTGTGCGAACCATGGGGATCATAGTACATCAGGAAAAAAAAAACAGGAGTCCGAGACACCATAGAAAATATCTGAAAAGTCAAATGGCAATGGGTAGGCCATGTTGCAAGAATGACAGACAACCTCTTACAACTCACAACATGGATTCCCAGAGATCATATGCGAAACCGAGGCCGACAGAATAAAAGATGGAGAGATGAACTATAGAAAATCAGAAAATACTGGCTCTACGATGCCCATGATAGAGAAATGTGGCGAATCCTGGGGAAGGGTCTATGTCCATTCCAACGACGGGTGTTAAAAGACTGATGATGATAATGATGATGATGATGATGATCTGGGATAGTGCCAATATTAGCTTAGTTATTCAGTCGTTGTCTCAAAGAGGAGTGTTTACCTAGCTCATGGAAGAGAGACTTTGTCCAGTCTTCAAGAACTCTGAAGAGCACTTCTCTCTAAAACAACACAGGCCAATCAGTCTATTGTGCATTACGAGCTAGCGATTGCTCGATCCTGAACAAACATATGATTAGGCACCAAAATAATCCCAATCTTCTTAGCGATACACAATACGGTTTTCGGACTTCAAGGTCTACTGCTGATACATTAAAAGTCATTACTCGTAGGATTAGAAGTGCATTGGATAGTGACTATGATGCCATTGGTAATGCTTTGGATATCTCCTGGGCATTTGACGAGGTTTGACACAGGGGTTCGCCCCATAAACTTACCAGCTATGGCATCACTGGTTAATTCTACTATCAAATCTTTCCTATCCGGAAGAAGTAGTTGATACCTCGCAATCATTTAGTTTAGGGACTTTGAAAATGCAAGGTCATAGTAAATGGTACTTTTGCTACATAGTTAATCAGTCACTGGACAAAAGCCTAGTCTACTGATGCAGCGAATATAACAGGGGTTGGTATCAAATCATTCTTTATCAAAATACTAGAATATATGACAGGGTTATCTATGTATTTATCAGGACTAAGGAACCAAAAGTTATTTTTATTTGGCAATAAATACTTTAACAATCCAAGTATCCTAATTTCGGTTATTTCTTCAAGTTTCAACTTACCTCAAGCTGTTTTTGATGTGCGATCAGATATGGAGTCTTAAGATGATGCAATTTCTATTCTTGTGTCCTATTAGGAAGGTAAACCAACCAATGAGCTCATCCCATTTGAGCGTAAACAAACAAAAAATAAATGAACTGAAGAAATTGCGTAAGAGTTCATGATATGGTTAGATTGCACATTAAGAGTTTGTTCAGGAATGACAGAAACAATGCATCTGACATATCGAACTGTTATCGTAATTTCTTTTTGAGTTGCATCCAGAAATTTGTGTCATTCTGAAGGTCTGATAAGAACAAATTATTGGCTTTTAACTTCATTATTGCATTCTATCTGATCAATGTTGTATACTTATACTTTTTGGAGCCTTTGTATAATGTTTCGGAGCCGTTGTGTTAAACTACCATATTTTACATCCATTAGATCAAGGATTATCACTAACCCCAACTTATGACGCTTGCTGTACCTCCAACCTAACCTAATTAAAATTATCGAATCGTACAATACGTAGCTTTTTGTGCTCCAGATGCTTCAATACACTCGGGGCAAGGTGTAATTAATTAAAGAAGCAATAAATAAATCAGAAATAAAGCATGTCTGAGCTGTTTTCATGCTATAATCAGAACTGCAATTAGGATACGACCACAATCTCTGATCTGTGTTTTATGAGACAAAGTATTTTCAATACACCAAACACGTTCTAGACAAAAATTAGGTAACTGTTCTGCGGAAATTAATGCAATAAACTTCGAATGTTAATCTAATTCTTGTGAGCAGAATTCAATTAACAGAAGCAAAAGAATGAATAAAAATAGATAACTTTGATAAGATTTTAATATTCATTCATCTGATTCATTATTTTTTTCTAGAATCTTTTCAATATTCATAATTCAATATCTATTCATATCATCCAATATCTTTTCCAATATTATTTCAATATCTATTCATATGAGTCAATATTTAGCCCAATTCAATTCCATTGTTTATTTATATAGATCAATATTCATTCATATGATTCATTATTTTTTTCTAGAATCTTTTCAATATTCATAATTCAATATCTATTCATATCATCCAATATCTTTTCCAATATCATTTCAATATCTGTTCACATGATTCAATATTTAGCCCAATTCAATTCCATTGTTTATTTATATAGATCAATATTTATTTCAATATTTATTCATATGATACAGTATTAATTCCAACATGATTCCAGAGTTTATTCAAATAAATCAATATTTATTTCAATATCTAGTCATATTATTCAATATTTATCCCAACATAATTCCAATGTTTATTAATAAAAATCGATATTTATTTCAGTAGTCATTCATATGATTCAATATTCATCTTAATATTATTTCTATATTCATTCATATGATTCAATATTTATTCCCAAATTATTTCAATTGTTATTCACGTTATTCAATATTTATTCTAATTTCATTTTTATTTTCATTCATATGATTCAATATTTATTCCAATATCCATTCACAGAGACTGAGACAATGAAGAGAGAGACCGAGAGAGACAACAAACCGAGTGACAGAGAGAGGCAATGAAGAGACAGTAAGAAAATGAAATGTGGTCATTGTTTGAGCAGAACTAAAGATGGTAATGAAATCGAAATCTTCGATTCACAGAGAAACATAATATTCTGAAGAGACTTTTCAGAAGAAGAAACGGACAAAAATTTTGACAGCTAAATTAATTATTTTTCTTTTTCATCATGAATCGGGCTTCTTCCAGACAACCATGCTAGAGTGAGACTCTGGTGACAGCGAATTGACGTACGAGAACTCTTTCTGTGAGAAAGGAAAAATGTTTGATATTCCTGAAATGTTCTATGATTTTGACCAAAATTTTTCATGGTTTTGCCTGTAATACACAGATCTGCCTGAAATTTAACACATTTTGCCCAAATTTGAGGGGCATCAATTAAACTGCCGTCTGGTTCCGAGGGCTTAATAAATGCTACTAAGACAGGTCGGATTAGGAATGTTACCTCTGATTTTGTCAGTTGTCAGTTGTCGGTGGGCGCAAAAGTTTTATGATGTGCAAATTTTTTCCTGTGACAAGAGAATGTGCACTCTTTGGAATTTAACGGAGTGAATACTTTCTTTAATGAAAGCTCGGATTATCACCTGCAGAATTCGAAATCTTTTTGGTGCAAATTAATTTACTTTGAGCGACACTCACAAAACCTGTGTGTGCATGCAATCGCGCAAATCCAATAAAATTAAAAAAGAGGCGATCAATGACAAAGTTACTCTTCTCACTTTTTGTGGCGTCATTTTCGATATTTTCAAAAAATGTGAGTGAACACCGCTGGGAACACTGAGGGACCAGTTTAGCATAAACCCACATTGTAAATTGAACCTCCCCCCGAAAATTTATTTTTTCTAGCAGGGTGGGGGGATTAAAAAAGCATAGGAAATATTTTTTCTTGACATAATAAGTAGTGAATGTTTCATTTCCTGTCTGTCTCCTAGAATAGTCGCCTACCATGGCTAGAGAGCCTGGTCTGTTCTGCTATTCACCCATAGCTGGGAGAGGAGATGAACTCATGTTTTTCCCAAGGGCATTAGTGTGAGATGAATGCAAGCAGCCAGAGCTTGTTCTTGGTTTGTTAAGCCATCCAGTAGACCTTTCATTAATACCTTTATCGAATCATCTTAGCCCCTCAAATGGCCAACCAACCAACCAGCCATAGTAGTAGTCGCAGGAGGAGGAGGAGGAAGAAGAAGAAGAAGAAGAAGAAGAAGAAGATGAAGAATCTTCCAATGAATCAATTGATTCTCATACTTGTAAAATATTGTGATACGAAAATATTCCAAGAGTATTATTTTCGAGAGAAAAATTGCCATTTTGGGCGTTTGGTGGCTATTTTTGGCTTTTTTTAAATGCAAAAATGCTGAATTCATACACTCTATTATGACATCATAACAGTCAGTTTATCAATGACGTCACACTTCGGATGACATTACATCTCATCCTTCCTTCCAGTTTTCGTTGTTTGACGTAAGAGTGACCAACTCATAGACCGACCAGCCAGCTGAAAAATGTCTTATGGAGATGTGTGGACTCATTCAAAAATAGACAGACAGTTATACAATTCAAGATAGGAGACACGTTTTTCTGAATCCTATCAGCGTTATTCCAGCATTTATTCCAATTTCAGGCTTACAAATATTTAAACAAAAAATAAACAGAAACATTTTTTTTTTCACAAGATGTGACTTTTTTTTTCTGCATTCTTTGAATACGTCACTGTGAACGCAGTCGGAATTCATTGGATTTGAAATTGTATAGTATTTTCCTTTTAACCTTTTGCACACAAGTTAAACCTAATTATGTCAACTGTTCGGCCGAAAGGCTTTTAAGTCTGAATTTATATGCAGACTTTGGCTGTGAATAGACGTTTATGAATGATTCAAGCCAGCTGCCAAGTCCTGAAGACTGTCATCTACCTTGGCACCAGTGTTAGCGATTCAGTAAAATATTTACAGACTAGTTTGACTGCATAGGATCGGTTGATAAAAAAAATATAGCCCCAAAAGATCCCCAAAATACTAAAAAGATGCTAAAAGTGGTCAAAAGTGGCTAAAACGATTAAAATATTTATTCATTTATTTAGCAATTTTTGCTCTGCCAAAACAAGAAACGGGCTAAATTTAAGGCAAAAAGTGCTAAGTTGGCCTCACTGCTTGGCACAACATATATCCAGATAGTTAGAAGCCCTCAATCAAAACTATCAAAATAGTTTTCTCTCAGTTTTCAAGTTGGTTCAGCTGGCTGGTTATCTATCATGCATGCATGCCACATCAATGGAGCTAGAAGGCTGAAAATTACAATATCAAAATTGTCCAGCAACCAAATGACAAGTAATGAAATGTCCTATGTTGTCCTACGTGTTGAATTGACCCATGACCTATCCCCAAGTGGGATTTTAGTGGGTGGTTCAATAGGCAATGTAAGTTCATGCAAAATTGATCCCTTAGTTTATGCCAAGCATTCGCGTTTGTTTTCCGAAAAATTCAGACTTTTTTTTTTGATGATCATTACCTAACAAAAGGTTGGAGAAGAAACTCATTCAACGATACCCGTTTTTTCCAATTTATTAATTGACCATCCCAAACACAGCATGCTACCAAAAGTAATTGGTCACATGACGGTTTATATCGAGTGACTAACCAGACCTGTTTACGAATTCGTCTTGAGGTGAACATTCTAAGAAAGTCTTCTCTCACCGAAGGACATTTGATATAAAAAAATTATAAAATGAATGTCAGTTTTCATAAATAAACATGGATAGACTTGCCCTCAGTAAACCAGAGAAACGAATTCTGCATATTAAATATAGGTAGGTAAGATCGAGGATTTGGCATGCCTACCCCCCAAGACAGACGGAATCCAAATTGATCTGATGCCCCTTGCAAACCGGAATTAATAGATTTTTTGTACACGTACATAATTCCTGTCCATCTATCCCAAATCAAAATTGAATCAGCAAATCTCAACAAAATGGCCCGTCTGACCAACCAGTCAAATGGGTTACAGATTCTTTTCCCTTTGAGTGTTCGTATATGTGTGCGTTTATTTTTAATAAGAGATCAGTATTTTTTTATATGATTAATCCTGCATCAGTTCGTCTACAGGAGCTACCGGAAGGGAGTCAAATTGGCAGTCAACTTGCCTTAGGGCCGGATAGGGGCTCCGCTCCTTGGTTTTAGAATCAGAGTTGTCCTCCCCCTAGACTGGTTGACTTTCCAATCTGCACTGCTATTTTACCCATAGCTTTTTGAAGGATGGATGGATTCATGCCCTTTCCATGGCCTCTACGGTGAAGTGAACATAAACAGGCTTGGGGTTTGAACTCGAGTCTCTGATTCCATTGTCCGTATCGTACCAGCTACACCAATCACATCATATCTAAATCTATATCTATATCTATATTCACATCTATATCCTAATAAATACATATGCTCCCATACATATATCTATGTACATAGACGTTATCTACGGGCATATACATACCTATTTTTGATCTAATATTCAATTTTCAGCAAAATAAATATTTATTGGTTGGTCCTGGCTTTGTAATGAAGTCCGGTAGGATTTATTGAGTTCACTATTAGAACCAAACATACAAATTGACTGTCCAGCCCACACAATAGCAGTTCTCTGTCTGTCCACACGATATCTCAAATATTCTCATTGAATTTCAATGAAATTTTGTGGAGCGGTGAGCAGCATACTGAATTGATTGGATTTCAGAACAGATCAGTCAACAATTAGATCCTTTATGATATTGCTATCTGCTCACACAGGTGTTTCATTTTGAAACAAGGGTTTATGACATTTGATTTTAAATATGTAAATACAATAGATACATATACGATATATGATATGCCCATATTTCATGGAAATTTCATTTTTATGACTAGGGTACCCATAGCGAAAATCTACCATTATGAAAAATAACTCTAAACACTTTTTAAAACTGATCTGGAATGTCTATCCAAGATATTCTTACTTGTCGAAAGTCCTTCTAAGTAGTCAAATTGGTTTCATTTGTCAAATCCAAATCCCACGAGGCGCTATTACAGCGCCAGGAAAAGGTGTTGTAAGTACAAAGTTTGAGTTCTGGAAAACAACTAGATTAACATTTTTTTTTCATTCAGAATCCTCTTTCGTTGGTAATCGAAGAAAATACACTCAAGATAATAGAAAACAAGAACCACAAGTTCAACGATGCGCCCACCATTCATACGTCCATGTATGCAATTTCCGATTTCAAAGGAATTCTAAACGGAGCAGTAGTAGTATTACAATTTGTGATAGGAGTCGGGAGAGAAAGATGAAGATGAGGATGGTTCACCTGAAGTGTACAATTTTTATCGACAATTTGTTTTGCTGTCTTAGTGTATGTTTATTTCATTCAATATGTAGGGAATAAATTAGTCTATATAACATTTGTAGCCACAGAGTTAGCAGGAAATTGAAAAGTTTAGCCGATTTTAGCCATTTGCAAACAGTTTTAACAATAGATAACAAACAATACTTGGCAACAAAGAGAAAAAAGTCAATGATGATAAGTCACCTATTCATCCTAGAGATGTTCTTATGATGGCACGAGACCTCTTTATGACATCACACCTCTTAAGAGATAATAGCAGCTGATAAACAACTCATCAACCCCCTTCTTCCCCTTTCTGTTGTTTAGCTTAACAGGGATCGACCGGCCGAAAAGCGTTTAATAGAGATGGAGGACTCATCTAAAAATTTGCAGAAAGTGAGAAAAAAAAGTCATTCGAATACTGATGCTATTCAGATTTCAAGGGCCCCAAGAAATGAATTCTACCGATCAGATATACATATGTAAAATCGAGTTTTCAGCAATATTTCCTCAAGACAAACAGAGACTAAATTAATCTGATGCCCTTTGCAAACCGGAGTTGATAGATTTTTGTACACGTTGGTTAATCTGGCAGGAAAAACTAGTCTTGAGCAAAAGCAGTTATTTCCATCTGACAATCTAAAATCTATATTTTCATCTTCTTCCACTCGGGTAAAGGAAAGAAACAAGATCTTTTGCCGGGGATCAATTGCATATATTCTTTCACATGAGGAAGTTGCTCAAGGACAAAGTAATTATTTCTGGGTTAAACCTGAGCGAAAGTAATTTTTGTTTTGACAATGCAAAAGAAAACGTGTTTATCCAGGAAAAAGGAAAAAAAAGACTTATCCAAGGTCATGACAAAACACTTCGTAAATGATAAATTATAACATAATTCTGTTTCAGCACTATCACGCAATGGTTGACAAGCTCATATTCTAGACCAGTGATTATCGAATGGGAGATCCCAGAGCTGGAATTTCCTAAGAGGAGGAATTTTAGCTTGGAGAGGAATTGTATAACAGAAAGTATACTGGCTAAAAAAGGTCTTTTCGCATAGTTCAATGGTTAGCACGTGTGCATCACATCCAGAAGGATCCAGGTTCGATTTCCGGTACAAACGAAGGGCGTGGAAAACCTGTACACTCAGCAACTAATTGTGCCCCCTAGACTGTGTGATTAGGGTGCAACAAATTCTGATTGGGGTGCCGCCCTCACCTATTCGAAAGGATTGCAGCGAACGAATGAGGAGTCTTCAGGTCGCATATCGCTGGCAGTACAAGTCTTTGACCCGCATCGACTTGTATACAGGCATGATGGTGAAAAAAAAATACTAGATGAAAATTCAAAATGGGAGAGGTATTGAGGGAACCTGGGATCATAAGGAAAGCATGTGACCTAGGATCGCAGTGTGAGGAATTTGACCTGGGACCTAAAGGACCAGTAATGTAGACCAATTCACTAGAGCGATGAGTATGATCCTTACTTTGGTCCAACTATTGTGGCCTTGCGTCTGACGATGTGAGGATATGAATAACCATACTTGATTTTGACTAACATTTATTTCATCTTAATTTCAGTTGCTTTTTGTCAGTTTATGATTATAAGTTATCAGCATGGACTGTCAAGGAATCCAATAGACGTTTAAGGCACTCGTTATGTCACGAAGTGCTCTTTGCTTCATTCATTGATTATCGCCTCTCCACCCATTAAACAAACCTGGTCTCCTTGACCCAGTCTGTCAGGTCCAGTGAGGGGCTGGGACAACTATTATCCACTTAACACTTGTTGTACTAAATTTAGCGCATCTCTTGTTTTGGCAGTACGAAAATTCAACATTTAGCGCTATTTTCAAACCATTATGAACAAATATAGACATTTTTTAACAATGAGACATTAGAAAATACCATTAAAAGGCTGGCAGTGTTCTTTTAGGCTGCTTTGACTGGTTTTGGCAGTTTTTCGAGGTCACTTTGGTGCAAATAAAAATTTTGAACTTAGGAATTGAGTCTGTTCAGCTATTTACTCGTTGTTGGAGGGAGAAGAGACATATCTGTTCCTTACTCAAAAGTGGACGCAGACTTTCACAGTGGGAGTTTGAAAATCTGAAGATTCTATATCCTGTGATACTAACGGTTAGGCAACCTGCACCTCCTATTAATAACTTCCATGAATAATACTTGATAATTGCCTTCTTGGGAAATAAAGGAAAAAGCAAGTTTCGTGTTTACATCACTCATTATATTGCATTGTGAGAGGAGAAGAAAAAAAGATATATATATATATATATATATATATATATATATATATATATATATATATATATATGTCTGACCAGACCCTCAGTAGAAACTGTCACACAACTTATGTCTTTCGGCAGTATGCTGTGTTCAAGGTGATCAATTAAAAATTGAAAAAAAGGGATGATCAATTAAAGTTACTTTACTTGCCTTTCTGTGGACAGTGATTACTAAAAGAACTCCTAATTTTCAAAAACATAGGCTGAAACAAGCTAAAGGATCAATTTGACATAAACATACAGTGAACCCCTCCCCTAAAAACCTCTTTTTCTTGATATGATAATGAACGCATATTATCAGTTCTTTAACTTTAGCGTGTGACACATACGCAAAAAGACAGACCAGCTTAAAAACTGAGATAAGCCTGTTATGATATTTTGGTGACAGTTTGTAGTTGACAGTTTCTAATATATATATATATATATATATATATATATATATATGGGGAGCTGCGCATGATAAGTATCCAACGATCCCTTTTTAATATATTTGCTATTTTCGGGACAACAATGCAAATTTTTTTTTATTTGAAGTTATGAATACGCTATGAATCCCATTGCAGAGTGCACAAGCTTTGAAAAATAAATAAATTGAGCATTGTAGCTATGAAAATAATAATAACATCAACTTTTCAAATAATGGCTTGTCAGGCACATATCATACGCAGCCACTCGTATATATTTATAGACAAAACGAAACGAGAAAAAAAAGATGTCTTGAAGACTTTGTGATAACTATTCAGGCTATTGAACCATATGACAAAGCAGAAGGCACAAAAATAAATGCCGTTCTTCAAATAGTCTTTCTAACGAGATGCCGCCCAGAAGCAAAGATATAATTAAGGTATCAATTGGTTATCAATACTTGAATGGAATAACGAGAAAGAAAGAGACAAAACTAAAAATGTTACAAGGCAAAATACTTAAGAACCAAAACAATTGATATTGATATAAAACTAGTTTTATACGACTTCATAAAAGTACGTTTATAAGAAAAGGAAACAAAAATACACACACACACACACACACGCACATATATATATATATATATATATATATATATATATATATATATATGTATGTATATATATATACATATATATATATATGTATATATATATATATATATATATATGTATATATATATATATATATATATGTATATATATATATATATATGTGTGTATATATATATATATATATATATATATATATATTGTACATGTAATGTTTAAAATCACACATGGCCTAATAAATATATATGTGTGTGTGTGTATGGATATGCATGTGCATATATGTATACACATATGTATACATACATATATACACATATGTATATGTGTGTATGTGGATATGCATGTGTGTATGTGTGTGGATATGCATGTATGTATATGTATACTCATACATATATACATAGATATATACATATGTATATGTGTGTGTGTGTGGATATGCATGTGTGTATATGTATAAACATACATATATAATACATATATACATATATGTATATATACAAATACGTATATGCATTGATGCATATATATATATACATATATACTTATACACACACACATATGTATGTATATATATATATATATATATATATATATATATGTATATATATATAAACATACATACATACATACATACATACATACATACATACATACATACATATCTCTGTATGTATGTATATAGAGAGAGATTTATACATCTATACATATCTATATTTATACATCATTAACCATGTAACGACGGGAGATCTTTTCGAATAGGTATTTCGATATAATATGACGCAAATAATTATCGTTCTGTCGGATCATAGACACCAATTTCTTAGCACACAACTGTGGTGTTGAAAGAAACAAATAGACTCAGAATAAGCAAGATGAGTATTAGGCGTGAAAACAGTTATTTGAGACTTTGCATTACCGGCAGCTGTTTAGCTCAATGTTATTAGTATCGGTATGCTGACGCTGTTCTCAAAGTATCCCACCATTTATTATTAGAGAAAAAAATCTAGGGGAATGACACCCCAGTCCCCTTCTGTCCACTCTCTTTAGGTCTCATACACATCTCAGCATACCTCCCATCCTTCAAAACTGTGTGCAAATTCCTCAGTCAGAATCACCATCAGCTGCCTTGTCACGTTGTCCTTAATCTCATCCACGACCTGAGAGCCTAATCAGGCCTGTTCGGGACGGGCCGGATGGCAGACCTGGAAGACACATGAACATTATACTCGCTTGGTCATAGAGAATGCCTATCGTATTCAAGCTTGTAGAACGGAAAATGAGACCAGGAATCCTCCCCCCACCCCCTGCCCAGACCAGCAAAGAGAGAAGAATATGTTGACCACTTGGCTAGTCGGTCGCGTGGGTCATTTTTAGGGTTGCAGCGATTTGATTAAAAACATGCATAAAAATAGTTTAATATATTAACAAGTCTGGTTAGGCATTCAATAAAAACTGTCACATAACCAACATATTTTAGCAAAATACTGCATTAGGGGTAATCAATTGAAATTGAAAAAAAGGGGGAATCAATGAATAAGTTACCGCTGCCGCCTTTTGTTGGGCAGTGATCACTAAAACAAAGGTTAATGCTACCGGACACAATTTAAGGGATCAATTTAGGAAAAACTTACATTGTTAATTCAGCCACACACTAAGGACCCATTTAGGAGAAATTAAAAAAATGATCAATTAAAATCTTTTTAAAAATATATATAATAAGGAGTAAATGTTTAAAATTTCAGCCACCTATCTCCGTTGGTGTAGCCTGTATACATGATATATGTTGACAGTTTTACCTGAAAGTTCCTAATTTGAATAAACATGCATATTCATATATATTTTCAAATTGAGTGCTATTGGGAGCTCGTTTACCGTGGCCTTGTACCAGGCTAAAGTTCACATAGTTATCTAAATAACTGATATGAACAAATACCATTTGCAATCATGTCTATTGGCATGTGTGTTTTTCTTTGTTCTATACATTTGTAAGTGAGCATTGTATAACATTGAGGTCTGTGTATATTAGACAAATATATCTGCACACAAATACATTTTAGAGATGTTCTAAACTTAGTAAATATGCACATGTAAGAATGTTGCAGCGTGGGTTGGCTTATGGGAGTTGGAATCTTTAATCTTGAATTCTCATGTGGCCGATAACGCACATGCGCCAGTGGTTGGAATTTGAAGTGGCCGATAAGGCTCAAGTGGGGGGATGAGAAATCTTGATTGAGCCTGACAAGACAATGAAAGCAAAAGCCGATATATTTAGGGTAATTCAGCCAGTATGAGAAGAAATTCAGTAGATACAATAATAGTAGACATCCACCCAGTTTTGAGCTTTCATCCACGCATTACTGCATCACTTGCAGTCTACGTCTTTTGGCATATTTTCGTCCTTCACGCATCTTACATATGGGTTTGCCGAAAACATTCGTCTCTGGTATTCGTAAACAACCGAATTCCCCCGGTCAGTCGCCATGGGGACAGGGCAGCAAGATTGGGCTACAAGGGGAAATAAGCCGAACCTAATCTTCAAGACTTATCCAACAGAAGCATGGGAATAACATTTGGTAAGTCTCCGAGATAAAGTTAGGGTTATTTCTTTCCACGGCTTGATCGAGAAACCCAGCACGAAGGTGAATGAATAAGAGATATTTTTGTACACAGCATGTTTTTCCCTATCGCTTCCAATACCACAGATTTCTCTATGTTTGTATTTTCGCCCACGGCTGCAACCCGTAGAAGTGGTCTCCAAAGAAAGTTAGCATGAGCCCATAATACTCCAGGTAGGGAATTCAAGTCCAGTAGTTGCAAAACTTTGAAATAATCAAGGACCCCTTCAGTAAAAGAAGTATTCTGGGGGACCTCTATTTTTAGCAATAAGATTTTGAACCGTAAATAATGAACTACAATAACAAAACACTTTTGACATTTATAAATCGTATCAATTCTAAACATATTAGGTTCGTTTGAATTCTAACACATGATACAGGTCTGTATTCAGTAATTATGTTTTTGATTGATGCACAATAAATGATGACGTTTCTCTGTCCGAAGATTTGCAACGTCAGGTTGAAAAAGAATACTACTGCCAATCCCGAGTATTATTTGTCAGACCCTCTGGGGTCCCGTTCGGAAACCTTGGCTCTAGTTAGTAAACTAACCACGCAGAACATTTCATAGTTGTGAGTTTGATCCACATGGGGTAGGGAGCACTGATAAAATATTCAAATTTTCCGTCAGACGAAGCTTCTTAAATACAAGTTCCTCTTACTATGCAAAAAGAGAGCATTCCTATAAAAACCTTACGTCATCTGAAATGATTGCATATTATGCTGAGCCGCCAGAGGTTAAGGTGGTAGAAGGTATGTGAGACTGAGAAGAAGGTGAAAAAGGAAGTGGGTGTGTACTGCCTCTATAACAACTCACTGCAAAACTGACGCTGGGTAATATTTTCGCTTTTTTTTTCATAAAAGCAAAAAAAAAAAAAGGTATTGTAAAGCGAACTTTCAAGAAACGAGGAATACCTGTATAACCAGATACAGATATGGGAGTGTCCCTCCCCTATCCGAGCACATTTATTCATTCTCAGATATACATAGATACACAGACATACAAACACGTACGGATCATACATATATTTTGACATCAAAATCAAAATCTGAAATGAAAGGTTTGTATTCGACTTTCAAGAATGTAAAAATCCTAGTCCTGAAGAGAAGGTTATACAACCAATGCATCTTCCCTATAGTCACCTATGGAGCTGAAACATGAAACCTAACCAAAAGACTGACCCTTGAACTGAGAACCATGCAACGTGAACATGAGAGAATCGTGCTCAACCGCACATGAAGAGATCATAGGACAGCATAGTATCTCAGAGAAAAGACAAGATATAATTGAAACAGTTAAAAAACTCAAATGGCAATGGGCTGCTCATGTTGCAAGAATGTCAACTGTTGGACATCACAACTCACAACACGGATCCGCAGGGATCATCTGCAAAATTGTGGTCCACAAAAAGTAAGATGACGTAACGAACAAGACAAATTCAAAAAGTATTGGCTCTGCAACGCCCATAATAGTGGTGTTTGGTGAATCTATGGAAAGGTGTATGTCCAACGACAGACGCTAAAAAGATCATGATGATGATGACGATTATACACGAGTATCGTACTTTGACAATTTTGTTTATTTGGATAAATAAGGTAGCCTGCTAAGTACAGTGGATCCACTCTGAAACAGCACCTCCCTATAAACAGCCAGCCTACGGATGCAAGTACAACAGCTTTTTGGCCAATGATTTCATTAGATTCCATGTGCTGTATGCCAAGTTGTATTTTGGTTGCTTCATACTTATGAATAAATTTCACAAAACCATAATTTTATAGCACCCTAACACTTTAGTTCCTTCAATCTCAAAATTCTTGCCAACCTGCGGTAGCTCCGCCAGCGTGGTTAAGGTTGGAAATTATACACTCTGGGAATACAGCTGGGGTGTCTTTTTTTGCAACAGACTCCTTAATCTCAAGCCCTGTCCTGAGCAGCGAGAGGTATCTAAGTCCTCAATCTATCCTGGCTTCTAAAATGTCTAAACGATAAGACGATATACTTCGCAAACTGAAAACTGATAGTTCAACACATAGTAAAAGGTCGAGAGTGGTTTATATAGCAAACAACAAGAACCATAAGTTCAACGAGGCGTCCACAATTCGTGTAGGTGGTTACATGACGAAGAGGAAGAAAAGCACGTAGTCTTTGTTTGAATCGATTGGTTCCCTTACTTATAACATATTGTGATAAGGAAATATTCTGCAAATATCATTTTCAATAAAAATCGTAAATGGCCAATTTCGGCGTTTTGGGGCCATTTTTGGCTTTTTCTATGTACCCTACCGAAAACTTATTTAAGGGTGTAACTTTCAGATAATTGAAAAATGTTTTTTTTGAAGATTTACCAAGGATTGAATGTCAAAATTTCCAGCCCTCTAGTTCCGTTGGTGTGATCTGTACGCATGATACAAACATACATAATAAGCCAGTCAAACCCTCTTGAAAACTGAAGAAACCTATTTTGACAGTTTTTGTGACAGTTTTAGTGGACGGTTTCTAATTGAATTGAGTCCACCCCGTGATGCAATAAATCATCGGGTTACCATGCTATTTACCTAACTTTTCTTTCTAAGTAACATGCAACAGGTTGTACTGACTTACGTGATAACAGCAACAAAGAGTCATCTCTTACCGAACCTATTGGAGAAAGTTGAAGCAGTCTGTCTGGTTATTCACTCAATAAAAACCATCACATGACCAACATCTGTTGGGAGAGATCAATGTTTGTATTGCTGACTGGCTATATCCAAGGAGTAGAATTTCCTGTCTCTCAGACTGGTTGCCAAGCAAGGCTAGAAATCCCAGTCTGCTTTAGAAAAATCCTATAAATAAACTCATCGTTTTATATCCTATATCAACTCGTATATATTCCGATAACTTGTTCCATATTGATTTGTATCTGTTCAGTAGTCTGAATTTCGTACATGGAATGATGATCATTTAATAATTTATTTAGTGGATTGGGAAAATAGAAGGAAACAATAAATAACAAGAATTAAGATAACATAGATTTATTTTACAGCGCTTCAACACTGACAGGACTGCCGAATTCGGTTAATACCGGATCCCCTAAAACACTGGGGCGCTTCGCAACCTTCCCTCCCCGTTCTATATTTCCATTTCCAAAAGTTGGCAACTCTAGAAACCATTAGGCCGCCTACCCCTCTTCATTTGTCAATACAGAATAAATGCACAGAAAACCTCATCGATGTGAATGTGTGCCCAGGCGTAGGTGTTTGTCTCGCAGACGATTCTGTTTTTAGCAATTTTCATCAATAAAATCAATAATTCAAAGAAATACATTAATTTGTCGCTTTATTTTGGTAAAAATCAAACTCAATTTTCATTTTCTACACAAGCAGAATTATAATTTGGATAAAAGGCTAGCGTCAGCATATTTTGATTCAGATAAGTAGTTACCTTAAGCTGGCTACGGCATCAGACGTCCCTTCCGGAACTTCACATATAGCGGTTCTCTGTGTCGGCCAGTTCGTTCGAGGTGTGCGATATGCGAAATAGACTTAGAGGTGACATGCACCAGAAGCGGCGTCACTCACTTCATCATATGTTATTTTTCTCACAGCTGGAGGGTGAAGAGATGGAGGCATGCCTCTCCCAAAGGCTCTAATGCCAGTCTAAGTCTCATCTGGGGTTTGAACTCGTTTGATATCAAATGACCTTAGCCAAATTATTGGGCTACCCAACCAATCAACTAACCAAATCTTCTCTATTGGCTCCTCTGTATCTATCTATACGTGTCTGTGTGTATGTTTGTGTGTATATCTCTGGGTGCTCCTGGTAACATTTTTGGATTTACAACCTTGAAGATTTGCGTGAGTACACCACTAGATATCACCTAAAAACCATGTTGTTTTTCTTTTGTTTTTGTTTTTTTACAAGAAAGTGCTTTTTGGGGTCTTTATGGTCATTTTGGACCAACAATGCCCAAGACTAGTGCTTTAGGTAATATATTTATTCTTTCAAGTAATTTTCGATCAGTTTTTTTAGATAATTAGTGCACACGCAGGCTATGGCGATTCATCCACGCAATTGATATCACGCAACGTGCAGGAATTAATATCACATCGAAGTAAGAAAAAAGAATTATCTCGAAATCCCACCGAGAGTATACACATCTGCAAATGCTTTTGTCACTAAAGACAGAACGAAGATCAATTCATTCATATCCTACGCTTCCAAAATATTGTCATTTACTTCTGTAGATATTGCGTGAACAAACATTGGTAAATACCCGAAAATACAAAACCCACCAGAAAGAGCGTTGTTCTAACCATTGAGCTAAACAGCTACCGGTAATGCAAATGCCCAAATAAATGCTTTAACTCCAAATTCTTCAACACTGGTAATCAAATTATTGAGAACTGGATATGTAACCCGAGAGAAATAATTATAAATCGCGTTATATTGCTCTGAAACTCTAAACGTAAATTGTTCATTCTGTTTACATTGTCTAAGCCAAATTATATCCACCGAGTAATAATGGGAGATAATTTTGAATAGAAGTTCAAAATGATATTACATGATCATAATTATTTCTGTCGGATTACAAATCCATTTCCTAATAATATATATATATATATATATATATATATATATATATATATATATATATGCTCCTCTATTTATATTAATGCTCCTCCATCCAGGGTTGAGCACTCTTTAAGTGAGGTAACCCATCCATTGTAAGCTTATGCAATGCTCTTCAATAGGAATAGAGCACTCTGGTGGATGGGAGATTTATGTGTAAATAAAATATATTGCTTAAATTCAGCCTCACTGACTGTCCAATTCCGTAGCTCAGAGTTAGGATATCGGTCTCCGGATCTGATGTGTCGATGTATTACATTTCTTCTGTGTGGCTGTAGACTTTTCATTATCCTATCCAGTACTGCAAGGCAGGATTGAAACATTCGCTTCGGACCCGGAGGCTGATATCCTACCTCTACGCTACGGAACTAGACGGTCAGTAAATTTAAGCGATATATTTATTCATGTAGAAATTCCCCATCCACCATAGTGATGGAAGATGAATGAATGGTAGGGGTTCGAATCTATTCAGACAGAAATTATTCACAAACAAACAAAAAAAGTATCTACCTCCAGTGTTAGACGCAGCTTTCTTTCGTTTCCGAAAAATCCAAGATGACTTACCTGAAAAAAAAAGAATACTTGTAAAGAATCAGATAAACTTAATAACTATCATCATATCTCTGAATTTTTGAGATGAGGTATTATCATCATTTCTATTGATATTCGGACCATCCTCATCTTGGTTGTTTTGGATACATAGCGCAGTGGTTACAGCATCAGACAAATTACTGTAAAGTAATCTGATGGTTCTAGGTTCAATCCTAGTGTGAGACAATATAACAATACTACTAATGCTAAGAGGGGAGTACGGTCAATATACCCTCGTCGGATAAATAAAGGGTTCGGTTCGTTACTTCCCCAAATCTACCAGATAATACCTGACGAAGGCCGTAGAGTGCAACGGCCGAAACGTTGTATGAAAAACAACCAAGATGAGGATGGTCCGAATATCAATAGAAATAACTATCATCATCATCATCATCAGTATTTCATTGTCCGTCGTTTGACATAAACCTTCCTAAGGATTCGCTAAATCTCCTTATCATAGGAATTGCAGAGTCAGTATTTACTGAATTCGTTCTGTTCATTTCTATATCTTGTATTCTGCCAACCTCAGGTTTCGCAAGTGATCTCTGATAATCCTTGTAGTGAGTCATGAAATCCATCGGTTGTCTGTCATTCTTGCAACATGAACTGCCCATTGCCATTTGAGTTTTCTAATAGATTCTATGATGTCTCTGACCCCTGTTTTCTTCCTTATATATTTTGCTGTCTTGTGATCTCTCCATGTGAGGTTGAGCATGATTCTCTCATGCGTGCGTTGCATGCTTCTCAGTTAGCGGATCGGCGACATTAAATACAAGTAATAACTCAAGTAACCACACACACACACACACACACATACACACACACACACACAAATCGACGATGTTTTTAAATAAATGAAACAGACAGTTTATAAGATTTATCAAACCAAAACTATTCAAGTTAGGTCTGGTTAGTCAATCAATAGAAACCGTTACATGCAAACGCATTTTGGCAGCATTCCGTATTGGGGCTGATCAATTAAAAATTGAAAAATGGGTGAAAGATTGATAAGTTATTTCTCTCAACCTTTCAATGGGTAGAGATCACTGAAAAGTCTGAAAATCGGAAAAAAACGAATGCGAAACTAAAGGATTAATTAAGCATAAACTTAGATTGCAAATTGAACCTCCACTTCAAGACAGCATGATACATCTGGAAGAAGACAGGAGTCAGGGACATCATAGAATCCATTACAAAGCTCAAATGGCACTGGGCTGGCCATGTTGCAAGAATAGCAGACAATCGATGGACACCGCGACTCGAGACATGGATCCCCAGAGATCACATGCAAAACCGAGGCCAAATTCAGAAAGTACTGGCTCTGCAACGCCCACGATAGACAAGTATGGCGAATCCTGGGGGAAGGTCTATGTCCAATGACGAACGTTGAAAGACTGATGATGATGATAATAACAAGGCTATTGGAGGCCAGTGCTGAAAAAAACAAAACAACAAAAAACAAAAACAAGAAAAACCAATAAAAACGTTTTTTAGACATTATAAGGAGTAAATGTTTAAATTTTCAGCCCTCTAGCTCTATGGTACGTACATAGCCAGTCAGCCAAAGGGGTGATCAATAAATGATACTTCTCTCGCCTGTTTTGGTTAGTGATCACTGAAAAAAGTCAGAACTTCCCTGAGCAAAACTAACAGCGTACCAACTTATATTGCAGACTGAGTCCGACTCACCAAAAAACTATTTACAGGGGGGAAATTAGCCCCTGCCCCCCAAAAAAACCTGAGGTATTTTTGAGACTTAAAAGTAGCAAATGATATTCATCCCTGTAGCTCCACCGGTGCTGCCCATATGTTTGATACATCCATAGCCAACCAGCTAGCGAGCTGCACCAACTTGAAAACTGAAGAAACCTATTTAGACAGTGTGGGTTGACATTTGCTTATATCAATACTCACGACAGATTTGTAGGGGAACATTTGAAGTTTATTACTGCAACTTACAAATGCGGAGCATAAATCAACGAAGTAGACAGTTTCTTCCTCATTGCAACTTCACAAATCTGTCGTGACACGTTGTTTTATATCACCTAAATTAATGGGAATAGGACAGACAAATACTTTATCTTGGACCTATCCTCATGAGAAAAAGTTGATAAGTTTTGAAAGTATTTCTTTTGTTAACACCCTATACACACACACACACATATATATATATATATATATATATGTATATATATACACGCATATATATGTATATAATATAAATAATCATGTATTTATCTATTCATATAGATTGTACTGCGACAGGCTGTTTCACACCTTAATGGTAATTATACGAATGGATTTTTTCACACCTTGTTGGCATTCAAGTGAATTTCCTCACACCTTGTAGGTAATTTTTCAAGTGGATTCCTCATGTTTTTTATGGTTTATTTCTTCGAATATCTGCGTAACATCCCCCACATATATATATATATATATATATATATATATATATATATATATATGTTTTAGCATTTCGTAATATTACAAAGAGAAAATAGCATTTTAAAATTTTTTGTTGATGATATGAATGAAAATGGAAACAAGATGTAAAATGCATCATAAAATATCTAGAATTCGCAACTGATACAATGTTAGGATATAAGGACAGAGAAAACAAAATAAACTAAAGAAGATATATTTAGGTTGTAAAAAAACGAACGTACGTAATCTTAAGAAGAGAAAAGTCTTGTTAAAAGTGAATGTTCTATGCATCAATAATTTTCAAAAATAATTAAATCTTATAAGAGAATATAGAAATCCGTTTTTTAAATGAGAATGAGCTGTTTTTGCTACATGATTAAAATAACAAAACAAAAGACCAGCGCTGAAGAGTGCGTAATGCACGATATGTTGAAATAAATCGGGGGATCCTCCTTTTTGAATTTATATATATATATATATATATATATATATATATGAGAGAGAGAGAGAGAGAGAGAGAGAGAGAGAGAAAGAGAGGAAGAGAGAGAAACATATGTCGATTTCTCAGATAACTTCTAGTCACCATGGAATAATGATAGAATCTCATTTATCACGTTTGACATAAAATTCTATATTACTAGTACGTTACGTCACCAGATGTTTCTGATGAGGCAGAAAATCGTTACGTCAACATTGACGACTTGTGACGTAGAGAAGTGTGACAGAAAACAAATAAATCAAACTACATTGGTAATTATTATAAGAGGTGTAGTTTATCATTACTGTAAAAAGGATGCCAATATTTGGGTAATTTGGGTTTTGGAATGTATTTATCAAACATCAAAAACATTAGGTTGTCCGGCATTTTCGTGTTTATGTTCAATTATGTTCAATACTGGAACAGGGGAATAGTGCGTGAATAAATATATCTCTTAATTCGGTCCTATTGACCGTCCAGTTCTGCGTAGGACAGGAGTGGAATATCTGCCTCTGGGTCTGAATCGAAAGTTTCTATTCTACTTTGCGGTAGTGGAAGGGATAATGAATTGTCTATAGCCACACTGAAGAGTTGTAATACAACGAAACAGCCGTCTGTGGATATGATTACTAATTATTATTATATATCATATTATATAATACTTCTGCCTTGCCAAACTAAGATATATTTACTTACGCATAATTCCCCATCAACTGGATTTTGAAGAGCATTGCATAGCAGTTTATAGTAGACAAGTTCCCTACCTTAGAGTGCTCTCTCTCTCTCTCTCTCTCTCTATATATATATATATATATATATATATATCAGGGGGGTTAACCAATGTTCTTCCTAGCCATTTAGCGTCTAATTCCCAAAAGAAAACTGATTCCAATTTCCCAATTGAGCTTGATATGTTTATAGCCATTTTTGGTCTTTTGAAATGATACCAAATGAATATCTACACCTTGAGTTGATGAATATGCGCGTGTATCAGGACTAATCATCTTGAAAAAGTAAAATTATCTCAACAAATAGATCTTTGAAATCTAAAATCATCTAAAAAATACAGCATAACATTTTGACACTGTTGGTCCAAAATGATCATAGAGACCCCGAAAAGTAGTTTTTTTGAAAAAACAAAACAAAAAACGAACAAAAACAACAAACAAACAAAAAACTAGAAGAGAACAATTCTTGTGGTCCCCAGTAGCGTATAATGCAATTCTTCAAGGCTGTAGCCCAAAAAATGTGACCAGGAGTGCCTCCCCGCCACACAAAGAAAGGGAAAGACTTGGCTGGTTGGTTGAGCGGACGTTTTTTGGGTTACGGTGATTCGATATGAGAAAAAATCGGATTAATCCAATACAAAGAAATAGGCGGATTGCCGATTGTCACATTGGGTTTTTTTGTGTGTATCTGTGTATAAATATTGAAAAGTCTTACACACACACACACATACATACATATATATATATATATATATATATATATATATATATATATATATATATATATATATATATATATATCTTGATATTGCTTTCTCGGAAAAAAATCTTTTGACCCCCAAAATTAGAAATCGCATTCAATTCACTATTGAATAATTATGGCGTGATGTCGAACAAGTTTATAAAGTCATCCGCAAAAAAAAAAAAATTATAAAGTCATCAGCAAAAAAATTATATTTTCGCTACGTCATCATGTGGTGACGTAACAAGTGTGACAGAAGGCAAATAAATGAATACGAATTGCGTTTTATTCCATGTTGAGATGGATGGAAATTGCATTCCACATATATGGATGTACAGAACAATCTTTCCAATATTGGTTAGCTAAGAAATCTTCTTTTCCAACGGAGCGCCTTTTGCTGAGATTCGACCAGAGTTTCCAAAGTGGCCACTTTCCAGCCACATCTGTTCCTTTTTTAATCTATGATGGCCAAAAATCTGACCATTTTAAATAATGTAAGTAAATTCACTAAAAGTAAAAGTATAATCTTTATTGATTGTTTATTCTTGTTTCTCGGGGTATAGTTAACCTATTTCATCAGAAAAAAAAAAGACAGGAGTCCAAGATATCATAGAAATCTGTAATGGCGATGGGCTTCGATATTGCAAGGATGTCAGACAACCACTGGAAACGACGATTCAAAGCATAGTTCTCACGAGATCATAAAAAAAATTGTAGCCGAGAGAAAGTAAGATGGCGTGACGAGCATGACTAATTCAAAAAGTTCTAGCTCCGCGACGCCTATGATAGAGAGGTCTTGGGGAAGATCAAAATCGAACAACAGACGCTAAAAGGCTACTGGTGATATTGATAATATTGATGAAGAGGGCTTTGTGTTAACACATGATATTTTTAGCTTCATATATTTTTTTTTTCAGTTATAGAAATATTTAGCCAATGTTAGCCATTTTTCAAGACATTTTTAGCTATTGAAGAAACCATACTTGGTAACCCCAGATTTGAGGTTCCTTGACGTATCAGGCATATGCAGTAATTACTTATTTCATAAGCTGATGTGTTGAGTACGTGAGATAAGAGCATAAAAAGAAAACCAGTGTTATATTTGTTGAAAAGGAATAATATTTTGCAACATGTTCAGCTTCTACTAATACTAAGATAACTGATCGGCATTAATTCCAGACACTCGAGAGATAGATAAATGAAGACAGGTTTAGTTATTCATTCACGAGGAAACATCACATGACAAACGCATTTTGGCAGCGTGTCGTGTTGGAGGTGATCAATTAAAAAATTAAAGAAAGGGAGAACAATGAATGTTACTTCTCTCGTCTCTTTTATTTGTCAGAGATCCCTAAAATTGTCTGGATTTTCAAAATAGAAACAGTTGTGAAACTAAGGGATTCATTTAGCATAAACTTAGATTACAAATTTAACCCCCAATGCGAACCTGTCGGAAGGCTGTATTCATAAAACAAAGAAAAACTTTTTCTAATTTTTCTAATAAGGAATAAATTTTTAAATTTTCAGCCCTCTTGTTCGGTGATACGCATATGGCCTGTCAATCAGCCAGACCAATTAAAAACTGATGTAACTTATGTTGACAATTTCCAACAGTTCTCTTCTTCATTAGATCGACTGAATGCAGTATTCCCCGATATCCGAAAGTAAATCGTTCCTAATTGATAAAACAAGCACATTCGTAAGCCAAGATGTCGTAAAGTGAAGAAGCCTTTACCATTAATTTATATAGAACATTTTTTAGCATTCCCAGACAAAAATGGTGATATTGGTATATTGACTGATTCTTCGGAAGTTAAGGTTTTCAGAGGTCCCGTGGCTTGGGTGTGCCGGATAGAGAGGAAAGGGGCGCTCGCTGTCCCTATAACAGCTCGTGGCAAAAGAAACGCTGAACGCTATTTTCGCTTTTCGAATAAGTTATAAAGTGGATTCAGGCAAACTTTCAAAAAGCCAGGTAGATCTGTATTAAGTTTTGATTCTGTCTGGATTCTACTAATGCGATGATAATTGATTCTTGCATTCATTCCAGAGTTTCATGTTGAGGGCAAAGACACAACGATCAAAATCAAAAACGTAGAACTAAAAAAAGTAGACCACTGTATATACCTAGGACAACAAATTTCAGAAGAAGAAATTGAGCAAAGAATCACTCTAGGATAACTAGCTTTCGACAGAGCGAGTTAAACCTTCAAAAACAAGTCAAATGCCATCAGTCCTAAATAGAAAGGTATAGAACCAATGCATCTTCCTGATAGCCACCTATGGAGCTAAAATATGGAACCTTACCCTGAAACTGAGAACCATGCAACGTTCAGAGGAAATAATTACGCTTGACATCTCATGGAGAGATCACAAGACAGCACAGTATAGGAGGCAGAGTTTCCGGAGAATCCATTTGAAAACTCCAATGACAATAGAGTGGGTATGTTGTACGTAAGTCAGACAGTCGCTGGACATAATTCAAAACATGAATCCCTAGAAATCATGAGCGAAACTTATTTCTACCATTATTTGGACTATCCTCATCTCGGTTGTTTTCCATACAACGTTTCGGCCGTTGTACTCATCAGGTATCATATGGTAGGTGTGGAGGAAGTAACAAACCGAACCCTTTATTTAACCGACGGGGGTATATTGACCACACTCCCCTCTTAGCATTAGTAGTATTATTATCGTCTCACACTGGGATTGAACATAGAACCATCAGATTACTTACAGTAATTCTGTCTGATTCTGTAACCAATACGCTATGTGTCGGTTAAATAAAGGGTTCGGTTCGTTACTTCCCCCACACCTACCAGATGATACCTGATGAAGGCCGTAGAGTACAACGGCCAAAACGTTGGATGAAAAACAACCAAGATGAGGATAGTCCGAATAATAATAGAAATGATGATAATACCTCATCTCAGAAATTCAGAGAAACATAAGCGAAACTGTCTGACAAAATAAATCACACGGTATGACAAGCTAGACACATTCAGAAATTATTGGCTCCGTGACGACCATGATAGTGAAGTCTGGCAAATCTTGTAGTAATTCCCACAGTGGGTGCTAAAAGGCTTCTAGTGAGGATGACAATGAGGCATTTCACTGTTTATCCAGTGGCATAGTTAGATGTTGTGCAGGGGGTGATTTTAAAAGTTTACCCGTGCTGAAAAGTTTGACAACATCTTTGAAATATATGGATATACACGTTGCATTTCATGTACGTAGATAATAGAGATTTGCATTGTAGTGAGATTGGAGAATAGACTTATGTACGCATTGCATTTTATATACATGGATAATGAAGATTTGCATTGCAGTGAGCTGAGAGAATTGCGTTTTATGTACATCGCATTCTATATAGGTGGATAATAGAGATATGCATTGCAATAAGCTTGGAGAATAGCCTTCTATACATATTGCATTCTATATACAGGGACAATAGAGATTTGCATTGCAGTGAGCTTGGAGATAACGTTGAATAAATGGATTTTTTCTTATTTCTTTTTTTGCTTATTACTTCTTATATTTCTTTAATCATCCCTAAAATTCTTATTTTATACTATATCACCAGAGGAAAAAAAAGATGTGTTTTTACAGCGTCATCATATGGTAACCAATTTAATCATTGTTTAGGAGAGTTGTGTCCCTTGGCGCAACAGAGGACAAATAAATGAATAAATACACGCGACGTATAATTACAGTTAGATAGATAGGATTTTTCCCCACTTTATAACATGCCCTTAAAGAAATTTCTGGACTCATTACTTTATCCAACCAACCTCTCATAGAATTTTGCTAGTTCTTTTTTTACTTTCATCTCAGTTTGTGTTGCGTTTTATCGCAACTAAACTCGTTTCCCTTCAGAAACATATATTTTGGCACATACGTGGGACTTGACAATTTTGCTCAGTTGGTAAGTGACACAACTACCAATCAGTTGGTCGTGATTTAGAATCACGATAGAGGAATGTTAATTTTTACCCCCATCCCCAATTTGGTGAGGATTGTTCTTGTCCTTGTTACGTTGGAAAAACAAAGTCAACTTGGATAGGAATTTGACAATAAATATTTACAATGTAATAGATGATAAAGCAGATTGAACAACTTCCCTGTGTTTTGAAGTAAATTTAATCCCTCTAGCTTCTTTGGTGCGGCCTGTTTGCATGATAGATACGTAGCCAGCTAGCCAAACTTAAAAACTAAAGAAACCTATGGTGAGAATTTTGGTTGACAGTTTCTGATATTCATATCTATGTGCTATTGGAAAGAAAAAATATTGTTTTGAATTTAAATGCAAAATAACAATTATGTAATTCATTTAAATAGAAGTCGGCCAAAGTATAATTGGTAAAATAACCAGTTGCGTAGCTTAAGTTTTGGGTTCCAGAGGGTTTCACTATTTGAGCCCCCTCCTTCTAATATTTAGAGTGGTGGTTCCCGACCTGGGGCTATAAACCCCTGAGAGTCCACAAAGATATCTATCGGGGTCCGTTCGTTATAAGACCTATCAAAAGCTTGGGATCCGTAAGCTCGTTGCTTGGGCAGACCTTTTAAAAACCTAGATGTCAATATGAAAATTAATTTAGATAAACGAGATCTTTGGTAATGACATGGTTGGAAACCACTGATTTAGTGGGATCAGTTATTGCATAATGTTAACAGAAATGCATTAAGCTTCAGGGGGAGGCTCCGTCTATTGGGGTCCTATGGGGGATTTAAAATCGCTTCACCCATTCCTTCAGCTACACTCTTGATATCAATACAGAAGGATGGAACAGACTTCCGTATCAAGATGTAAAAACAGTAACGTACATAAAAATGCAGAGGACTACTGTGTCATTCAACTCCGAAAGACGTGGAAAATTAAGAACAAGACTTCGTTTAAGACAGTATTTTCTTTGCAGTTTGATTTTTGATATATAGAAAAATATTGAATGAATATAATACTATTTGGTTGGTACGTGTTTGTGTCCTCTTTTGTGCGGGCTCCCTTTTACTTTAGAATCTATCAACGCCCTTATGTTGGCCCCCCACAGGTTGAATGTAGAAATAGATTTCTTTTCTTCCTTATGGACATATGAAATAGGTCAACTGCATATTAAGTCCGCTTTTGATGTTGTATAATACCATTCTTTGTTCTCGGGAGATTTATCGTACGTACGAATCACCGAAGAGAGGATTTGGAATTGGTGAATCGAGAATTTCTTCTCCATATGCAGCATTTTATTTTACTACGTCTACTGCCGTCATAAATGTGAAACGCGCATCATATAGACATATAATAGCCTTTTTTTCTATCAGTAACGCTTGTCTGAACACTGACAAACATTTCTTCCAGGGTTCCAATGAATTTCTAAAGTGAAACAATTTACAATACATGTTAATATTAATGTTTAATATGAAATATAAGCTTAGCCTACGGAGCCTATATATGAAAAACGTATCTTGCAAAAGGAATCGGTGGTTTTTAAAATATCTGTAATTATCTTTATATGTACGTACATATGCTGAGAAAGATCTGATTGAATATTCCCCGAGGTTACTTTCAACTGAACAGAGTGCTTCCTTAAGTATGAAGAAATTCTATAAGGCGTTGAAATACGCGAAAACTCGTTAGAATAAACGAGTGATATACATAGAGAAAAAGAAAGTCTTATGATCGTACAGGTTTCCTTTGTAATTCAGGGAAAGGGGAGGTAAGTCTGATAGATTATTCTTATACACACATAGTAGTAATGGTCAGAACCGTTAGGCTTAAGGAATAATTTAAACCTTATTGGATCATGGTAGAATACGTTATTCAAATGAAAAGGGGCTGGTTATTTTCATAATCCACAGGAAAAAACACACAGCCTGTGACCGATGAATGCAAGAGACAGGGGAATGTTAACATTCACCAGGTATATGTCCTTGTAATTCTTATACACACACACACACATATATATATATATATATATATATATATATATATATATATATATATATATATATATATATATATTGATATATGGATAGATATACTTGCTTGGTTAAATATTAAGCGATGTGTAAAAATCAACCACGAGAACAGGCTGGATTTAGAAGAAGTTACTCGACCATGGACCATCTTCATTCAATAAATCAGCTGAAAGAGAGGGCAGCAGAATACAAAATGCAATTTGCAGTAGCATTTATAGACTTCAAGAAGGCATTCGACTCTGTAGAAGTTCCCATAATCATGAAGGCCATCACCCTACACGATGTAGACCCTGTGTACGTTAAAGTACTACAATACATATATAACCACAGCAACTCCTTCAGTAGGCTACATAAGGACTCTTAAACGTTTTAGCTCCAAAAAGGAGTAAGACAAGGTGATACCAGCTCACCCAAACTCTTTACAGCCAGCCTTGAGATGATCTTCCGAAACATGGACTGGGAAAATAGAGGAATCAAAATAGACGGAGAATATCTGAGCAACCATAGATTTGCAGACGACATCACCCTTTTCGCAGAGAACCTACATGACCTCCAATTAATGCTAGATGAACTAAACAAAGAGAGCAAAAAATCGGCCTCCACAAGAACTTCAGTAAAACGAAAATCATGTGCAATAATCATGTTGAGAATAAGAACATAACTGTCAAGATAGAAGATGCAAAACTCAGCAAGGTAGACCGCTACATCTACCTAGGACAACGAATCTCCATGAGACCCTCAAAAGAGGAAGAAATCTGGCATGGCAAGCCTTCGGCAGAACAAGCTCAACCTTTCAAAAATCAGATGATCCTAATGATCCTAAAAAGAAGAGTGTACAACCAACGCATTCTCCCGATAGTCACTTATGGAGCTGAAACATGGAACCTAACCAAGAGACAGACCTACAAACTGAGAAGCATGCAACGTGCACATGAGAGAATCATGCTCAACCTCACATGGAAAGATCATAAGACAGCACAGTATATAAGGAAGAAAACAGGTGTCCGTGACTTCATAGAAACTATCAAAAAACTCAAATGGCAATGGGCAAGCCATGTTGCAAGAATGAAAGACAACTGATAGACAACACGTCTCACAACATGGATCCTCAGAGATCACATAAGAAACCGAGGCCGAATAATATAAGATGGAGAGGTGAACTAGACAAATTCAGAAAATACTGGCTCTGCGACGCCTATGATAGAGAATTGTGGCGAATCCTGGGGAAGGTCTATGTGCAACGACAGACACTAAAAGACTGATGATGATGATGATGATGATCATCTACAACAGATTGAATCTGTTTTCATTCATTTTCTGTTTGTTTTATTTTACAAATTGAGAATATATATATATATATATATATATATATATATATATATATATATATATATATATAGTCCACTTACAAGAATAATAGACAAAACAGTTGTATAGACAAAGTTTGTCGTTCGTTTTTAACAGCATTAAAAACTGCTACCTTTATATTGTTACATAATTATTTCCTAGTCTAAGCGCTAAAACTCATGTAACTATGCACAGGTAAACAAATCTAATTACGCTAAATAATATTTCGTGGTACATAAACGTTGGATATCATTTCAGAAGATGAATAACATTATTATTTTTACATCTATATATATATATATATATATATATATATATATATATATGTATATATATATATATATATATATATATATATATATATATATATATATGTGTGTGTGTGTGTGTGTGTGTGTGTGTAAAATACAATGATCATAGAATAGAAAGATATTGTAAGGAATATTTTATACTCGACTAAATACGTGTCGCACGATACGCTTGTTAAGGCAGCTATGTTTCCGCATTCATCTCGTGAGCGAACCACTTTAATTACGCTAAATAAACCAAGTCATCTGTTGCATATATATATATATATATATATATATATATATATATATATATATATATTAGTAACCAATTGTAACAACGCTCATAGCATTAGATGTTAAATGTTAGTTCATACAAGTTCGGAGTTCAATCCAATATAGGTCCAACTACTCAAAGGGGACAGGGTATGGAAATCCAAGCCTAACAAGAAAAGACAAAGATATCACCAACGTTAAAAGGGTTGCTACCATTATCACATTCGGATAATACACCTGGAGAAGACCGTAGAATGGATCGATCGAAATGCCATGTTAACAAAACAAATAAAAAGGAGTTCGACCGTCCGGAACATTCTTTGAGTGTCCTAAGATATCAGAAAAAGCCCGAGAGTGTAAAACTGGCAGACCTACGTTATTTTTTTGCTTCTGGGATTGCTCAAAAGTAAAAATAGCGTTCAGCATTTGTTTTGCAGCAGGCTTTAATGAAGACAGGGCGCACCTTTTTCCCTATAACCAAGTATCCTCTACATCCTACTACCTCAACCTTTTGATGACTGAGTCTATCTTACCATCATTATTCTGGAAGGTATGGGAACGCTCAAAAGTAAACCCATACAATATAATAGCACTTGTTCTTTAGCTTTACATGTTTTTTCTTTACTGGAACGTTCTACTTTCCGATAGCAGGGTCAATCTTGCATACTATAATCACTATTTTGGGGCTTGGGAACGCTCAAACCTTTGTTTACATACATGGTAATTGGGGGCTTGGGAACACCCAAATATTTGTTTATTGACATAAATAGTAATTGTGTCTTCGCTTTACGCCGTCTCAGCTCACAGAAAGATTCTTTGGTACACTGTATTTTCAGATAGCATGGAAACCTGTATTTTATTTCGAAGAGGAATTTCAAGCGGACACAGTCATCCAATTAAAAGAATCGAGAGTTTTACACATGCTTAATCTGCACAGACGTCGAAGTGTCGAATTAAAAGTGAAAACAATTTAATCTAATCGGTCTCTTCCTGCATCAAATAAGCGAAAAACCACACATACACGATAACAGATTTGGTAGACATTAAAAATAGTTTTTGCAGCTGGCTTTATAGAGTTTAAGTGTCTTCGTACAAGTCAGGAAGACACACGATAAGTAGTTAAAGGTATAAACGAAACACTTCTCAAATTAGAACGGCTAGGGACAGTGTTGCCAAGCGTGGTTTCTTATTTGTAGCTAAAACTCTTCCAAATGGCTAAAACGGCTATATCTATCCATTTTTAGCACACATTAAGGCTAGAAATGTTATACTCGTTTGAAACCCGGTTTATCAGATGAAGGAGCTATATACAAGGCTCCAGAACAAATCATTGATAAAAATTGTACATTTTATTATTCTTACCAGTTATTTTTTTCAATTGGCAGATTGTCGGCAATTGTTGATTTTTATAATCCGTTAAATTAGAGGAATAACTGCCAAATCTAGTTAAGAATGGCTAAATTCACAACCCTGGCTAGAGAAACTTTTAGGTCATAAGACATGTTGGGAAATGGGGCGGACATGAATGAAAGAAACAATTCAGGATCTTGAGAGAGAGAGAGAGAGAGAGAGAGAGAGAGAGAGAGAGAGAGAGAGAGAGAGAGAGAGAGAGAGAGAGAGAGAGAGAGAGAGAGAGAGAGAGAATGGGTGGAAGAGAGAGAGAGAGAGAAATAGACAGAGAGAGGAAGGGATATATATATAGAGAGAGAGAGGGAGAGAGACAGAGAGGAAGGGATATGTATGTATGCATGTATGTATGTATATATATATATATATATATATATATATATATAGAGAGAGAGAGAGAGAGAGAGAGAGAGGGGGAGAGAATGAGTGTGGGATAGAGAAAAAGAGAGGGTGTTTGCGGCTGTCAGCCAGGGTTGCCATATCTGGCCTTTTTTGAAAGCAGTTAGCCACGAACCTTTTGGTTTTGCTACATATTTTTTTTCGCCATTTTGACTTCGTTGCACTAGTGTTTATAATAAATTCTTATCTTTGGTGTGTACTTCAGTATCACAGTGTTTCATAAACAATCATTATAACCATTTCTTTCTAATACAATTCAACTTCCTCTCAATATTCCGCCACTTTCTATAATCACAAATTAGATACTCAGGTTATCACCGTAAAGTTGTGATAAAAAGAAAAAAAACACCAAAAACAAATTAAAAGATAATGAAGATAAATTGTTTAAAAATTTTAAGAAATAAACTTGATCTAATGATCTTCATCTAACTAAGATGAATTAGAAATAATTGTATTTAAAACATCAGTTTTTGCATTTAGCCATTTTTAGCCATTTTTGCGAACTTTTGGCCAGAAACGTCTCCTGCTATTTGGCAACCCCATTGTCGGCTGGAGAGTCAGAGGAGTCTTATTGTTAGAGGCTAAGATTGAGGACAAGGCTTTAAGAGCATTGGTTATTTTTAGATGGCAAAAATGAGAACGACTTGAGAAAAGGAAGAGAAGGGAGGAGGGTTTGGTGGAAAGGAATTTATTAACTTGGAGCTTACATTATATAGGTATGATTAATATTTCTCTATACAGGCATAGAGAGACCTAGCATAAGTCAATAGACATCTTTATTTTCAAGCAACGGCCTTTAATCCTCAGACATTTCAAGATTCAGAAATATTCAGAGGGGAAATTCTCTAAAAAATGCCCCACCCCGTGACAGGGAGACGAAGGAAATTTTCAGTGCTAGAGGCTCTGAAATAACTATTTCAATGTATTAAAAACCTATCTTAACATATTTTCGAGGCAAATTTTTCAGGCATATATTTTTTTCCATGTGGGACATTCGTACGTATTTACCCTTTACTGAACGATGGAGAGATGAATTATGCTATAGAATTAATGATCAGCTTAAATATAAAAACGAATAATAGCCCACTAGAACTCTTTGAACAGTGCTGTTGAGGATAAAATTGTTAAGATAAGTGGTTTGAAGCTCGGACGAACTTTAGGTTCTAATGTTATCCGTCATAGTAATGGGATCACATTTAAATGTACAAGTCGTATCCGTTTCAGGTTTTAACCAAAACTAAAGTTAAAATAATAGTTATAATATACAAATCACGTATTCCTTACTAGTGGCATGCACTTAGTAATCAGGTGTGTCGGGTTAGGTGGAATTTTGGTGGACCACACATTACTTTATATTACATTCACAACAGTGGACCACACGCTATAGTACCACCGTAAAATCAATGTACTGAGATATCACAAAAGTTAGTTGACATCCCTATTTGCAAATAACAGTCTTTAATGCAATGATCTTAACAATTCGTGAATATTATGTAAATCTGTATACAAAGATACGACAGCAGTCAATAGACACCTCTGTCATCAAACAACAGTCTTTAATGTTAAGATCTTGATAATTCAAGAATATTATGTAAATCTATACACATAAACACGACAGAAGTGAACAGGCACCTCTATCCCCAAACAACAACCTTTAATGCAATGATCTTAACAAATTTTGTATAATGCACAAAGTGATCCCCTTGGTTTGCTGTACGTAACACAACTCTCTTACTAATGGATAAAATCTTGGCTGATAAAAGGACCTCCTTCTCAGCTTTTGAAACTCTAGACACTTCAGCTGAAACAAATCTAAAATTATAATTTCTTAGAAAATTGTTTCATAGGAAGTGATATACTGGGTTGGTGCAGAAATAATTGCAGTTTTTCACCATCAACTTCAAAGGAGTTTATTACCACTTAGGATAAAAGTTACCAATCGAAATTAGAACCATCAGAATCTACACATTGGAAACCAGAAATAAGTCAATTTATTTTGGAAAACGTATGATTTTGGGGCCCATGAATCAATGATTCTTTGAAAGCATTTTGGGCTGCTGACTGGTTTTTGAAGACTTTTGCAGAAAGTGATTGAAAAAGCTTGAAAAAGTGGTAGTGATTGGAGAGAGGTAAGTAAGCTGGGTAAGTTGCTCGACAAGCAAACTTTTTAGCTTTTCATTCAGTGTCATTCGATCGACATGTCGAGTTCGTTTTTTTTACGTTTCCTATTTGATTCAAACATCGGACAAGTGTTGAATGGTCAACATTTAGTTCCTCTGGAACCTCTCGAGTTGAACATTGCCAGATAGTACTTTATTCTAAGAATAAGCATCTAAGTTTAAAATAACAAAAAGCGCTATCATTTTTGCACCAAACCAATGCATCCGTATTTTTTTTCACGGGTATTAACTAATAAATAAATAAATAAATAAATAAATAAATAAACACACTTAGTTATGTTATCATAGTTAAATTATGATTCCATTGACTTTTTTTGAGCCACAAGTCAAAACTTTTCTCCGTATGCCCCTTTTCTTATGATGTTTTTCTACAACCATTGAATTGATATCTGCTTCCCTAAATTGATATTCTCAATGCACCCCTATTCCGAATTGTTCCTTACTCTATAATACAGTAGTTCTTATACGTTTGGTCATGTCTCTTTTTGACTAGTAGTTTACCTCTGTATCCTCGTCTCAATCAGTATTTAGGGAACAGATATATTTTACTATATACATTAGTTGTCAGCTGCCGCTTACCGACAAGACAAAACAAAATTATACAAAGATGCTAGCAGCAGATACAAACAAAATAACCAAAAAAAAAAAAAATGCCAAGTATAAGATGTCCCATTTATTTCACGTAGCCTCCCTGAAATGTAACATGTCTCCAAAGGGGAGAGGGTCATATGGCCCCCTTTTGAGAACCACTAGCATAATCAAACAGCTGCCGTTGGTTCAAACAATCTGTTGATCTCCTTTTGTCTACATCGAGCAAGAAAGGAATCGGCTGAAACAGCAGTTTCGAAACTCAGGAGGGAAATATTCTGGCAGACACCAATTACTAGAATTTAGCTTTTATACGGAAATCAATGAATTTCAATGATAAAGAGTTTCTGAACTTTAAAATAACATTTATTTCAAATCGATTACATTTATTAAAATCTTAATACACACACAAATATATATTTCCAGCTCTACTCTAAAACAACTTGACTATCATAGTATAAAGCTGAATGTATCGAGCACTCTATTAAATAAATCCATCACATATCAGACGCTGCTTTACATTATGCTATATTGCTAACATGATCTGTACCACATATATATATATACACACACACACACACACACACACACACACACATATATATATATATATATATATATATATATATATATATATATATATATATATATGTATATATATATAATATAAACTGTGAAAAGTGAGACAGACTCGGCAGTAACGTGTTTTGAAGTTAGGTATATTTATCTGTAGATTTTTTTTTTTTTGTTAATAGTCCAAACATGTTTCGGGAGGTATTCTCATCTTCAATGGTGTGTGCTAAGTGAGTATGTGCTTTCAGAGGTTGATATATATATATATATATATATATATATATATATATACATATATATATATATATATATATATATATTACAGATCTGAGTACAATAGTTATGTTCGTTGGTATCTCTGCAATGGATCTTGTTTCTCTGTCACAAGATTAGCAATGTCAAGTTTAGAGGGAACGTTACCGAAAACCCTCGGTTTCGAAACCACTGGTCTAAATAAAATAAAAAAAAAAGTCAACGTTCCAAGAGTTTAAAGTCTTTCTACAATCTCAGTTTCCACTGCTCTCTCTCTCTCTCTCTCTCTCTCTCTCTCTCTCTCTCTCTCTCTCTCTCTCTCTCTCTCTCTCTGTGGTATGTTGGCTAATTTAAGGAGTGTCTTTCTTCTGGCTGCTTTGCAAAGCTCTGAGGGAGATATCTGAAAATGCATCCAGGGCCTCTAATAAAAGGAGGAAGGTCTCAAAAGCTTGATGAGTTCATCTATTGTATTTCTGCAGATAAATCTCACTGAAAGTTGGAGGGGAGCTGTCAAGGAGCCAAGCATTCCGGTACCCCAAACCACTAACCACGTTCCTGATACCGTAATAAGTCACATAATGGAGATATCAAACTACCACATCGATGGGGACTCATCGCATGGGTAACATTCTTTCCTGTTGTATGAACGGAGTAGGGGTAGGGGTATGCCCTGACTCCAGAGGTAAAAGCTGGTGGGTCTGGGCTCCTTCTAAATGGAAAAAGCGTCCGGTTACACTCTAAAAAGACGACTTACTCATATTTGCCTCATGGGAAAGTGAATGAACATCAAAACCTTTTATATTCAACCTTTGTTAATTCTTGCTTATCCGGTACTAAAATCGACTAGCATAGGGATTAATAAAAGTTATTTCCTTGATGGCCAAAAATGGCTAGATTTCCCCCAAATAAAATTACAATCTTGAAAAAAAAAACTTACTATTATTTTGTTTATAGATGACGTATTCACTGTATGAGTCCCTGACTTGCCTACGTTCACAAAATTCTCAGGGGCGAGATTTCCCAGGAAATAACACCCCCTATTATTGTAAATGTGGGTGGGATGAGGGAATAAGACCACTTTCAATTGTAGAAGGTCTAAAACAGTGATTTTATTGTATTGAAAAACTCAACATAATTTTAAGATCTGCAAACTGGAAGGGAATTTATTTTTCCTTCAATGTAGGAGATTCGCACAAATCATTGTGGATCGGAGACAGCATTTGGCTTCAAAATGCAGGAGTTTCCCACGAAATGAGGGAGACTTGGTTAGTCTGGAGTCGTGATACCCCCCTCCCCAATCAAAACTCTGATAATATCATTTCGATTAATAGATGTATTAAAAATGATTTTTTTTTTATTTTGGTTGACTAAAAATTAAAGTATCTTTGTGAACGTAAAGTATACATCTGAAGAATTCTGAATGCAGAAATGAACCAGTGACTGTTGCCAAAATAATCAATTGCGGTAGTGGTTCACAATATCATCAGAAATCATTTCTACTTCTTTGTTCTTCAAAGGGATTTGCCGGATTGAAGGAATTGCTGGATTAGCGAGAGTTAATGTCTACGGAACCACAAAACTGGAGTTAATACCCACAGGACTACAATTGTCAGTAAGCGTAAATAAAACCGGTGTAAAAACAGTCTTCATCGGATAAATGGATAGAGAAAATGAGCATTGTGTGGTACTCGAATCCGTGTCCATCGAAGAAACAGCTTAAATGCAGCTTTTACCACCTGAACTAACGATGCTCGGGCAATATCAGCAGCTCCAGAAGGCGATATTTATTTTCAATAAAAAAGAAAAATTTGACACAATGGTCGGAAGGGGGAATGGTCTACGCTATTCTTAATCTTATCTTAGTTAGTCTCATGCACTGACCCGATCTCACTATATTTCTTCATTCACAAAAACAACACATTTTTCCTTAACTCTCTCATACTGGATTTACCATAATACCAGACTCTCTCTATGATAAACCTACTCTAAACCCTTATTTACAATTTTTGTGTGTGTGTGTGGGGGGGGGAGAATAAAACATGATGAGTATTTACAATTTAAAAAAATAACCCCGATGGATGATATATATTTACAAAAAAAAAAAGAAAAAAAAATGAACGAAATTAGTATGTGACCCCCCCCCCCGCACAGAATCCTAATATGGTAGAACAGCAAGTTAACCGGACGAAAAGATGGATGTTGGAAAAAATAAAAATAGAAAAATAAATAAAAAAGCAGCTCCAGAAGGCGCACATATTGCTCACTTCTCTATTCCACGATCGAAGGCATGAATATTTACACACACACACACACACACATATATATATATATATATATATATATATATATATATATATAAATATATATATTTGTGTTTTGTTCCCTATGTATGTATATCAGTATAATGGATGTTTTATATCTGACAGAATTTGACAATTATCAAGTCATGTAAATGAGGACTACATTTCGTCTGGTACCGACGTTCACTAAGTAGCAAATCGAACATCCTTAGACTGCATCGGAAAATGAGCATCATGCAGGACTCGAAATGCCACTCGGTTAACACCGGTGCCGGACAAAATATAGTTCATACTGTATGTCTATGTAATCATTGCATTCTGTTGGACATAAACAGTCAATTTTACTGAATATATATATATATATATATATATATATATATATATATATGGTACAAATCAGGGTAGCAGTATAACATAATAAAATAAAATATCAATAATATAAAGCGACTTCTGAAATGTAATGGATCTATTTCAAAGAGTGCTCGATACATTCAGCTTTATACTATGATAATCAAGTTGTTTTAGAGTAGACTAGCTCATGTTTCTGCCCTCTTTGGGCTTCATCAGACGATGAGGCCCGAAGAGGGCAGAAACATGAGCTAGTTTGTGGAGCGAATCCATATTCTACTATTTATTATATACATACACACAAACACACACACACACACACACACACACATATATATATATATATATATATATATATATATATATACACACACATATATATATATATATATATACATATATATATATATACATTCTCAATTCGTAAGAAACAAACAAGAGAAATAGGAACAGATTTTATGTATCGTAGATGTTTTGTCACAATGCTCAATATCAAACACAGTAAATGGTGCGATTAATATATAAAAATTAGAACTATAAGGGTGTGTACACAGTGAATATATATATATATATATATATATATATATATATATATATATATATATATTGCCTACAAATCTTTTGAGCTTTTGACACTAGACATTAAAAAACTTATTCGAAGAATTATTTAGTGTCATCTCAATCAATTATTGCCCAATATCAATCAATATAATTTATGTAATTCTCTTCAGTGTTTCTTCTTCATTACACATATTTTGTTATGATGGTAAAATGCATAAATTCTCTCTGGTAAGGATAATCTGTTGTTCACCATGTAACCGTTTCTGGGATTTAAAAACAAAACAGTTATATGAACATGACATCCAAGTAGTGTTGATCAAACACCACCTGCCTTTCAGCTATGATTTTGATATATAGCTTATGTCATACATCTAGTTTTTTTTTTATATAGTGTATCATCATAATGTATTGTATATAGATGTTATTTCATACTGAATATCATTTAATATTTTAAATCAGGGCTTAATTACGTAGGTTATCCTCGAAACGAATTTAACGATGAAGGATCAGTAAGTTTAGAAACAGATGTGAGTCACTGTTTGTGTCACTTCTATTGAATGTTCACCCATATGAATATTAAATCTGTTGAGTCGGTTTCGATTTCAGACTGAATGCAAACCAACTTATGATATCATCTTCAAGAATACTAATCACACAGAAAAACTTTTCCGAGTTGATTCTCTACCAACATACTCAACAGAAGAAAAACATTGATGATCTTTCTTTCCGAGAATTTAGACAGAAACCTACCGACTTCGACAAATCCAAATCCAAATTTATTATTGGTGGACCACAACCTTTCTCTGAGTACTCTAGAACAGTGGGATTGGTGTTCATCCTACGACCAAGTCAAGAGCTCTTAAGTATATCTCAATTGCAAGGACTAAAGAGAATCTTTCAGGAAGTCCCTGCCCCACACGTTCACATGAGAGGTCTCACACGTTAAACCAGCCTTGTGTCACATCCTTTTAATGAGCAGAACATTTTTTTGTATTAGAAAATTAGTGCCAATTGCCATCTTTTCCTTTATTCTGTTGCAGAAAAAAAAGATCTCACAAAATCTAATAATAAAACCACAAGTTTTGTTACTTAGTTACGGAAGTGGGACAGACATAATATCCTTACTAGACACGTTGGAGGCTGAATAAATTTCGGGGCACACTTGGGAAATAGCTGCAGCACACTGCTGTGTTGCTGCGCTCAGTTTGGGAACCAGTGTTCTAAGCACTATCCCACGATGATACGATCTTAGCGAAGGCTTTCTCAATCTAATCAACAACTGGGAGAAGTGGCTGTCTGATATATTTGCATTTATTGATTAATCTCGGTTCTGTCTCTAACGACAACAATGGAGAGTACACCCGGGGTGCGTGCATAGACGAAGCGTTCGGAGATCATGGGATGCCCAGTTGCTGGGATCTCCCCTCCTAAGCCTAGCTGATGTAATCTGGAAGAAAGCACAGAGCGATGTGTTTGATACATCCTTGGATGCAGATGCAGCCGGAAAGACGCTGAAGTGGTCGTCAAACCGTCTCAATGGGACCCCGCCGCTTGTATGGAATCAGAGTTATCCTTCTCCTAGACTAGTTGCCTTCCCACGACAGCTCAATATGTCCATAGCTAGAGCGGGGAGAAGAGATAGGATCATGTCTCTGCTTCCATACAATAGTGCAAAATCAATGAACTTCAATGATAAAAGGTTTCTGACCTTAAAAATTACATTTATTTTAAATTGATTACATTTATTTAAATCCTAATACACACACACGTATATATATATATATATATATATATATATATATACATTTTTACAGCTCTACTCTAAAACAGCTTGACTTTCATAGTATAAAGTTGAATGTATCGAGCACTCTATGAAATGAATCCATCACATATCAGACACTGCTTTATATTATGCTATATTGCTATTGTGATCTGTACCATATATATATATATATATATATATATATATATATATATATATATATATATATGTGTGTGTGTGTGTGTGTGTGTATATAATATGAACTGTAAAGAGTGAGACAGACTCGGGAGTGAAGTGTTTTGAAGTTAGGTTTATTTATCCGTAGATGCTTTTTGTTGTTAATGGTCTAAACATGTTTTGGAAAGTATCCTCGTCTTCAGTCGTGTGCGACCAGAGAATGGCTATAAGAGGAGAATTATGATATGCACATAATCTTGGGATCTAAAATGTGAAAGAAACGGCTTAGTCCGTTGTCAGAATATCAGCAATTTTTGTTATTTCGAACTTCGATGCTTAGTTTTGGAATGAACTATCATTCGACTATGTTCAGGGAATACAACATTTTGAATTTACCATCGGTGAATTTCTCTTTATTTAAGTTTTTTTGGAGTGGGGGTACTCATTCTGTTTTTAGCATATTTGAGAAATTATGTTGCCTATCAGCCAATTATTTCACCAGGTTACCGTCAATGAACGTATAGCTTAACATTGGTTTCAAAAATTTCGAGACGGAGACAAGAACATTGAAGACATGAATGTCTTCCTGTGATTGATGAAATCAAATTGAGCGCCATTATTGAGGCAGACCCAGGCATAACAACTCGAAAGGTTGTAGCGGAAAAATACACTGATCACTCAACCGCTGCTTGACATTTGCATCAAATCTCGACATGTCACGCGAATGACCCCCTCAGAAACTCTGCCTCATCCAACTAACTCATCAGACCTCACTCTGACCAACTATCACTTTTTCAAGCATTTCAAATGATCTTCAACAACTGGCAGTAGCTCAAAACGCCTTCCACTTCATTGGTTCTAGAAACCCAAAATTCTATGCTTTCGGATGCATATTATGCATTTCGGAATAAGTTGATTAATTATTTTAGTTGGCAATCATGTGTAAATTACGAAGGATCTTATTTCGATTGATAACTTTTATTCTGAGCCAAGATATACTGGTCTGATATTGATGGGGAAAAACTGCTATTATTTATGCACTAATCTAATATTATACATGAATAATAACATTGATTTATGAAATATTCAGCGGTGTCACTAAGGTTGCTGTCACCTAGTGCAGTAACTCATTGTGTCACACCCATAAACCTCCACCCACATCAGACCATAAAGAAACATAGTAATGTTTTCTTTTCATACTAATTATTCTTTTTTTTAATTTCCATTAATATTTGGACTTTCCTCATCTTTGTTGTTTTTCATACAACGTTTCGGCCGTTGCACTTTATTTATCCGACGGGGGTATATCGACCGTACTCCCCTCTTTTTGCGTTAGTAGTACTGTTATACTGTCTCACACTAGGATCGAACCTAGTACTATCAGATTACTTAACAGTAATTTGTCTGACGCTGTAACCACTGCGCTATGTGTCCATGTGGACAAGCGGTGTTATTATTGTTTTCTGTCTTTTATTATTAGAGGTTCCCATATCGTATCCATTTCAATGCTAGGATTACTGAGGCAGTTTTGCTTGCCTAGCATATGGGCCGACTCTTTCAAAAATTCCGAGATATACTAATTATTCTTAAATTGCAATTCCCATATATTAATCAATGGGTTGTGTCCCTTTCCATTTACGGTCATTCGAGCAGAAATATTACTACTAATCCACGCGTTGCCTTAAAATTAGAAATTCTGTGAACTAAATGGTACCTGGAATTTTCAAATCTAGTGAACATCAACTATTAAGTAGATTTTAGTGAAACTTTCACTACTTGTCTAATAGAGGACAGGATTATCTCCATGATTTCTTCTCCATAATGTAATAACATTACTTTTTAACGCACAAGTCCCACAATGCAATGAGCGAAAAAGTAAAAATTGGGACCGTCTAATCAGCCAATCTCCGCCGTCGAAGTTATAAAGACAGTAGACTACACAATGCCTTATGTCTCTCCAGTATCTCTCAATTCCAATTTTGCTCGAGGTAGTTATTACTCATGATCTTTTTTTTTTCTTACAGCTAATAGAAAAGCAAAACTGTCAGTGTCAATATTGCCTACACCAGTAGAGGTTTCTTCAATTCCTAACTGGGGCTGGGTAGCTGGTAAGCTGTGGTTAAATCCACTGTCGAGTCATACCAAAGACTATAAAAGTAGTACCCAATGCCTCTCCGCCGAACCCCTCACCACAAGGACTATGACTGAGAAACCTCTCTCCTAGGTTGAGGGGTTGAGGCTGAATCACATTTAATGTGATTTGACCGCAATCCCTTAACAAGAGTGCTGCCTCAAGACATTGATCACGTGACAGTTTCTATCTCTATTATTGTTCGGACTATCCTCATCTTGGTTGTTTCCCATACAACGCTTCCGCTGTTGTACTCAACGGCTTTCATCAGGTATCATCTGGTAGGTGTGGGGGAAGTAACGAACCGAAACGTTGTGTGGAAAACAACCAAGATGAGGATAGTACGAACAATAATAGAAATAATGATAATACCTCATCTCAAAAATTCAGAGAAACAGTGACAGTTTCTATTTAGTGACTAACCAGATGTGTTACATTGTCATCTACAGTACGTTAACGTGTGTATCCATGTTCATCTTGATGCTCATTTGTAATTAAATGGGTTACCAAAGATCACATGCGCAACCGAGGCCGGCAGAATATGAGATGGAGAGACGAGCTAGACAAATTCAGAAAGTACTGGCTCTGCGACGACCATGATAGAGAAATGAGGCGAATCCTGAGGAAGGTCTATGTCCAACGACAGACTATAAGACACTCATGATGATGATAATGATGTCTTGACGTATCCATGCCCCCAACTTCTTTTCCTGAAGATCTATCAGACATATTTCCTTTCTTTTATTTCAAAGTGGTTCGTTACTTATAAAATCCAAGATGGTGACTCGAACTTTTTGTTTATCTTTGTCATGTTTGTGACGTCAAATACTGACGGCACCTATGTGGGATCAAACTATTCCCAGGTAACTTCAGCATAAGTCCATTTCATACTAAGTTGCAAAAACCTTCTTATGTAATAGCAATAGTAACGACACATAGCCAATCGGTCGGTCCGACTAACGTTAAATAACCGAAATAGGAAGAAAAGAAGAGATGTGGAATCATTGAAGGCGTGGCGCCATTAACGCTACGATATAATGATAGAATGTTCGAGTTGTTTTGTATTAAAAAAGCCATTTAAGATTTTTCAAAATAATTCTCGTAGCATATTTCCATATAACTATAGTTTACAGGTATGAGAATCAATTGTCTCAAAGAAAGACTACCAGCTCCTTTTCCTTCCCCTTCTACTGGCACCACAGATAGTGAACGCATTGCTGAACTTATGGTTCTTGTTAGTTACAATATGATACGTAAAGTATAAATGTATCTATATTTACATAATTCCATGTGGGTCAAGTGAAAATTCATTAACAAAACAACAGTACTCGAATTAGAAGCGTTTAAGGACTAATGGAACCTAACCAAGAGACAGACCAGCAAAATGAGAAGCATGCAAGGCGTCCCAGACATCATAGAAACTATAAAAAAACTTAGTTGGCAATGGGCAGGCCATGTTGCAAGAATGACAGACAACCGATGGACATCACTACTCACAACATGGATCCGCAGAAACCGAGGCCGACAGAATACAAGATGGAGAGATGAACTAAACAAATTCAGAAAATACTGGCTCGTCGCAGAGCCAGTATTTTCTGAATTCGTTTAGTTCATCTCATGATAGAGAAATGTAGCGGACCCTGAGGAAGGTCTACGTCCAACGACGAACGTTAAAAGACTGATGATGAAAGACTAAATCAAAATAATGATCGATCCCTCTCTCATTATATATATCACACAATCACTTAGACTCAGAATCTCTCTCTTTGCATGGTTACATAGAAGTACAATGTCGTATAATATCATATAGACGCAATTTCACAAAAACGAATTGAGGTAATGGTGGACCAAGCGGGGTTGGCACGCTCAGGATGATACCATCAGGATGAACGCCCGAAAACTAGTTTCTTGGTAATTATCTTATCAAAAAAAACATCTGCCAGCCTACACAATATCTCATAAAGAATTCAATGAATTTCAATTAAATTTCGAGCAAGGGTAGTCAATAGAGTAAGGAAGTGTAGGTCAACTTCGGGGGCGGATCCAGAGTTATCTTACGTTTTTTCATACATTCAGGTATACGCTCGTGAATGTCTTAACGATATCTCCAGAAGTTTTCAATGGATTTTTAGGCTAACACATTCAATGATACTTGAGAATCATGAAGAATAATGGATAGCAATAGTTGAAAAGATTACCAAAATTTTAGATATCCTTGGAAGAGAGGAAGTTCTGGGAGGGAGTAGGATTGGGGGATAACACTATGGTTTACCCTGGGTGACACGAACGATAGGCCCACCACTACATAATGGTACACTCTCACGCTATCACATACGCTTACAATCATACCCAGAGACAATCACTTGGTGGACACTCTCACATAGATCTGGACGTATGAGTAAATCATAATATGAAATTGTATCTCTGCGTGTTCACATACAAATATAATGTACAGATACAGACGCGAACTATCTGGAATATGTGCGTGTGAGTTGGTGAGTGACTATCTAAGCTTTCGTAGGTAAATAAATAAATAACCAGGAGACGAACAAATTGGTGTCTCTGTTATCATTCTTGTTTGTTCAGTTGCTTCAGATTTTAATTGGTTCAGTCGGCAACCGATTCTCTTACCTACACACCAACCGCCCTCTCCCTCTTCAGGCTACAGTCTCTAGTAAAACATTGAGGAATTCTCATGGGAAGAATACACTTTGTGTTATTTTTTGATTAGGTAAACAATACCTGTTACGAGAGAGGGGTGGAGATATAACGAGAGAGAGGGAGAGAGAGACAAAGAACGTGTGAGAGAGAAAGAGAGAGAGCAACACCTCGGTGACATCAAAAAACCCCATTAACCAAGTTCGGTCGCGATTCTCACCAACGGGGCTCAACAGTAGAGTGATGGCGTCTGGTTCTCTAGGCCGTGGTTCAATCCGAAAATGTTACAAATAGTACTCAATGCCTCTCTGAAAATTGAAGAATCTCTCCCCGAGGGGTTCGGCAAAAAATCACGTTCGATACATCGATTCACGAAAGATCACTAAAGTTGAGCAACGTCTAGCCTGGCCAGTATCTAGATGGGTGATTATTGGATAAGACTAGATGCTGTACGCTGAACGAAGTTTCAACGGGCCTTATAAACTTGAAGTGGGTTTTACTAACAGTAGTTGGTATATACTTTATCTTAGTACAACCTCGATTGGCTTATAAGTGGACAACGATGTTATAATCATAGAATCAGTTTTCAAAAAATAAAAAAAAATATGGTGTTCTTTGATTATGTTTATCAACTTACGCTGGAACAGATAAAGTCCAGATGGGCCAATCGGCATGAGCGTCCAACTTTGAGGGTCTTATCCCCCTTCAGAGGGAGCAAATACGATTGTATTTACTGCTTCTCATAACAATCATCCAAATCATCATCATCAGTCTTTCAACGTCCGTCGTTGGACATAGACCTTCCCCAGGATTCGCCACACACATCTATCGTGGCCATCACCGAGCTGATACTTTCTGAATTTGTCTCGTTCGTCTCTCCATCTTATATTCTGCCGGCCTCAGTTTTGCATTTGATCTCTGTGGATTCATGTTGAGAGTCATGATGTCCACCCATAGTCTGCCATTCTTGCAACATGACCAGCCCATTGTCATTTGAGTTTTCTAGTGGATTCTCTGATGTCTCGGAGTTCTGTTTTCTCCCTGATATGCTGTGCTGCCTTGCGATCTCTTCATGTGAGATTGAGCATTATTCTTTCATGTGCTCGTTGCGTAGTTCTCGGTCTGCGGGTCTGTCTCTTGTTTAAGTTCCATTTTTCAGCTCCATCGGTCACTATCGGCAGGATGGATTGATTATATATCCTTCTTTTCAGGACTAATGGGATATTCTTGATTTTGGATGTTGTACTCAATTGTTTTGAATGCATTTTGAATAAAATTGCTTGCCATTACCTTATCAAAAAAACATCAACTAAAACTATTAACATAGATTTCTTCAGTTTTTCAGGGGGTCCAAATGGCTGACTCTGTGTGTATCCTGCGCGTGTATCGTGTGCCAATGAAACAAGAAATTTTCAACATTGACTCAATATGTTAACAAAAAAATAATTTCCCCTAATTGGGGGGGGGGGGCAATTTACAACGAAAGTTTATACTAAATTGGTCCTTACTTTGTACCTATGTTCATGCTCGTTTTTTTCCGAAAAATTAGACTTCTTAGTGATCCAACGAAAGGCGAGAGCCGTAACCTATTCGATGATCAGCTCTTATCCCTATTTTCAATTGATCACCCCCAACATGGCGTGACGGTTTCTATTTATTGACTTAACAATTAAAAAAAAAACAGATCTGTTATGTTATTCTATTCTGTTACTTTTAAATACATCGCATACTCTCCATACACATATACATGCCTTTGGATAAATTATACTAAATCATACTATATGTAATATGTGGTTCTTCGCTTTATTTCTTCTTTCAGTGACTTCATGGAGACTCTCTGTCTTAGGTATATGTAGTGGTCTACTTTCTCCAGCTCTGCATTTCCGATCTCGATTGTGGTGTCTTCGTCCCCAACATGTTTCTTGTACATGACATTTGTTTTGCTGAAGTTCATGTTGAGGTCTTATTTCTTGCTTGCTTCATTTAGTTCGTCTAACATTTGGCAAGCTTTCGGTAGAACAAGCTCGACCTTTGAGAACAAGAAAATCCCACTAATCCTAAAAAAAAGAAAAGGGTATACAACGAATGTATCCTACCGATGGTCACGTATGGAGCTGAAACATTGAACCTAAGCAAAACATTGACCCTCAAACCGAGAACCATGCACCGTGCACTGAAGAGAATCATGCTCAACCTCACATTGAGAGATCATAAGACAGCGCAGTAAATTAGTGAAAAGACAGGAGTTCAGCACATTATAGAAGCTGTTAGAAAAACTCAAATGGCAGAGGGCTGGACATGTTGCAAGAATGGTAGACAACCACTGGACATAGCAACTCAAAGTGGATCCCCAGATATCAAGTGCAAGGCTGTGGCCGACAGAAAGGGAGATGGCGTGACGAGCTAGATGAATTTAGTACTGGCTCCGCGATGCCCATGATAGAGAAGAGTGGTGAATCTTGGGGAAGCTCTCTGTCCATTGACAGTCACTAACAGACTGATGATGACATGTAATATGTGAAAGAGTTTACTATTGAAATGCATTGCAAATGAGTTTATGATAGAAATCTATTGAAAAATTAGTTTACTGCAGAAATACACTGCAAATAAATACAAATAACAAATGTTTTGGGAATTAAGAAGAAAGGTATTGTTAGAGGTCGGGAATTAATGGAAGCGTTACAGACAGAACAGGGCTATAATATATATGAATAGTATATACCTGTCATAAATGACAGGATCGTTCATGTATTGAACGACAAAAAAAGGAGCCTATAACCATTTTATTAGTAATTCTTTTAATTATTCATGTATTCTAATTTTAATTTTTTTCCAAGTTTCAACTCAACATCAAACATCTTTCATTTACTTACTCTTTTCTCCTTTTGCTTTATTTCTAATAAAGATTCCAAAGATTCTGTAACGTATTATTCATTGTTATACTTCAATTGCCTATCTCATTTTATTACAATGCTTCGATTGTTTCATTGGCTGTGTTCAACCATTTCGCATAGACCAATCCATTATAACTTTTTGGTTATAACAGGAATTGAACAAAACAGACATATAACAAGTATCACAGAATATTTATAATAAGAAAAGGCGTTTTTATTCAACAGGTTTTTTTGTATGATTGAAACGAATTATTTTATGTAAATTGAATTTATTGCCAAGAGATTATTTGAATGTTAATGATTCGGGGAATGACCTGTCAGGGGGGACAATAAAAGAATATAAACAACTATTTTCTAGTTACTACATAAAACAAATTTCATTTCAAATTTCGACAAGAAATAAATTGAATTCTACGATTATACTAAAAGCAATCGAACAGTGTTGCCAAGCATGGTCTGTTACCTATAGCTTAAACCGTCTTTAAAATGGCTAAAATCGGCTAAATTTTATATATCTTAAATGTTACATCCCTCTCTCTCTTTATATATATATATATATATATATATATATATATATATATATGTATACATACATATATATATATATATATATATATATATATATATGTATATATATGTATATATATATATATATATATATATATATTATATATATATATATGAATAAATAAATCAATGAATAAAATGAAAACTTGGAAATGAAGCAGTTGTTTGGGCCCCTCTATAACTGACGGCTGTTTAGCTCAATGGTGAGAGCAATGCATCATTAAAGCAGGTTTGGTTCCTGCAGCTACTCCACACACACACACACATCTATATCTATATCTATCTATCTATCTATCTATCTATATATATATATATATATATATATATATATATATATATATATGCCAAAAATATTTATGTATGGATCAGCGCTAAGGAGCTTAACGCTATTATATTAGATAATCTATTTGATAATTCAAGTAACCTACTTTCAATTTTTTTCCAAGTCTCAACTCAACTCGAGCTGATCTAATGAGTGATCAGACAAAATCGTAAGTGTTTCTATCTCGTTATTTTCATTATGTCATAATGGGAAGGTAAATTGTCTAATCATAGCATCTCATTTGAGTCCCAACAGACAAGATACTAAGAATATATATATATATATATATATATATATATATATATATATATATATATATATATATATATATATGACTTTGAGAAATTGTGTTATATTATATATAAACTTATCTGAAATAAATTCTTCGCCGTTATACAGTTAATACATCATTCAATTTAGACTATAATATGTATAATATTTGGAATAAACAATTAAAGAAAATGGGGCTGCTCTAATATAATGCAATTGATGATTCATTCTGTCGGACCAAATTTGTCCATTTCTTAATATATATATATATATATATATATATATATATATATATATATATATTACTCGTTTAAAGCCCATTTAGCCAGTGAATAACTATGTACTATCCCAGAGAAAATTATCAATAAAGATGAAGTCTACTATTTTTGAACTTACCAGATTTAATTGTCCATGTAGATTATTGGCTAGAAAGAATCCTCCAGATCTAGCCGGAAATGGCTAATTTGGCAACCATGAATTCAACAAATGTTCCTTTAGTGTAAATCATCTTGCATTTATTTACGTTCACCGACGAAGTAATAGTTCTCTCCCTAAGAAAACAGCCTGGTTTGGCTAGCAGCGAAATAATGACAAATCACTTAAATGAGATGAAGGCACTCGAGTCTAGAATGACCAATGGGTCAAGTGAAGTGACCTTTAGGTGACAACCGTTTTCGTGTGGCCAGCGGGCCACAGCCGGTTTATGTATATTCATTTCTCTTCAGCACATCTCTATTTCGATGGCAGGTGTGCAATGTTCGTTTCTTTCTATTCATGTCACCCTCTCCGATTTCGTAACGGTTTGGTATGTTGTCCTACTTCTTCTCGTTTTCCTGTTTTCGTAGCTGTCACCTAAGCTACCAAGAACTGACACGCACTAAAAACAATACGCTTGATGCATAACGTGACAAACAAACATGCTCTGTCTATGATGCTTTGCCATGCGGCAATGGTCTGCTAACTTGTCTGACGGCCTACGACAATTCTGCACAGACAATGGGACATCCCACGTCTACGGGGCGCGTACTGGTCAAGGCGTACGGAGATTCAAGGATGCCCAACCGTCAGCCCCCAGCCCTCTCAGCCACGTTCATGTAATCCAGTGGGAACCAAAGAGCGATACGTTCGGCTGCAGGAGCTGCTAGAAGGATCCCCCCGCTTCAATGGGGCTCCACACCTGGGTTTGAGTCGTCCTTCTCATAAACTGGTTGCCCTCTGATTGGGACCCACACCCAAGAGGATCCCGTCACGTTTCAGATGAACAAGATGATTTACAAAGGACAGCAATAATATCAATTTTCTTCTAAATTCTTAAAGATTCAACAGTGTTTATTTACACTGTTGATATTTTGAATTTTTTTCGTTGTACTCGAATTAAATAATACGTTAATTGATTACAGAGGAGCATAAAAAATATACTTCCGTGAAATTTTCAGGTACACATTTCAATTGCTCTCCACAGTAACGTAGATATACAAGGTTAATTCATATTTCTAAGATTCTAAAAACCTTGATTGTTAACCAGGGGTCCAGCCAAAACTATTTCCGTTTGGGTGACGCTGCTCCTTACGCCTGCCTTGTCAAGGATAGAGACCACAATCTGGGGTTCTATTTTAAGTGTATCTTGGGGACAGATTGATTCATGCCTTTCCCAATAGCATCAGTGCGAAGTTTACGTAAGCAGTCCCGACTGGAATTTGAATTCAGGTCGCCGATTTCATTTTCGGAGTCGTTACCGACGACGCCGATCGTACATCAGTCTAGTAAACTATTGTTTCATGTGGTGAGTTCGAGTCTCACTCCGAACCCTAAATTTCAAGCAAAGTTCTTCAAATTGATATCAAAGACGTGTAGAACGGTTTTGATACTTATTCTCACCTCAAGTATACCTTCCCAGCATAGAAAACATTCGACTTTTCCTTCCTACGGGTACTGATGGCTCTAGAAAGAAGTGCGGTTCCCTCAACAGAATTAGTACCAATGCTTTATTCTCGCACCACATACTCCAAGATTGCTAACATTCCTATCTTAGTGGAGTAGCGTTGGGGGTTAAGTCAAGTCATTCGGAGCCACAGTCAATTGAATATGCGATATGAATCTAAAGCAATACTACCAGCCCTGACACACTTGTTTTTTCGGGACTGCACAACTCAACTGGTAGCTATTGAATTACCGTAGACTAATACATGGCCCACCCGACCAATCAGCCAAGTGGGCTACGGATTTTTTTCTCTTTACACGTCTTAACACTCGTATATCATTGGGCGCTCTCGTTCGCATTTTAGGGCTATAACATGGGAAATTAGCGCGAGGTACCATCTAAACAATTTTTTTTCTTTCCAAAATGTGCTTTTGGGGGTTTTGATCGTCATGTTGGACTAACAATGCCCAAATCTTATGCTAATACTTTTTTTAAAAGATGATTTTTGATAAAAGATCTATTTTTTTAATTTAATTAGTGATTCATTCAAAATATGTACGTAAATTTGTTTTTTTTTATCAACACTAATTTAGAATTTGCATTCTATTGCCTCTGCTCTGGTCTTTATCAACTGCTGAGAAATAAAGTTTTTTTAAACCATAAATTATTCATAACTGATATTTTTGTGATATCTTAATCTTAGTTGCTTTTTATTGCATCTACCCGGACCGCCAGTCTACGGTAGTGAATCAACAGTACAGAAAAGAAATAATCGTAAGGTTTGACTGTGTACGGCATCTGCTTTACCGACTTAGCAAATACTGCTCTTGCAGTTGACGAAATATCAAATCTAATCCTTAAACTCACCCTTCGCTTTTTCCTCCATCGCTGGGCGCCATAGTTGTTTTTGTTTTTACGTACACTAGTTATTTTATTGATTATCTGCAGCCGTCAAAAATGACATAGGGTTCCATCCTTTAAAAAAAATATATATATACATGTGTTTGAATGTTCATGAGTGCGTGCGTTGGTGTGTTCAAGAGCTCCTGGCTTATTGTTTTCTCGATAGACTTAGAAATTGGTATCAGTACTCCATTAAATCCCATCGAAAAATGCTGTTTCTAAATTTTGTAAAAAAAGTTTTTGACCTTTTAGGGGCCTTATTCTGACAGATTTATAAATAACGACCAGATTCGAGATGTTTTTTAGTCTACATTATATATTTTTCAGTGGAAAATGCCAATGACGTCATAAATAGAATTCATTCTCGCTACACTTATTCTTTAAAGTTTTTTTTTTCACCTGTCTTCAATTTTTTACGCTATGGTCGTTCAATCATTGATTTTGGTGACGAGTTGATAGTAATATTATACTAATTTATTTTCAGTTAATAAAATTTTTGACTAGTATCATTTCCTTTCATCGTAATCTTGGCTGTTTCTCATCGCAAGCATTCATACCGTCAGTCTACGGCTGTAAATAGAATTTTCTAGAAACCGTCAACAGAATCTGTCAATAAAGGTTTCCTTAGTTCTTAAGGGATTCTAGCTGTACATATTCCACCAACAGAGGGCTGAAAATTTAAACATATATGTACAAATATCTCGAAAAAGGAGTGGTCCAGTTTACAATGTAGATTTATGCTAACTTGGTTCATTAGTTTGTGTCCAGCGGCATACACACCTGTATTTAAAAAAAAATCTTTGATTGGAACTTTTTATTGATCAAACAAAAAGCGTGAGAGGTAACTTATTCATTGATTGATCCTTTTGGCAGAATCTGCCAAAAGACATTGGGTTTCTGTTGACTGACTACCCAAACCTATTTTATTTTTGTCTCATGCTGTACAGGATAGGACCTGTTTGGTGAGTGTGTCTAAGAAAAGAAAAGCGACTGTCTTTCCCCGTGGGACTTCCCAATAATACATATTAATAAAAAAAAAAAGTGAAGAGAAAAATCAGTGAAACCTGTTGAGTTTTAATATCTGTAAAATATTTGAGACATCCGAGAAAAAAAAATCTAGAACATTCATGACTTACAAATACGGGGAGGTGTGGGTTGGAATAACCTTTGACCATAGACATCCCACCTCTCCCTTAATGCAGTGAACAAATATGTTTGTGTAGTTTTGTAGAAGTCAGGCGGTAGGAGACTCATGTGACGAAGTGGTAATTAAATTACCTGCTCGTGTCATATTAAAGCCAATACATGATAAACTTTGCCGTCATATGACGGTATTTTGACATTGGGATCATACGTATACATTTTTGATAATATCAGGTTTTGTCTATTTTGATCATCCATATTTAGCTGTCACATAAAAGTTACTTTTTATAACATTTTGTTCAGACATAATACAAAACATTGAAGGTGTATCCGATCTACATGTTCGCATACACGAATCGACAGATATAGATGAATTAATAATGGGTGACAGTTTATCTTGAAATGATGATAGAGGAATCAAGCCAACTCTTTATACCCTGGGACATTAATCATGGTGGGGTTAGTTTATTACTTAAAAACAATACAAAAATCAACGGGACACATTATTCATCACCAACTTCACGTACAAAGACTTTCAAAGTCTATAATCTGCTTCAAGTACTTCTTTTATTTCCATACCCATTTTTAAGACGTATTGTGGAGTTATGTGTGTGAAAATGAAAGGTGTAGCTGTTCTACAACTGTTCTGTCAACAAAAATATAGCAAGACCAATTTAGCGTTACAAAGCAACGGACATTCGAGTTTTTAATGATATGAACATTTCAACACTATTCGAAAGAGGGACGATCCGATAGAGGCCTTTCGTAAACCGACCCCCAAATAATGACGAGTATATGTTAGTGTTGTCGGAGTTGAGAATTATAAGGATATGTACCCGGTGAATGTCAACATTTTGAGCGCTGTGAACTCTTCGGCAGCCGGAAAAAATGTTTTGTTTTTGTAATGAAGAAAACAAAAATCCCATTTCCATTTGAATAACGTATTTTCCTATCATCCAATCAGGTTTAATCGTTTTTGGAAATGAACGATTCCAATCAATAATACCTATTTATGTACGAGGACGATCCTTCAGAATCATCACGCTGATTCCGGTCCTATATTGCACTCATTTACGTAATCGGCTTTTGGATTAGCTTCTTGGTTGAATCAAGTGCCAGACGATAAATGTTTCTTTATATGATGTCTCTGAAATTATCACATTCTGACGGACACGAACCTTCCAATCAAATATATGTATATATATATATATATATATATATATATATATATATATATATGCAGTTACATGAGATTCATACCGTTTGTTACAACGATAAAACCATCTGCTACTCCTGGATAAATGCTCACTATACATAGCGCGTTTGAAGTCACGTGGGGAAAGGGGTTGATGGGATACGTAAAACATCAAGGTGAAAATTGCTCAAACTGAAATTGCACTTTTATTGATAGTTGTATTGTTGGCACTTTATTTACTTAAAAAACAAAAAACATTCATTCGTTTGCAATAGATTCAAGACTGGTGACATCTGATTTAATTGTAGAGGTTGCTTGATTGTTAAATCATTGTTTGGAGGCTTACAGTGTTTATGTATTTTTATTTGCCGTGTGGATGTAATTAAAAAAGTAATTGCATATTATATTATATATATTTGTATACACACGACACATATACTGAATATATCATAAATTTGTTATATTATATCAAATTATATACATACATATATATTATATTACATTATACTATATATTGTACTAAATTGATTATACATATAGTATATAAAACTGTATATATATATATATATATATATATATATATATATATATATATATATATATATATATATATATATATATATTGAATGTGCACCGTGTATACTTAATGATAATTAAAAATGGTGTTCTTCACAGACAGCTGTTTCGTAGAATTACAACCCTTCAGTATGGCTATAAACTATTCCTTCAAGTACCTTAAAGTTAAGTCGAAACCTTTGATTCATACCAAGGGGCAGATGCTCTAACCCTGCCTTACACAGAACTGAGCGGCTCGTAGGACCAAATAAATCGATACATTTACTTCCTTGTTATCCAAAATCTACCAGAGTGACCCATTCCAGAGTTGTAAGAATATTGCTTATAGTAGACTAGTGCCCTACCAATGAGTCCTCAACCATGAAGAAAGTAGCATTAATATATATATATATGAATATTATATACATATATACGTTATGATAAATTGTATATATATATATACATATACGTATTATATTATCGTAATATACATTATACATATCATATATTATACATTGTATATTAAATTGTGTATACATATATAAAAAATTATACATATACTAAATTGTATGTACATATACACATATAGTACGTGTATTATAGAAGACTGTATATGTATGTATATATATATATATATATATATATATATATATATATATATATTATATATATATATATATGTAGATATCATATTGAATTGTACATATATATTCATATGTTATACATATACAAAATTGTGTATATATATATATATATATATATATACACATATATATATATATTATATATATACACATATTATATATATATCATATATATACAAATATTATATATATATCAAATTGTATATATATACATATATTATATATACATATATATTAGATTGTATATATATATATATATATATATATATACACATGTATAAATATAAATTGAATTGTATATATAGGTATACACATGTATTATATATGTATTAAATTGTACATATATAGATATATTAAATATGTATTGAATTGTATAAATATACATATATTATATATATATATCAAATTGTAGACATGTATTAAACTGTGTATATAAATACATATATCATGTTTTAAAACGTATAGATACATATATCGTATATATATATCGAATAGTATTCATACTATTATTATGTACGTATTAAATTGTATATATACTTTATATATATATTGTATTTGTATATATATCATATATTATATATATTGTATTAAATTGTACGTATTGTATATATGATATATCATATTGAATTTTATATATATTTTATAAATTATATATATATTTTATACATCATATTATATATATATATACTATATATATATCATATCAAATTGTATATGTATTATATCAAATTGTATATATATCATGTGTATTATATCAACTTGTATATACATCAAATATATTATATCAAATCGTATATACATCATATATATTATATCAAAGCTTAAACACATCATATATATCAAACTGTATGTACATCATATATATTATATCAAATTGTATATACATCATATATATTATATCAAATCGTATATACATCAAATATATTATATTAAATTGTATATACATCATATATATTATATCAAATTGTATATACATCATATATATCATATCAAATTTCATATAATG
>OY735236.1:8832808-8895308 GCA_963457665.1 Thysanoteuthis rhombus | reverse complement strand
TAGTGCCTATTAAAAGAAGTAAGTATTCTCTGTCAGTTAATTTTGATTCAATCGTTGCACAAGCTAATTAGCAAATTTCGCTTTTATCTAGTTGGTTAATTTGATGATGTCACCCTATATGTTATTTGCAATAAATTAAGTGATAAGATTTCATATCCGTAAATAAGACAAGAACCTTTAAAAAGTAATTCAAATTGTCATTAATTTATGCTTAAAATGATTAATACTTCGTTCAAATTGCTTATGTGTATTTACGTGAAATTCTTTTCACACACGGCTCCGCTTTCATACTTTGGTAGTGGTATTTAGTAATGAAGATTTAATGATCTTAGAAGGAAAACATATGTAAAGAAGATGCTTGTCTAATGAGACCTTCTAACCCAGTGGTCACCAACCTTTTTTATGATTAGTGCCTACTTTCAAGGTTTTTTTTATGGTAAAATAACTATTTTAAATGGCAGAAGTGCCTACATTTGTTCAAAATTGCTCAAATTATGTAGATATCATTCAATGGCATCACCCAGGGCGGGCAGAAAAGCTTATCCCTTCAACATTCACCCCCTATCGTATAGTTGACAGAACGAAAAACAAAATGAGCAAACTGCATTTGAGTTTTGAACGCAACTGGTTACGTTTATTTCACACTGACGCCCTTTGAAAAGTCATGAATTTACCCCCTCCCCCAGGCTGGGTAGCTGGAGCCCTTTAACCACTTAAGGCTGTTCAACTAAGAGAAAATCACTCTGATTGTAACTGGAATCTTCAAAAATCGTTTTCATTATTATTGTAATCGAATGGTGAAAACGGCATGCTTCTATCTGTGATAGTTTCTGAGATGTGAAGAATTTTTGTGGTCAATATGTTTGATAAGAGCGAGATCGCTTAGGATTCAGTGACAATCAGCTTGATTACTGATTAAGGATTTTGATTTGAACAACTTCTTGATGAGGGTAATTCTCAAAGTGGTTAAAAGGATCCCAAGCAATTGGCCAACATGAAGCATCACTAATTGAAGTATGCTTCTACTCTAAAGTGGATAGAATAAGAGCGAGCAGAATTCCTTATTAGCATTCCAATCAAGATGTTTGCTAAAAGGTTAAGAAAAATGACCAATCTAGTCAAATGATGAAGGATGAAATATATCGCACAGAAGATTGACGTTGTACTAACTGTTAATTCAAGTCGGGAAACCATACCTTTAATTCCTTTGTCTTGGCTACCTGAAATTCTCACGGTTGTTTTTATTATGTTCGATTACCTGATAAGATTTTTTTTAAAAATCAATTTTGGTCCATAATTTAATTTTCAATATCTAAGGGTTGGAAGTGAGATACCTATTTGGAGAAAAATAAGATAAATATCAAAATTATGAAATTCTTCCCCAAAAAATCTTCAGAGAAAAAAGATTAAAAAAGTACTTTTTAAGTGCATAATCAACTCATTTCCCTTCAAATCGGCTTTGGTTGCAAGAAAAAAGTTCATAAAAAAGGGAGGAGAGCTCACCTAATTTTGAAATGTATAGTTCAGGAAAAAAAATCATGGTTAAAACTCCAGGCATAAAATATCTATCTTATTGTTACATATTCGAAAGGGAATCGGTTTTTCTATAAGAAGATGGAAAAATTTAGAAATATCAAAATCTGACAAATAAGGTATGGGTTCGCACCATGAAGTGATCACAATGAACTACTTCCCCTATACATCCCTCACTGAATGTTATCCGCCGGCAGCCTGTAAGATTCAACTCAATCACTCAACTTTGTCTAGTCGACTCTCCTTCGGACGAGCAAGTTACTCAATCGTAGGTCAAGTTAAAAAAAATATCATATTTCAATATATTTTTACATTTTTCATTCTAAAGAAACAACTGGGCAGAAATGAACACTGTCGTCGTACAAACTTCATTGACAGTAATGGTGATGTATCCTCGTAAGTAACTTTTTTTCTTTGCAAAATTAGTTCACCAGACTTTGAAAGGTCTTCATCCCATGAGAAGGAATATGAAAAGGTAAAACAATGAGAATAAAGTCATCATATCTCGTTACACCTTATACGATTCTTTTCTTTTGGGCAGGAGTCAATCTTTCTTGCATATGTATTTCGGAGGACAGCCTCCAGTTAAACGAAATAAGTCAAATGAAGAGAAAACCAAAGAGAATTCGATTTTTCAAGAAAAGTGAAAACCTGGACGATGCTAGATGAAGTACGATAAAGAGAATAAAAAAAATTGTGTGCTTAGTGTGTGAAAAAAGGTAAGCGAAGAAACGTATCTCTCGTTAGTTGCTCCGTAATGAATTAGGAATAGATTGAATAGTTCTAAAATCGAGAGATAACCTCTTAGACAAAAAGATTGAAGAGGTAAAAAAATAACTCAGCATTTGGAAAAAAAAAGATCTGTATTAATTAAAGCACGAAGAGCAAACCTGGGTACACTTATAAGAAATACCGTTTTCACAGGAAAAGAAGCAAAGAGACAGTATGAGGTTTCATTCAATTTGAATAGCTAAAAGTATCGAAGTACGAGAAATTTATACAAACGTTTTTCCAAAAGAGATTTCCCTTCACGCATTGAAGAACAATGTATTAAGGGAAAATTAGCAAGATCACAATTCTTTACGATCTTATCTGATCGATCTGTAGAATAATTACCAACGGAAGGAGAGATCGTTTACGTAAGATTCGCACTCTTAGGAGAAACGTTCGTTGATTATGCTGGGATAAAACCAGTTGAAAAACCCGATACTACAAATATTTGTAGAGCAATCTGTGAAATAACAAAAAACAATCTTGGATTAGATGAAGCCATTCGGGAAAAGGAATTAGTTGGAATTGTTTCTGATGAGGCCTCTGTTATGAATAATGGACATAGTATAATAACAGAACAAAAGAAAAGAGACAAATGATACGTCACTTTGATTTACTGCTTATCTCAACGGATGGAACACAGCATAAAGGACCCGGTCAAGAATACACCTGTAGATGTAAATTGCAAATGACTTTGTCAATGCACTGTATACCTTATTCCATAAGACTGCATTTAGTCAAGCCAATCTAAAAGGTGCTATAGATCCCAACACGTACCACCAGCTTTCCAAAACCATGTTTTTGAAACTCGTAGAATCGAACATACTTCAAGAGCATTAAAAAAAATTATAACACGGATTCAAAGCAATCGTTTCACACCTAGAAGAAATAACCAGTAATAAATTTCAAATGCCTGTGAATCTGAGCTGTAGCTTCGGAAATTCTAATAAAGTTAAAGAATCTTTCAATAATAAAATATGCATAGAAGTTTTGTCTATTCTTTCAAAATTATTGAAAGCACTTCGAGATAAGGATATTAGCATTACAAATGGGCAAGAATTTATCTCTTCCGCACGGAGATAACTCAGTTTCCACACTCTTCAAGATAATTTTATTGAACAAAAAAAAAAAAAATTATGAAATTCGTAAAATCAAATCATCAAATCACACGGAAATGACAATGATTACAATAAGGCAAGTATAAAGTTGTATTGGTGGTTCTTGTATCGTGAGGGGAGAATAGTAATTGCAGTTGGTTGTATGTGGTGAGAATTTGCTGATGAAGACAAAGGATTTTGCCTCCACGTGTTTTGGTTGTCAGCGCCACAAGCCGACGTCGCTGGAGATGTTTAAAAGAGGCAGGGAGTTTATGGAGAGTATTGCGCCAAGTTTGATTGTAGACAAAGAGATTAGAGTGTAGAGACGACACATACAAGCATTCAAATCAATAAATGAAACGTACATTCAGTACACAAACATTTACGACGAGTCAGGACTAAAATGGAATACTTATGAGAAAACATTGATACGATCGTGTTAACAAGAAGAGAGAAGAAGGGAGATAGCCTCTAAGAGAAAGATGGGAGCTTTGTCCGTGATTGTTGTAGTCTTGTGTTTGGAGTGGGGAAGTCTGAACAGCTGTGAATCCATAAGGCTTGGAGCGTAGCAAGGAATGTTTATGAAGACTGGATATCAGTGCGTATGTCTTACTGCCAAGTTATGGGCGATTTAATCGCAATTGCGTGTGAACAACTTGGTAGCCATTCTCTGACACTGAAAAACGCACGACGACAGACTAAGTAAGACACAGAACAAATTAAGTTTAACCCATGGGCGCTTCCCGAAGTGAGGAGAATTAGAAGACAGATTATTGCGACTATTGTGAAGTAAAAGGCATTGGCATTTCATTCACGAGAGATGGCGGTGTGTACGCGTTTGGAGCTAGTGGTGAGGACATAGTTGAGTAGCTGTGCGTTTGTAAAATACCTTGAAATCGGAGAACTAAAATTGGAAACGTTTTGTACAGTGATTCGTCGCAGTGGGAGAAACGGTAAAGTTCGGATCGACTGGGAGGCCGGTGAAATCATACCAATCCTGGAGAGAGAGAGAGAGAGGGAGAGAGAAAAGGCCAGCTAGAAGTGTCGTGGCAAAAGAACAATTGAACACGTGTGTTCAGGGCTTTTATACGGAGTCGTCGACGGACGTGGTGTGTTAGATATCTAGCTAAATGGAGGTTTTGTATTTGATTCTAAACTAAAAGTAAAAGGGGGTGCCACACACCTAACTACTACACATAAACCCACAAACTGAATAACAACATCGCATTTCAAATGATATTGGAATTATTTCAGTCACAAAAATCATAAAGTGTAATCTGTAGCCTGATAAAAACATTGGCAAAGGTGCAATTAAAGAAATGAGTCTCCATTTTTCACACCTCTCCAAAATGACTCAAAAGTAGTAAAAGATGAGCAATGATTAGTCACTGAAATTCAAAATAGATGATGACTACTTTTCAATGGAGACGTCAGGAAGAATTTTGCCGAAAAATGGATCTGATGTGGCCAATAGAGTTGCTAGATCTTGTCTCAGTTGATATGATTATTTCCCTTCTTTCATCAAGCGCATGATACGAAAGAGGGTTTACGGTGATGAAGCGAATTAAGTCATCAGAATAATCTCTACCAAAACATTTTTGGAAGACTTTAAAAAAGAAAGAGAAAGAGGTCCGTCCAGTCTAATAATCGTGCTTCTCTGTATATACGTACAAAATACATGAGCCTGCTTGGTTTATACTCACCGAGCATTGGAAGAATTTAGAACCAACCTTGTTACAAAAATATCGGACAAACGAGATTTCAATCCTTTCCCAAACAGTTGACAAGGTTTATATTCAGTATAAAGATGTTTTGCACCCCAAAAAATAACTAACCTTTTTTCCCTTTGCACTCCCATTCAAAATATAAACATCTGTTATTTTACAAAGGAAATCCATCTTGTTCGTTTTTCCACTAAATGTGTTTCGTGCTCTTATTCTGTTTGCGTTTAATTTTGCAATAACCTGCGCACAATGCCAAACACACTTCTAACAGAAACTTAAAGACCAGAAATCACCTTCACTGATTGGTACCGTTGTTTTTCTCTTCATTCTAATCAATCAAATCCGCCAAGAATCTCACACAGAGAAGGCTATGACAACGTTTTTCGGTGATGAGAAGTATCAAGTCATCAGGACGATCTCTATTAAAACATAAAACGTTGGATTATTCATTTACTCACGATTCATATGAACAAAAAAGAAATGTTCATCTTTTGGTGCCGTTCAAATGATAGTTTCTGGTATGCTTGAGAGCAGAGATATGTTAAAAAATTAGATTTAAAAAATGATGAAAATAAACTGATTTAAAGGGTGAATCTGATGAAAAGAAAAAAGAAAAAAGAAAAAAGAAAAGAAAAGAAAAGAAAAGAAATTCAAACTATTTCCCCGCAAAGAATTTATATGAATCCTTTTTATTGCAACTGAAAACCTGAATCCGGGAAAACTCCGCTGAATTTTTTTTACTATATAAGTTAGAATGACTGACTTTTTAGGAACTATTCGTGCAACATGGCCAGCCCACTGCCATTTGAGCTTTTTAATGGATTCTATGATGTCCCTGACTCCTGTCTTTTCCCAGATGTACTATGCTGTCTTGTGGTCTCTCCATGTGAGGCCCAGCATAATTCTTTCATGTGCACATTGCATGGTTCTCAGTTTGCAGATCTGTCTCTTGATTAGGTTCCATGTTTCAGCTCCATAAGTGACTATTGGGAAGATGCATTGGTTATACATCTTTCTTTTTAGGATTAATGGGATCTTCTTATTTCTGAAGGTTGAGCTTGCTCTGCCAAAGGCTTCAGTAGCAGGGAACAGAGAAATGGCATAATCTTTTAATACGACAATATCAATTTCCTTCCCCTGAAACACGTGCAAATAAAAGTTTCATACAATAAATCGATTTCAAAGTTACTCCCCAGTGTAATTGCAAAGTTGCAATAGATACAAAGATACATTAGAGATAGTAATTTCTACAGAGAGGCAAAGACAGACGTCATCACCTGATTTCCGGTTCAACGGCAAAAAAAAGTATTATTTGAAAATGCACACGGAATATTTTGCTTGTTCTCTTTTATCGATTCTTATATCATTTCGACCTCAATTTAACAAAAGTTGTCAGTATAGGACAACACGTTCAAAATTAATAAGGAACGTTGATTAGTCTTAATCATTTTTTCGATTTTTCTTCATTCTTTTCTCTCCGGAAGTTCATAAAGACGGAAATTAGCGTTGACGAAACGACATTCACAAAAATACCTGAAACCATATCAATTCCACTGTAATAAATTTTGTGATTCGACTAAATTCAACCTTATTAATAATGAATGGTTAGGTTTCATGTTTCAGCTCCATTGACTGACCCTCGAACTGAGAACCATACAACGTGAACATGAAACAATCATGCTCAACATCACATGAAGAGATTACAAGACAACACAGTATATTAGGGAATAAACAGGAGCCAGAGACATCATAGAACCAATTCGAAAACTCAAATGGCGATAAGCTGGCCATGTTGCAAGAATGGCAGACAAATGATGGACATTACAACTCACAGCATGGATTTCCAGAGATCAAATGCCGAGCCGAGGCTGGTAGAATAAATGATGGCGATACGAACCAGACAAGTTCAGAAAGTATTGGCTCCACAACGCCCACGATAAAGAGACGTGGCGAATCCTGGGGAAAGTCCAATGACAGACGAAAATAGATTGATAATGATGCTGACAAGGAATTAATTATTATGAAACATAGACATCAGTACTTCTGTGTTTTTAAATCTAATTTTTTGAATTAACTTGAATACTTTATATAACTTATTACGGTAATGATTTCCAAATGGCTTCTAGGATTTATTGGAAACCGGTATTGGTCCGCGTTGGTAAAAATCAGTCACTATAAAATGCTAAGGGTAGGGAAAGTTTGTTTGGAGGGTAGAATATAACGCTAGATCACTTTAGTTCTTCGTGTGAGAAAGAGGAAGTGTATGACTTATTGAAGATGATAGGTTGATTTGGTAAGGGATAAGTAAAGATGTTAGTGAGGATGGGTTAGAGGCTAAAGAGACGAGGCTAAAAAGCTGACAAGGGTTGCCAGATTGGTCCTTTAAAGCTAAATTTCAGAAATTTCCAGACATTATGAAATATTTTAAAAACTATCCATAACTTTTGCTGATGTAAAATTACGAACAAGAATATGTACACTGTCACATTAAGATCAAATTTTATGTGGCCGCTGAGAGTCCGGCCGCCACCCAGGCCTGGCAACGCCAGTGACTCTAGCTATAAGCAGTCTGTACGCACGATACATACATACATACATTCATAAAGTGGAAAAAGTGTTTCTTCGGATAAACTTGGGAAAATACTTGAAAGAAGAAATCAAACAAACAATCGCTGTAGATTGGCAAGTTTTCGGTAGAGCAAGTTCAACCTTCAAAAACAAGAAAATCCCACAAGACCTAAAAAGAAGGGTCTGCAACCGATATATCCTCCCGATAGTCACCTATGTTGGAAAAAATCTAAAGCTAATATTTTTTTCTCATAGATTTTAGAACAAATTAGAGTAATGTTTCCATGTTCTACTACGTAACACTTGTATTTAACCAACAAGCCAGCCAGCCAGCCAGACCAATTTAAAAACTGATAGAAACTTATGCTGACAATTTTGGCGTCAGTTTTAGTTGATGGTTTCTAACATGTCAGAAATTAATCATGTTTTTTTCCTCTCTTCATCGGGATTATTGAGTAATCCAAGTTATCGCTGGTGAATTAATTCCACGGCTTACCTGTGACCAATTTCCTATTATCGATTCATTTAGGTAATCAGATTGGAGAATACAATGGTTTGAAAGGACCGGATTTTCTTTTGTGAATGATGCTGAAGTATAAACAATATCGGATTGACTAAGTAACGAAAGTAGCAGTTGCTATGGGCCCCGCAATTTCAAGGCCCCCCCCCATTAATTGCTTCCAAGCTATCAATCCCGATTCAGAGATTTTGCATGATCATTACTATAGTACTATACCTTCACTATGATACTATATCTGTACTATAGCATTGTACTTTTACTGTAGTACTATACTATTACTATTGCACTATATTACCCTCAACTGAATGTAATTGGTCAGGGATTTTGGCCATCTTGAATAGGAATAACTATTTTCGCACAATAATTAATGGGAGTATGGTAATTATGTGATACATATGACATTTGACTGTATTCTACAGCCTTAGTAGGATGAAGCACGTCTTTCATTTGAAGCCATTGCGTCATTTCCCAGGTGAGCGTGCTCAGCTCCCCTAATTTCTGGTCAGATCTTAATACTCTTAATCCTACATCTTTGAACACAGCCCGCAGCATATCAAACAAGTCTGGGCAGCGACGACCTATGTGACACATATACAACACATAAATACAAAATTATCCAAAACTGAATTCATAGCCACTGCACAAAAATCAAAACGAAAACCCAAATAATACTATCAGTAAAAGGTCTGACGTATTTGGCGTATTATTTAGTTGTGTAACAAATGGAAAAAATTACTTTGCGAGAAAAATAATTCATTGATCTCCAAATATAGCTGGACGAACTGGTTTTGGAAAGCGAGGAAATTGGTTTTAACATCAACTTCAGTAAAACGAATGTCATGTACAACAATACATGCAGAGGACAGGGACACATCGATCAAAATAGAGAATGTAGAACTGGAGAGAGTAGACCGCTACATCTACCTGGGACAACGAATCTCCATGAAATTCTCGAAAGAAGAAAACAAGCAAACAATCACTGTAAGTTGGCAAACTTTCGGCAAAGCAAGTCCCACTTTCAAGAACAAGAAAATCCCATTAGTCCTAAAAATAAAGGCCTGCAACCAATGCATCCTTCCGATAGTCAAACATGGAACTGAATCATGCAACGTGTACGGAGAGAATCGTGGTCAACATCACATGGAGAGATAAAAAGACAACGTAGAATATTATACAACAAAGAGAGGTCAGAGATACATAAAAAACAATAATGGCAATGGGCTGGTCATATTGCATGAATGCTAGACAATCTCTGGACATCTCGTTTTTCAGTGTGGATCCCCAGAGGTCATATGTGAAACTTTGTCCACAAAGATGATGCAGCAGACTAAACAAGTTCAGAATGTATTCTATGACGCCCATGATAAAGAAGCCTGTCGATTCTTGGGGTAAGTCTATGTTCAATGACGGACACTTAAAGACTGATGCTTACGGGACAAGGTTAAACAAGTAAGTCCCTAGCATAGCAATTATTTGTGTGATTTCGATTCAAATTTCTCACCTATTTATTATGCATGTGCAAGAAACTGAAAACTCAGTTGAACACTGCTTACCTGCGTGCACCGAACAAATCCATGATGTGAAAGCAGTGCTAACGATTTTACTATAGAAATGCATCGCAAATGATTTCACTACAGAAATGTACCGCAGGTGGGCTTAACTCAGAAATGTATTTTGAATAATTTTACATTTATTGCGAATGATTCTACTTGAGAAATGTATTACAAATAGTATTACTAGAGAAATGTATTACAAATGATTTAACTATAGAAATGTACTGCGGATACTTTCACTATAGAAATGTATTGCAGATACTTTCACTATAGAAATGTATTGCAGATACTTTCACTATAGAAATGTATTGCAGATACTTTCACTATAGAAATGTATTACGGATACTCTCACTATAGAAATGTACAGCGATTGATATTACTACAGAAAAGCATAGAAAATAGTTTTATTATGGATAAGCATTGCGATTAATTTTGCTGCTGAAATGCATTGCAAAGGATTTTACCGCAGAGATACGGAAATGAGGGATAGTCAATGGTCAAGAATTAATGCATTCATTGCCAACAGAATAGACCAGTGATTACCAATCGGGGGATTTCATCGAGAAAAGAATAAGGCTATCAGGTGAGAATGAAAGTTTTGGTGAGTGTGTTTGTCCCAAGGGTAGTAAGGAAACAAAGAAGTAACAAAAAAGAAATAAGACCACATTGATGTGTTTATTAGTTACGATAGCAGGATTCTTCTTTTCTTAATTTCAAAAGTGTTCTTAATTATTTTCACTTGTTTCCTTCGAGTAACTAATACTGGGCAACAGCTGCACGATTATAAAATTAAACTAATCCTTACTATAAAGCCGTCTAATATTACGCGAAATAGAACGATTGTTCGAAATAATTCTATGTTGCAACTTACTTAAATAGAGGGTTAGGAACTAGAAATCTCACAGACAAAGTAGGGGAATGGCTTTGGAAAGATTGGGAACCACTGGAATGGACCTCATGATTCATCATCATCATCCTCATCATCAGTCTCTCAATGTCCGTCGTTGTATATGGACCTTCCTCAGGATTATATCTTAGGCGAATTTGTCTAGCATGTCTCTCAATCTAGTATACTGTCGGCCCCGGTTGTGCATGTGATCTCTTTCAACTCATGTTATCAGTCATGATGTCCATCAGTTATCAGCCATTCTTGTGACATGGCCAGCCCATTGCTATTTGGGCTTTTTTTTTTAGCAAATTTTACAATGTCTCTTGACTCCTTTCCTCTCTTGGAGGTATTGTGCTGTCTTGTGGTCTCTCCATGTGAGTTTGAGCATGATTCTTTCATGTGAAGAGAAGAAGTTTACTCCATTTATTTCCCTCTCTCAAAAACAACAACAACAAAAAAAAAGATTACTAGTGTCTTCATTGTAATTTATCACTAACTCTATATATAGTAACGACAAGGTCTTGCTAAAGATAGAATTAAGCGGAAAGGCCATTGTAAACGATATAGGAAGGGAATCTTTCCACAACCAGGAAATAGAAGTTGAATGGACGAGCCTCAAATGAACAAAAGGTCAGGTGCTTTTTTCACGCATGTATAAATATTTCACGAACCCCTTTGCGATCTCTCGTGGAGCAGTGGTTGAGAAAGCGGCTGCAGAGTGTCGATATGCATGTGCCGGAGAGAGAGAGAGAGAGAGCAGTAGAGTGAACAGTGTCCTTACACTGGCTACCATTGGCCTGTTTGGACCGGCAGTCAACCAATGGACATTGCGACTAACGGCATGGATCCCCTGAGATCACATGCGCAACCGAAGCCGATAGAATACAAGATGGAGAGACGGGCTGAACGAATTAAGAAAGTACTGGCTCCGCAACGTCCATGATAGAGAAGTGTGGCGAATCCTGGGGAAGGTCTATGTCCAACGATGGACGATGAAAGACTGATGATGATGACGATGATGACTACTGAACTTGGCCCATTTGCGATATGTGAAATAGTTTTAAAGGCGACAATCACCAGGGGTGGCGTCACTCACCCCGACCGGCACTGCACTATCATACCCCCAGTTAGAGGGAGAGATGCTTTCATTTCTTTGCCGGAGTTTCAACTCGACGAGTCCATTCTCTGTGGGGGATGAGGAAGACACACAGTAACCTGGAGAGAGCGTGTAATTTATCTTAGAATCTCGCATCGAGACGGACAGAGTGATACAAAGACTGGGAAAGGGCGAGTAATTTACTATATGTGAGACAGAAAGAGAGAGAGAGAGAGAGAGAGAGAGAGAGAGAGAGAGAGAGAGAGGATTTATTCTAAAATCTTGAATTGAGAGAGAGAGAAACAGAAGCAGAGATAGTGACAGGGTATGTAGTCTATCTTCGAATTTCACAGACAGAAAGAGAGATCAAGAGGGGATGGGTGTGTGATTTATCTTCAAATCTTGCATTGAGAGAAAGATACCGGGAGAGGGAGGGAGAGAGCGAATGTGTATTATAAAAAAAATCCTGCATTCAAACAGAGAGAAGGAGAGAAACAGACAGACTGAGACAGGGTACGTGATTTATCTTTAAATCTCGAAAAAAATATATAGGGAGATATATAGACCGACAGAGACAGAGAGAGGGTGTGTAATTTATCTATAAATCCCAGAGAGAGAGAGAGAGAGAGAGAGAGAGAGAGAGAGAGGGCGTGTAAACTATCCTCAAACTTCGCACCGAGACACAATGAGAAAGACAGACAGAGGCAGGTAGAGTGAGGGTAATAATATTCTCTTTAAAAACATTAACCTTGTTTCAGTCACGAAATGTCTTTATCATTCACTGTACGAACAACACATCACATGAATATTTTTAACAGCCACACCTCAACCTGATTAAGTTTACAAAAACCACAGATTCAACCCCAACAACAGGTAACCCACAAAAATTCCAATGACGCTATTACGAAGCAACTCATGACCAGTTGTGGATTCAAGCAACTGGAGACTCTGGGCTAGGGTAGGGCTTTTCAAAACAAAGTGCCGGGACCCTTCCGCGCGCGGGTTGTGTAAAGATTATCGTTTAAAAATAATTGTGATGTAACAAGTGTATTTTATCACCTCAGTAAACATGGGGATCGTCCATGTGAATGAAAACAGTCATATGCATTTTGCCTCAAATCAATGAATATGTTTGAGAATCATTTGTGCCTAACCAATTAGCAGAGGTGGAAATAGCTGGGGGTAAATGCCCACATCCCTAAATTCGTGCAATACAGTGAAAATTTTCGAGCAAAATAGTATACAACTTCGGGAAAATCAATCAGTTTTGACACTTAATTAAAGGGGTTCCAAGGACCCATGCCAATTAATAATCAAAGAAATCAATTAAGACGAGATTTATTTCAATCAAGGCATCTTTTGAATCAGTTAGAAAGACGTAAAGAATTTCTAGAACAGAAAAAAAGTAAAAACTTGTTATCTCAATAATTGCTCATAGCTAAAATCCCTTTGCAGGCCGCATCTGGCCCGTGGTTCGTAAGTCGCCCGTTGAGAAGCGTAAATCAAAGTCCTTCCCCAGGCGAAAACCAAGGGAAATTTCTGCCTATCTGGCTGGGCGACTGATTATTTATCGAGTTTCTCAACCTCTGCACCCCTTATCTTGCACCAAGAATAGCAATTTCTCATAATGTGGTCTTCCCCATGACATCAGCTTGATACTCCCGAGACTTGTTCAAATTTAATACAGTTGTTTGCTTATTAAATAGATAAAGTATTATAAATCATTATTATCATTTATAATACTTCATCTACTAAAATAAATAAAAAAACAGAATTAGATCGAATTGAACTACCATTTGATAATAAACATGACACAGAGTAGTTCGTGGATAGGGAGTGAGTTTTATTTGGACTGACGGTTGCCATTAGGTTCCAGTAGTACTGAGGTAAGAACGATCGCCCGTTAAACGAGTCACCCTCCAGTTTAGATGGTCAGGAGTTCGATTCTCGCCTTGGAACTTATTGTTTATTCCGATCCACGATGTTTGTTTACCCACTGCCGAAGAGTAACCAGTTTAGAAAAAAGCAACATTAACAAGAAAAGCTACAACAATTAAGATGAAGGTGAATAATAGGAAAAATGAATAGTTATGATTGTTCAGATTCATCTAACGCACAAAGATGACCACCCCTAGAAAGGATTATAGATTTCGCATAAAACTTCTTGTTATTTCGACATTTCAAAACCGGCCCTCACTTTAATCACTACCAGAGAAATCTGTACAATACTACATTGTTCAGAAAGCAGCTCTTACCGGCAGAGTGTCCAAGATGGTCCCGATTAGCAAAAATGCTGGGACAACGAAAATGTCTCTGTAGAAAAACGAATCATCAAGAATGGAGAAACTCAATTTTGGGAATTGAGACTCTTTGGGGTTTACATTGATGATATTATTGTTACTTTATCTTTTAGGTTTGAGCAGGGGGCATAAAATGACAATATTAAGAGTGGTTATTTGACTAATGATATATGATGTACTTTTACTCGTTCCTGATTAAAGTTTATACATTATTCTATGAATAAAAAGAACCATGAGAACAGACGCTCATGAGAGAGATTGAGAGACAGAGAGAGAGACGGGAGAACGATATGAGAGAGAGGCAGACGGATAGATAGAGACAGATAGACAGAAAAGAGAGAAGAAAGTTCTGAGAGAGAGAGAGAGAGAGAGAGGAAAGTCAGCAAGAGGTGCAGTAAGAAGGGCAGAAAGGAGAGGGGACAAGGAAGATAGATAAAAGAGATGGGAAAAACGAGAAAGAGAGAGAGAGTGAGAGAGAGAGAGACGGGAATATGATATGAGAGAGAGAGACAGATTGATAGAGACAGACAGAAAAGAGAGAAGAAAGTTCTGAGAGAGAGAGAGGGGAAAGTCAGCGAGAGGTGCAGTAAGAAGGGCAGAAAGGAGAGGGGACAAGGAAGATAGAAAAAAGAGATGGGAAAAACGAGAGTGAGAGAGAGAGGGAGAGAGTGAAAGAAGAGAGAAGAAAGACAGAGAAGAGAGGAGACGGAGAAAAGAACGGGAAAGAGTGAAGAGAACGCGGAAATACAAAAAAAAAAAGAAAAAAAAGAAATAGGGAAAGACAGCTGGTATAGTTGAACAGGCTCCCCACTAGTAGAAGAGATGCGTGTTCGAGTCTCACTAGGAGATTATCCTTTCTTCTTGCTCTCCACTGTTTACTGACTGTCGTAGATTGACGGTCTAAGAGAAGGTACGATAAAAATGACTAAGAATTTGAGATGAAAAAAAAAAAAACACTGGTGAAAAAAACAAAATGTTTTGCAGTTTTGATCATGACATTCGGGTACATGTCCTAGAAAAAGTTGAGGGTACCTTGACGCTCCTGCGCACTACCACAGTAAGTGGATGTTGAGGCAAAAAACTCACGGATAAATAATGAATAATAATTTCGCCAAACTGGTTTGTACTCACCATGAAAACTTCGGTGATTGTTTACCATAGATTAAAAAATACACCACATTTTTCGTAACATTAAAGCGTGACTTTCAAGTTATGTTTCGTTATCCCTGACAGGATATACATATCACGTTTTCAATTAGAAAAAAAACACTACGTTATTGTAACAGATGTATAACATTTGAATTTCACTTCTCAAATCCCTCTTTGCTGGACACACCATCGATGTTTTCAAAACTGTTTTATATTTGAATTTCGACTGACGATATATATATAATACATCAAAGATTTTCAGTTTTGTTTTATACATAGATATATTAAAATAGTCATGTATTTCTTCTTTCAGGTCAAATTTATAATAATAAAGAGGAAAGATCCCCTCTCAAAAGATAAGAAAATAACCAGAAAAGGTTGCCACGAAGAGATTCTCAGTCCTTGATCTTTTTATAGCCAATGCTGAGAAATCCCAGGAACCGTCTCTCTCTAGAAAAGCAAGGATCAGAAATAGAAAATCAATGATAGTTGTAATTCACTACCATAGTCAATAATTTAACAACCATAGCGTGAAAATTCCATCCGAGAATGAACATGGTCAGAATAAATTCTATTTATGACTTCACTGGCATTTTCCAATGGAAAACATCTAAAATAATAAAGAAAAATCTATATTTTGGAAAATCCTGATGTTATTTCCATTGTGAAACATCTAGAAACATCTAGTAAACATCTAGAAACATCCAGATTCTCCAGAATCTAGATGTTATTAATGTACACGTCAAAATAGAGCCCCCCAAAAGTCAAAGAGTTTTTTGAATTGAAAAGATTTTTTGTAGGAGTTTAGAGGAGAACTGATTCAAATTTTCAAGTTTGTAGACAAAACAGTATGGCCAGGAGCGCTGAAACACAAACGCACGCATAAATAAAAAGGGGTAGAACTTGTCACCACCTTTGATGGCTACGATAGTTCAATTGTTAAAAAAAGTTGGAAAAATATAAAGACAAGCGTAGCACTGCATTCTGACTCAAACTCTTGAATACATTAATAAAAAAAATATAAAAGATTCACATTTTTTAGTGTAAATGTATCTATTTATTAGAATGAAATAAAGGCTTGTCAATTTAGCTCAATCAGTAAGAGAGCCACCTGGCAATCTAGCTGGTCATGGGTTCTATCCACAGTAGGGGGATGCAGATTTTACACACCAGTTTACACTCCTCAGTTCGGTGGAGATCGGTCTTGTTACTGTAGGGAATCAACAGAATTTGACGAAAAAGATGTCGCAAGGCTTTTGTTCCATTCGTGGCCAAAGCTTAAAAAAATCCCGAGAATTATCGCCTAACCAACCGCTCACTATAGAAAAGCTCGGATTAGTCGTGCTCAGAAAATCAATGAAAACAGAAAGAAAAGATGTTTACCCAATACATAAGTATAAGCTGAACATAGATAAAGCTGTAAAAAAAATAAACCATTCTTAACACTTGTTCCTTTTGTGGTGAACGCTTGGAAATCCTGAGGATCAGCATCCAACCTACCATTTTCTAAAGGAAAGCTGGGAAGAGAATTGTTCAAAAGGCAGCACTGAAGAGTTCTTATCGATTCTCAGAGGGAAAGGAAAGCGGAAAACGAGGACAAAGAAAGAGAAAGCAAAGGCATCATTCGAGGACAAAGAATGAGAAAGCCAAGATATCAAGCTGTCAGACATCATAACAGCCTCACCGCGTGCATATTGTGACCTTCTTTGGTATTGAAGATGATTATCTTTTCTCTGGCTGGCATAGCAGTACAAACGTCACAAAAGAAAACCTGCTCGTTGAAAGAGTGAAGGGACATTTCAAAGGGGAGACAATTGGATTTTACCACAGCTCAGTTTTGTATAGTTATCATAAACGCAGTGTTAGCAACTCAGCGCTTTTCGCGATAAATCTACCACGTTTCTTGTTTTGGTAGTGCAAAAACCATTATATAAGTGTGCGCTCTTATATCATTTCTAGCACCTTTTAGGTGTGTTTATGGCCATTCTCTGGCTATTAAAAATAGATTATTTAGCGTTTTTTGGCCGTTAAACTAGCGACAAAATATTTTTTGAGTTAGCAATACTTGATAAACGGTGGATTTTCCAGGTTGGGAAGGCTTTAAAAAAGAAAGAACATTTACAGGAGAGAAGAGAAAGAACAGACGATACTAAGAGAAGAGAGACAGGTGAAAAGAGAAAAGGTAAGAATAAGGGGAGATGTGAGAAAGAGGAGAAGTAGAAAAAAAGAGAAGTAGAAAAAAGAGGATTAGTGAAAGAGAGAGAAGTAAGAAAGGGAAACAAAGTTAGAGAAGGAGAATTGGTTTGTTGGGTAAATTTACGATGTATATTTTACACTAAACTAGTCCTTCAGTGATCGCTACCCAACAATTGGCGTGAGAAGTAACTTAATCATTGATCACTTCTTTTCCCCAATCTCTTCATTATTCATCACTCCCAACATGGCATTTAGCCAAAAGACGTCAGTCATATGACGGTTTCATTTGAGTGACCAACCAGACCTGTTTTGTATAATTTCGTATGAATGACATTCAAAGATAACCAACGATTTCAAACATAATTATTCAATGTTAAAAATCAGGAGGACGTTAACATTGGAAATAGATTTTAGAGGGGGTCGGGTCGGGCCGAGATAAATATTTGCGATGCTCTCAGGGCAAATCTTGATTTTCCTGCAGATATTGGGAACGAATCAGCATTATCTGAACTTGATATTCGAATATAGCATTTTGCATGAGAAGAGTATACTCTACTTCAGCAGCATTACCCAGAACTGCTCGGGAATCATAATCATTATCAGCAGCAGTATCCTTTCAGCGTACGTCATTGGACATAGATCTTCCCAAAGATTCGTCCGGCCCCTCGACCGTGGGCGTCGCAGAACCCCTACTTCTTAAACTTGTTTAGTTCGTCATGCTATCTCATCTTTTGTCGGTCGGCAGTTTCGCAGAAAATGTCCGGAGACCTACGTTGAGAGTCGTGATGTCCAGCAGTTGTCTGACATTCTTGCAACATGACCGGACCATTACCATTTGAGTTGTCTAAAGTTTTCTATGATATGACCCATGTTTGTTTTCTTATGCAATGTGCTGTCTTGCGATCTCTCCGTGTGAAATTAAAATCCTAAAACTGAGAGGGATCAAAATGGAAATCCCGACATTTTCATTTATAGTCCCAACCAAAAGCTAACGTTAGTAATTTTAAAGTATGGAAACCTAAAAAGAAACAAAGTGAAGTTGCATTTTCTCGCCAACTAAAGAAACTCAATTAGTTGTGTTAGTTACATCGTTGAACGATGGGTTGGACTTTCCCGTTTTAAATTCAGCGTTGTCTGTCTCCCAGTGTAGTTGCCAATCAAGGCCAGGCAGCACAGACTGCAATGCTGAGGGGGGGTGAGAGATGGGTTTATGCCTTTTCCAAGGGCATTTATGCAAAGTGAACGCAGACTCAGCGAACTTTGCTGGAGTTTTCATTTTCCATCTCGTTAACCATCAGGCCACCTCCACTTTCAATCTACTTGAAAGATGTCTTTGATCGTAATTCCCTCAAGTATACCAACTCGGCTTATCTAGAGAGAACAAAAAAAAAAGCTTTCAACTGATCAGAGGCCATACATTAATCAATAGATACGAGTAAAATAAATCTACAAAGAAGATATGAAAGTTGTGGCTGTTTGTGCCAAGAAAAGTTTGAGTTCACTGAAAACTCGCCTTTGATGCTTGTTCTTTCATTTCATCGAACAACAACAACAACAACAATCGTCAGGGTGGGTAGGAGATCGAAGAAAAAAAGGCCTGGCTTCTATTCCGGAGATGGCAAACCATTTCAGCTCTGCGTATCGAAATTTTACATCTTTAAAAAAAAATATTCCCGTTATTGGAATATCAATAGCTTGTATTTTGGTTCTAGACAATCGTTTATTTATGAGCTGCTTGTTTTCCAAACACATTTATAAAACTAGGAGTTTAATAAGATATAACTTGGAATTTCAATGTATACTTTTGAAACTTGAATTATAAAATGAAATTATTTTTTTTATAAGTCCATTGCGTGTTACCTGACAACCAACTCGTGTCACTGCTGGCACACAAGTCATAGATTCACTATTAATCCGACGGAAGATGATTACTGCACTTTTGTGATGTGTATAGAATAAATTAAAAACCATAAAATAAATATTAATTTTAGGATCAATATATTTTTTTAATTAGAACAAGATAAGCCTTTGCGTATGAATGATATTAGATTTTGAAGTTATATAAGTCCTGTCAGTTTGGCTCTGTCGGTAAGCGAGCCGCCTATTGATCTCTTGATCTTGATTCCAAAATCGTGGTAGGAAAACGTTCATTTTATTCATCGGTTTGGTTTAACGCTACGGGACAGTCAAACAGTGAAGGTTTCACTCTCCTGAATTAGGCGAGGTTTGTTCTTGTTCCGGTGAGAAATTCAAGTCGAGTCTCGTCTCAGACTTGCATCGGAGTTGGACAAAATCAAATCATTCATATAAAATGTAAATGTTGTCTTCTAAACCAACAGACCTGGATATACAATAACTTATTTTGGTAAACCAGTTCCATGAAAAGAAAGAAAATATAACGAATGGTCATTGGATAAATGAATTTGGATTGAACACGAAAGAAAAAATGTACAGAATATTTTTTTCGTTCTACAAGCAAGATTCAGGAGTCTAGGAATCGAAGAAAACGAAGATCGATTTTTCGAATCTCTAAAAAAAAAACAATGGTTTTCGACTGATGTAATCAAAATGTGACTCTTTGTTTAATTAACAGCGAGCAAAAAACAAACAAACAAACGAACAAAAAAAAAACGATGGTGTTATCTATGTGTGGATTGGCTTTAAGGAGCCTAAGGTCATTTTATTAGGTAATTTACGTTTAATACTTGGAGTATTCCAATTTTGATTTTTTTCTAAAATCTCAAATCAACTTGAGTTGTTTCAATGTGTGATCAGACAAGACTTAAGATCACCCCAACACAGTACGCTGCCAAAAGACGTTAGTTCCTTGACGGTCTCAATTGAGTGACAAACCACACCTGTTTTTGGCACCAGGTACCAAACAATAAGATCATTTGTCCGAAAAACTCTTCAAATGATGAAGACCGTGTCTTTACTCAAACAAATAAGGCTGATATATGCATAATGTAAATACATTGGAAACGAATTTACGAGAGAAAAGAATTGAACATAAGAGAAAAGCTATTGTCTTTGTCCAGGAATCAAGGTAAGTGCTACTAACAGGATCCACACATAATAACTACCAATGAGCAGATGTCTTCAATCACGCTAAAGGACATAAACTGCAGCTGCTGATAATGATGATTCACGTTCCTGATATAACCTCAGAGTTTTAATGGATTGGTCCATGTCACTGGTTAACATAGCTCATAACAATTATAGGGTATTAAAATAAGTCTCTTCTGACATAATGAAGATTACGTCATGCAAACTCTTGTAACTTTATGTCTGATTACATATTAAAAAAGGTTTAAGTTGAGTCAAAACTTCGGAAAAAAAACCTTAAAATTAGGATACTTCAATTATTAAAAATGAATTACCAACAGCTCCTTTGATTCGATCCATACGCAACAATATCGTCATTTTTGACGGGTATATGCTAGACCATCTATAATGTAAATGTGTAAGAAGCAATTTTACAATAGAAGTGCATTGAAAATGAGAGAGAAAGGGATAGTCAGTGGTCATCTACTAAAGTATGCATTACTCACAGAATGGAGCTATAATTCAATCAGCGCGGCGATCACTTTAAGCTTAATTCGAACTGACAACGAATGTCGCCATCCTGAGAAAAGAAATTTCAGACCTGACTGACTACAATTTGTGACATCAGATGTATTCACATCAGTGGTTCCAAAGTGAAGGGTCCCCCGACGGGGTTGGGTAGGGAACAACGCTATTATATAAGAATAAAAGCCGTGGTGAGTATTTTGGCTTAAGGGCAATGGGAATGTGTTCTCTCTCAGCGAAGGAGACTAGTAATCTTATTAACCAGAGTACGTATCAAAGTACCAAATTTGGATAAGACGTATCAAATTTAGTACTTGGCACATTTTGTAACACGAAATATTCAGTACAATTTTACATCTTTTGACAAAATATTCTTGTCAACTTGGGATTTTCTACAATAAATTTTTTGAGTTCTTCCAAATTGCTATTTTGTCTTCTCTAACGCAGAATCTCATTTTGTTGCCTCAAGCTTTGATTACAAGCCTGTCTACTGCAGGGTCAAAATCCACCCTATTTCTATTCCGTCTAAAGATGATTTCTCTTACTTTTGTATTCGATACAGAAAGAATAAATTAAATATTGAAATTATTTTTTGCATAGATGTATTCATTCGAATTTATTTATCAAAATGCGTATTTGTTACATGAATTTTAGCAGATATGTAAGGCTTGTATTTTTTGTTCAGTCGGTAAAAGAACCGCCTACTTAGTCGTGATTCCAAATCAAGGTAGGGAATTATTAACTTTATATATCGGTTTGGTTTATCATAAAAAGTTTACCCCCTTAAGTTAGGCAAGGGTTGTTATTGTTGTTGTTATCGTAAGAAAACAGTCATCTCAAGACTTGGAAAATCAGTAGAGGATTTTTGTTTTTGTTTCGATAGAAAACAAAGTCAACCCCAGACTTGGTCAGGAGTTTATTGGTTTAATGACATTCCATGGATTTGGTCCGTTTTAGGCAATAATGCTGGTTCGTTTTATAAATTTCCTTTTAGCAACACTTGCCAAAGGCTGATTTTTTTCCATTGGTAAGTAATTTAGTCCTAGTTCTCTATCTAATTGTAAATAGCCTATATTTCAATCACTCCTTCTGTGTGTGACCTCATTTTGCTAGGAGATGTCCTAATTACCTACAAAACCAGACTCCCCCCACCTGGCATCTGCTCTCCTCTCCTTCCGACCGTTCAGGTGAAAAGGAGCAAAGATATCATACCTACCCAAGGTTATTAGTAAGTAAATTACTGGTCTAATCGAGTGTCACAGCCAGGGGGTTCCTAATAAATCACCTTTCATCCATCAGTAATTACTTTTTTTCAGCTAAATTATCGCAAGTCTTTCTCTTTTTGTTGATATTGTTACAGGTGTTCATCCTCGCGCGTTTCCTGAAAAAGTTCGAAAATTGTAGTGTTTTTTTTTCTTTTCTTGAAGCAACACACACCCTTACCCCCACTCTCTCCCATGCATGCACCTGTCACCTGTATCTCCCACCAACCCAACCATTGACAACCCAACTGCCGTACCATATTTTTAGGGGGTCTGGGAACGCGCAAGAATTTTCCCCATATAAATGAGTGATAATTGTTGTTTCGTTTTATGTCATTTCGGGTTACGAAAGGTTTTATAGGAACTCTTAACTCTTGGATAGAGGATGCAAACCTATTATTTTTCTAATGAAAAGAAGCATGTTTATACTAGGTGACTGGATGTTATCGTCAGTATTAGTGATAGCAAGTTACCCCAAATCTCCAGCACCTTTCTCAGTATCCTTGTGCTCTTGCTTCTCTCAATTTTCAATATAAAATCTAGAGTTTGAGGTACGGTTCCAAGTGCTGTAACTACTATGAGCACGGTTCAAATCATCATGTTCCATAGTTTTCTCAGTTCTCTGGTAAAATAATGGCATTTTCATTTTTTTTTTCACTTCATATAGAGAAAAGTATTCTTCCCATTACACTAAGAGAGTAAAGTCAGAGGTGCATCCTGATGTCTGCAGCAAAGACCAACAAGCTTGGGATAGTTCTACTAAAGCTATTCTGAAAATAAACCATGTCACAATTTGTTCTTCTCAGGGTATATAGAACAAAAGTCTTCTCTGTTGTACCAAAAGGGTCAAGCTCACAGGTATGTCTTGAGGTCTACGGCAAAGACAGAGAGACTCAGGAATGTTTTGCTTAAAAAAAGCAGATCTGATGTCATATTATGCTTTTCTGCAGGAATGGAAAGTAGAATAAAAAGTTGCTTTTAATGAACTATAAAGTCCAATTCAAGTCAAATAGATGTTTTTTTTAATATCACGAGGGTCACTATATGAGAGAAACACCCACGGAAGGTCGGAGAGTTGGCTAGCTAAAACACTTTGAGATGACGCATTAAGATTGGGATAGTCAAAATGATCAAGAGGAGGATATTACGCATTCATAATTTCGACACCATCTCGTTGTGGTAGTACCGCAACTTGATAGAATCGTCATGAAGCCATAACCTTCTAAAATTTAATAAAACCACTTCATTATATAAAAACAGTTTCATTTATATCCAAGAGGCGGAGCCAACTGATAATTCAGTTTTTAGAAACTATGATAAATTTTAAGGAGAATATTTTTATAAGTATCTCTATACATTAAAATATTTCAGCGTACTTAGAGCCGGTTCAGACTGTTAAAAACTTTTTACACTTGAAATGGTTGGTAATCAGTAGGAACGGCTGAAGCTAGAGCCAGTATACAAAAGTTAAGCCTTGATCTAAAAGCCTCCAGCATCAAATTTTAGTTCGATTCAACAATTTATGATAAGGCAACTTCATTTGGAGATATAGCGAATGGTACCGAATGGGTTCTGCGAGTACATCTTTTCTTCGTTCCTATAATTAGATTTCTAACATGTTAGATATCACGAGAGTCACTAAATAACTGAGTCAGGCAACAGACAAAATGTAAGATAATTTTCTGAACAACCCATTATATCAAATATAGATTTCTAACAATACAACTTTTTATGCATAGATATTTTTGGACGGTTGGCCTCATCTTGGTTCATCTTCTGAATACAACGCTGTGGCCTTCTTCAGGTGAGTGGTGATGTTTCCATTCTCTAATTTCAGGTGAAAATAGCTCTAAGGTCAGGGCATTGTTGTATACCGTTTTTTTTCGTTAAATAAATTTCTCAGTGCCCGAGGTTGTTGCCACAGGACGACTTTTTGAAAGGATTCTTCTCGGGCCTACATGAAAAGAGAAAAATTGTAGATTTTTTCTAACATTTTTTTTACGTCGACGACCTCCTGTCTCGGCTTCACGAAACGTCACCACCCAGGTCACCAACCTGTAGAAAGCCAAAGAGTACAACGCCCGAAAGCTACAAAATCAAACATAAAACGGTATTTCTGTTATTGATCAACGAGTTGGTAACGGTGCGCATAAGACCGTTTTAAACTACTGTAATTCGCCGTAAATAAGCTGCACTTTTTTGCTAAAATTTTGAGCTAAAAATCCCGGTACGTATTATCTACAGAAACATATTTGTAGAACATTTTTCAAGCACTGTTCATTGGGTTTAGAAGGTTCGTTTGACTGCCACCGTGGACCTTACAGTGATCAATAATATAGAAAGCTGAAAAAATACTAGCAAGGTGGCAGTAGTTGCAGTAATTTGCAATGAAAAAAATACTCTATCTATCATACATTTTTCAGGTAATCAAAATAATGAATTATAAAAACGTAAGTTTGGCTAAACACATTCATTACTTACATAAATTTGAGGATAAAAAATATTACTACCTAATGAGGCTCAAATTAGAATTCACACTTTCTGACTTGCAGGAAATATCCAACATTTTGGAGACGCCAATTCAATTGGAGGAGAGGGTGCGATGTATGCACAGGGTAATGCATTTTTCATTCAAAATTGAAGCCTAATCGTTGGACGCAGATTATCAATAATAGCGGATTATACTGGGGGAATTACGAAAAATGAGATACTATAGGTAATTTTACTATAGAAATGCAATGCAAAATTATTTTGCAATGGAAATGCAATGCAAAATTATTTTACTATATAAATGCCAAATAATTTTGAAAAATTATTTTACTACAGAAATGCCAAAAATTTTTGCAGAGCATTTCTATAGTAAAGTAGTTACGCTGCGCAATTCTATATTTAAAAAAATAGCGTTGCCTTCCTATAGTAAAATGATTTTGTAGTGCATTTCTATAGTAAAATCATTTTAATATAGAAGTTCAATGCAAACTTTTTTTTACCATAAAAATGCACTGCAAAATAATTTTACTATAGAAACGCACTGCACAATTATTTTATTATAGAAATCCACTGCAAAATTATTTTACAATAGAAATGGAATGCAAAATTGTTCTACTATCAAAATATTGTCCAGCACCACAATTACCATCGGCACACCAAGTGATTTAACTATGAAGAATTGAGAAAAACAAATCTATACCTCGCATAAATGATTCACTGTTGCCCATGTGGGTATCAGAACTAATTATCTAAAAAAAACATACATGAAATCATCTAAAGGAGATAAATCCCTATCTGAAACCATCTAAAAAAAATATCAGCGCAAGATTTGGACATTTTTGGTCCAAGATGATCATGGAGACCCTCGTAAGTATTTTTTGAGAAGACTAAAAAACAAGTCTATAGATGGCACCTAGTGGTGTACTCATGCTAGGTTGTAGCCCTCAAAATGTAACCACGAGCGCCCTAAAACACACACACGTATGCTAACAAAGAATCTGTAGTTCACATGGCTGGTTGATCGGTTGGGCTATTTATGAGGCTACGGTGGTTCGATGAATAAATTCAACAAGTTGTAGTTTTATATTTTATGTGCTCATAAAAATCATTCAAAATATGAAGACAAAAATGGAAAAAAGTCTTGAGACAGAATAATGATTTAAAAACAAAGTCACAGAGCTAACCACAGCTTCAAGGCAAAAAACTAATCTAGACTAGTTTACTGGGGATGGCGAACCTGTACCATGCAAAAACATTTTATTGGTACACAGAAAATATAGATTTGTTTGTGATTCCGTCCGAATGATAAAATAAAATAAATCGGCGACTTTCAATTTATCAGCTGTCAACTTGGGAGTGGATGCAGTGACTCAAACAATTCACAAATTATTGATCGTCTAGACAGACTTCTTCAAGAAGGTCTTCAAGCATTTTGTTCTTTTCCCCCCAGAAAATATTTTCTTGCTGAATACAAATACAATCAAAATGTCTGCAGCTAAAAAATTCCCGTTGGTACGTGAGAGGATTTCGTTCAGACGATTATTGGTGACGTAGGCACGCGCTCTCAAAATGGTTTGCTAGCCCAGTAACAAAGACTATTGTAATGTTAGAGTGAAGGCTCCCAAACTACGATACATTTTTACTTATCGAAGGGTACGTAGCAGTGGATTATGGTGCCATGAATCTGGGGTGTACTGTGTTCTAAAGATGCATAAAAACGTAAAACTGTTTGAAAAGCAGTCAGAAAAGCCTTTTTGGTACAATGTAGGGAAGGTGGTCTCGATTTTAAATTTTAAAGTTTCACAGCCTCGCCCATTCGATGTTACAAGCGGAGAACAGATAAAGAAATGAGAGAATTGATCAAAGAAAACACACATTTGGATTGGACGCTTATCCACTGATAACAGTGTCCAATCTAAGCTCTGTTTTACATTAATTCTCCAATTTCTACGATCGGGACCACCTTCTCTACATTTTGCCAAAAAAGCTTTTACTGTCCGTTGCTTTTTACTGACACTAGAATATTCTTACTTTTGTGCGCATCCATAGAACAGAGCCCACCCAAGATATAAAGTAACATACGTCACTGGTGCATTACGGTCTGAAGGTATAACCATGATGTACAGTGCGGTACAATGCAATAACTAACTGATAAACACCAGCTCTCTCCTTCTTTCTTCCATACTAAAAACTTGAATGAAAAACCTTATTCCAAGCCACCGTACTACAACATAAATCAACGGCAGCTCGGCCTAGCTAAGAAAACAAAACAAGAACCATAAGTTCAACGATGCGTTCACCTTCTATGGTAGCAGTAATAGGGGGAGGTTGAAGAGCAAGTAGTTTTTCTTTGGGTCAATTGATTCTCATGCTTGTACGATATTGCGGTATCAAAATATTCCGAGAGTATTATTTATGATAAAAATTGTAAACGGCCACTTTGGGCCATATTTTTTTTTCAAATACAAAAATACACACATTTTATTATGACATTATAGCAGTTGTTTTTTTTTTTCAATCATGTCACACTTTTTAGTGACGTCACACCTTTCCCTCTCTTCTTATTTCTGTTATTTATTGTAACTGAAACCAACCAAAAGACCAATCAACTGACCGAAAAGCGACTTATTGAGATGTGTGGGCACATTAAAAAAATCAAAAACCGATATATCTAAAGAATTAATCACTGCCTATCTTATGAAACTCGAAGGAGAACTTGGAGGATGTTTCCTGAACCTTTCATCATCATCATGCTTATCATCATCAGTCTTTTAACGTCTGTCGTTGGACATAGACCTTCCTCAGGATTCGCCACACTTCTCTATCGTGGGCGTCGTGGAGCCAGTACTTTCTGAATTTGTCTAGCTCGTCTCTCCATCTAATACTCTGCTGGCCTCGGTTGCGCTTGTGATTTCAGGCGATCTGGGCCTCTTCCCCGTACCAAAGGTACTGAGACTTTTGATACTAATCTAAACTAACAACCAAATTATAAGAATATCATAACTTGAGGAGGGGTAGTATTTGATCCATACTATCGGGATGTCATCGCAGAATAGCGATATTGCTTTTAATTTCCCGAAACCGTGCCACGGTAAGCATCTGAAGATCCTCTCACGATAAATTCACTTTTGTGTAAATGATGAAAAAAGTAAGTGAATTTCGGGTTACTCATTAAGATCATTAGTTCTTAGAATAATAAAACTTATAGATGTGTGTGTGTGTGTGTGTGTGTGTGTGTGTGTGTGTGTGTGCAGAAAGCTTTACAACTTTAAACTCCAATGATATTAATAATTTTTCCAAAGATTCCGCCATTTCAGTCAATTATTTCCAAATATCTGTTAATGCAATTTATGTAAGGTTTTCCAATGGTTTTACGTTTTACAATGAATTTGTTATTATGGAACTATGTGTGAATATTTCTTCCCGGAATTATCAGTAGTTTACCATGTAACCGTTTTGGGGATTTAAAAACAAAACAGTTACATCAGCATGACTTCCCAGCAGTGTTGATCAAACATCAACTCCACGAATGTCTGCAAATCTTGTCCAAACAATATAATACACCTAGTGCTTTCGATTGTACATTCACCCAAACACACAATTTTCCCCCGATAATATGAAGTCCCTATTAAAAACGAAACTTTTTCAAGCTAAAATGGCATAAAGCAAAGGAGGAATAACCATTGATTAATAGGAGAAAGGTTTTTGAGCGTTCTAAGACCCAAAATGGTGATGATAGTATGCTTGGCTGAGTCTTCGAAATATTGAGCTGGTGGAAGGTACATGTGAGAGATGTAACTTATTCATTGATCACCCCTTTTTCCTTTTATTTTTTTTATTGATCACCTCAACACAGCATGCTGCCAAAAGACATTGGTCATGTGACGGTTTCTATTGAGTGACCAACCGGACCTCTTTTCATCAAGATATTAAAGAAAATTCTTAATATTGAAAAGTTCAAAAGAATTGGACGACCACAGCCATCAAAGGTGGCAGAGGATTTATATCTTTTTTAATACGTGCATGTGTTTTTGTTTGTTTGTTTGTTCCTGCGCTCCGAGCAATACTGTTTTGTCTACAGATTTATAAATTGGCATCAGTACTCCACGAAACCTCGTCCAAAAATGTTCTTCCCTAATCCATTGAAAAAAGTTTTTTGACTTTTCAGTGTCTTTATTCAGTCTTTTTTTTTTTATTAACTTATGTATTCCAGCACTTCTGGTCATACCGTTTTATCGACAAGTTTCAAAATTGGCATCAGAACTCCGCTAAATGCCGTCTAAAAATGCTTTTCTGACTTTTTGGGGGGACTCATTTTGAAGGGTTTATTAATACCATCTACATTCTCCAGAAGGAGACGCCAGTGATATCATAAATAGAATTTATTCTGACCACATTTCTTCTTCGATTGGATTTTATACAAGACTCCAAAATTTGACGCTACGGCTTTTCAATCATTGATTGTGAAGGCGATTTTTTAAAGATAACGTTAAATCGTGATAAAAAAAGAACTAAAAAATTCAGACAAAAATAAATAGTTGTCAAAAATTGATGATAATAATAATAATAATGATAATGATTATAATAATAATAATGACAACAACAATAACACTACTCTTTGTTCTAACCATGATACCACTCCCTAGAATCCTGAAAACAGCAAAAGATACCAATTGTCCAAAACAACGGGAAAAGTCAACCACCCCATGTACATGGACGACATAAAACTCTTCACAAAAAATAGGGAAGAGCTTGAAATGTTGTTAAAAAAGTGAATAAATACAGTAATGACATTGGGATGGAGATCGGAAGGGAAAAATGTGCGCTAATGGTAATGAACAAAGGAGGGCTCGCAGCAGTAGAAGGAATCGAATCACCAGACAATAAGGAAAATCAGAGCATTGACCAAGACCGATGTAAATACCTGGGAGTTCTCAAATATGAGCGATAAAACGGGAAGAATGAAATATAAGAAGAGAATACCTCAAGAAGATGGAAAAAATGTTGAAGACAAAATTAAGTTGCAGGCATCTTATAAAAAAGGATGAACACGTGGGCTGTGTCAGTAGTAAGATAAACAGGATCATTCCTAGGATGGACAAAGGAAGAACTCCAATCGATAGACTGGCAAACAAGAATGCTTATGACAATGCACAAGGCCTTACAACCCGGAGATAACATAGATAGACTGTAAAGAGGAAAGAAGGCAGTAAAGGACTCATCAGCATGGAAGACTGTGTTCAAAAGGCCAAAACAGGATTAGAAAAGTATGTGCAAGCAAATAGTAAAAATATTATAAAGAGCTACCGAAACAGCACAACGAACAACAAAAAAGTAGCAAACGAAGGCTCATCACAACAAACAAGGTAAGAAATTGGGAACAAAAAAGACTAAACGGAGAATTCAAAAGACAGATACAGGATGTTGCAGACGAGAGATCATGGACATGGCTATGCAAAGGAAACCTGAAGAGAGAAACAGAAGCGCTCATCAAAGCGGCCTAAAACAAATGCATCAGGACAAACTATTTCAAAGCGAACACCGACGGAACCCAAACAAACAGCAAATGCTGTCGTGCAAAAAATGGTACCAGCACAAACTGGAGACAACCCTGGAGAATGGAGGTCTCAAATTACCCCGGGACTCTAAAATCCTAAATAACCAACCTATCCAAGCAAGGGGTCAGACCTAGTAAATGTGGACGAGAAGAGGTGAACCTGCCAAATAATAGACGTGGCTGTGCCAGCAGACCACAGAGTAAATAGGAAAGAGTGAAAAACTGGGAAAATACCAGGACTTAGCAAGGGAGCTGAAGTAGGTGTGAAAGATGGAAGTCAGGGCAGTACCAGTAATAGTAGGTGCACTCGGAACTGTACCAAAGACACTGAAAACGAGATAGGAAGAACTAGGGATAAAAAGACGTATCGAAATTATACTGACCACAGTACTGCTGGGGACTGCACGAATACTGAGATATACGACCCCAGCTGTTAGTAGTGGTTTAACAGAGAGAAGAGATAAGGAGAAAAAAAACAAAAACAACCATAACAACAACAACAACAGCACGCCACAAATAGTGATGGAGGTACGAACCACAACGCTGCTGTAATAGGTGAGGGGTATGAGAGGGGGGGCTGAAGACCCGAAGAGACTTACAGTCATCCAGCTTACAGTAATAACCACCGAGCAATCAGAGAGACACTGAAAATCACAGCATTGCTGTGGACTGTAACTGTGTGGAGAGAAGGGCTGGAGACCTGAGGAAACTTGCTGTCACTCAGTCTCCAGCTGTGACCACCAGGCAACTGGTGCAAAAATGCATGTTAATAATAAAATATAAAAGGAAAAGATGTTACTCTATTATGGGACTTCACTATGCACACTGATAGGTCTATATACACGAACAGGCTAGATATTTTTGTGAAAGACTTTAAAGAAAAAAACGTGCCTCGTGATAGATACGACTGTCCCAGCAGATAGAACCTTGCCGTCAAGGAATTTGAGAAACCTTCGAAGTATAAATTCCTTGAAATAGATATCAGAAGGTTCTGGAAACTCAGGACAAAAATAATACCTATTGTTGTTGGAGCCCTTGGGACCAGTGAAATCGTCGACAGCATACCTGGAAAAAGCTCCTACATCCACTGCGCACATTATTAGAAAATTCTTGATAATATGAATGTATGAACTGCACCTAGCATACATTATTTTATGTACAAATAAAAGTGTGTCTAGGAAAATGGTGTATCGTTGTATATGTAAAAGCCACTCCCTTTTTTCTAAAGCTCGGGTTGTCATAACTTACTAGGTTGCAGCCATAGGTCTCTGGCTGAGACCCGGCTGATGACTTACATAAACTGAAACCGCCGCCGCCAACAACAACAATAATAACAATAATTCAAAAGAAAATTGATTTTTTTCTGGTGTGGAATTCATCATGTGATGTGTATTCCTCGGGGTACCATTAAACTTCTTCTTTGAGAACAAATGTCTGTCATCGAGAAACAAATTCAAACAAGAAAAGCAAATATTCAAGAAATGGAAACATATTCACTGATGTCAGCAAATTGAGCACATTCAGAAATTCATAAAAGTCCATAGAAAAATACTCTGATAGTGCGAGACCTGTCCATAATGTATCCGGCTATTTTGAATATTAGAGACTGCAAGCAAAACTGTCAACAAGGGTTTCTCTCAGTTTTCATGCTTGTCTAGCTGGTTATGTATGGATTACGTGTACAGACAGCACTAAAGTAACGAAAAGGCTGAAAATTCAAACATTAACGTCTTGTCTAGAAGGAGACTTTTTTCTTCTAATCCCCCCAGCAGTTTTTTTTTGGGGGGGGGGATTTAAAATGCAATGTAAGTTTTTGCTGAATTGGTTCCCTGGTTTATATCCATCGGTTGTTTTTTTTTAATTCAGACCTTTTTTTCATTGATCACTACCAAAATTGTCAAGAAGAGAAGTGACTTATTAATTGATCACGATTTTTCCCAATTTTTTAAGTGATAATCCCCAACACGGTGTTTCTATTGAATGACTCACCTGATCCATCTTGAGACTTTGTTGGGCTGCCCATACATAACTAGGCAGCCAATCAGAGTGGGCCTTACTGAGCATGCCTCAAGACACTCTCTCGTGGGGTTACTGACATATGTTATAAATGACGGGGAAAAACTACGAGTGCTTTATCTAGCATACTGTTTAAGTGAGAAGCTCATAAAGTAGGCATTGCCTTTTTATGTTCGGGAATTTTGCTCATTTTCAAAGCCTAGTAGGAAGGGAAGATATATTTGATCGGATGGCATATTTGAATTCTGCAGAAAATGTTGGCCCAAATCACAAAATTTCACTGCTGTGCATGCCATATCGTAGGAGCTATGAATGTCGGAGATCGGACGAGAAAGTTCTTCGGCGAATGCACGAAATTGAAATAAATTTCAAAACCATAAGAAATCATTCATTATCAGTCTATTGGACATATACCTCCTCCCAGATTCGTGAGACCTATCTATCATGGGCATTGCAGAGTCCCTACTTTCTTAATTTACACAGATCTAATATTTGGGATTTCTGAAAGGGTTTAGTGCAGAAGCACCTGTGTTTTTTTTTTACAGTGGAATCTGATAGGGTGACATATGGAGTATTGCATGATTTGAAACCGGGATTTCAGACGCGATTAGAATAAATCAAATCTATTCAATGATGAGGTGTAGCGTGTACCTACTTTTCAATTTCCAGATTTTTTGTATTTTCAATGTCTGTTAAGTATGGATAAATATGGATGCAACTTCAGAGGAAAATAAGCATCTGAGAAATGTAAAATTCACAGGTACTTCTGAACCAAGCTTAAGGAGAAATCCAAAACATTAAGGTGGTATCTCTAACAGTTTTGAAATTAAAGATATCTTTACTCAATTGCCGTATCAAACAAGCTGTACATGTCGGAGTTCGGACGGAAGAGTCCGCTCGGCAAAATGCTTAAAATTGAAATTTCAAATATTTCTAATTTCAAAACTTTTAGAGATACACACCAGATATTTTGGATTTCCCCATAAATTTGGTAAAGGAGCACCTGTGATTTTTATCCCTAGTGGAATCTGACTTGGGGCCACCGGCTGATTTGGTTTGAAATGACTGATTTTAGATTTTAACGAACCTAGGGAATTTATTTCCTACTTAATTCTTTCGCGAATTCTTGAGCTGGAAAAGCTATAACTCTAGCGTTAGTGAAAAATGCCACCTCACATTTTTTAAAACCACCCCTGGAATCCTTTTTTTTTTCAATTAGAATAAAAGTTTCTTTTTGCAGGTTCATGTGGAATATAGTTTGAATAATGAACAAGGTATCAATTTTGAATTTGAATTAGAAGTTACAAACGAATCACCGTGGGCTCACAAATTGTCCGACCAACCGGCCAAGTTGGCTACAGATTCTTCTGTCTTCGAGTGTCTGTTTTATCTATCTATCTGCACGTGTGTGTTATCGGATACTCTTGGTCATTTTTTTTTAGCTACAGCCTTGAAAATTTGCAAGAGTACACCACTAGGCACCATCCAAAAATATCTTTTCTTGTTTTTTTTCTAAAAAGTGCGTTCTATGCTCATTTTGGACCAACAATGTTCAAATTTTGTGCTGGTATTTTCTTAAGATAATTTTAGATGAAATATCGAAAATTTTAAAGGTGATTGTAGACAAAGGGTCTATTTTTTAAAGATACTTTTAGATAGACAATGTATTTTCTAAATATGATTTTAGATATAAGATCTTTTTTAGATACTCTTACATAAAAGATCTATTTTTTAGGTCATCATCATCATCATCATCATCAGTCTTTTAACGTCTGCCGTTGGACATAGACTCTCCCCAGGATTTGCCACACTTCCCTATCATGGGCGTCACGGAACCAGTACTTCCTGAACTTGTCTAGCTCGTCTCTCCATCTAACATTTTGCCGGCCTCGGTTGCACATGTGGTCTCGGGGGATCCATGTCGTGAGTCGTGATGTCCATCGGTTGTCTGCCATTCTAGCAACATGGCCAGCCCACTGCCATTTGAGATTTTTTATGGATTCTATGATATCCCTAACTCTTGTCTTTTCTCGGATGTACTGTGCTGTCTTGTGGTCTCTCCATGTGAGGCCCAGCATTATTCTTTCATGTGCACGTTGCATAGTTCTTACATAAAAGATCTATTTTTTAAATATATTCTTACATAAAAGATGTATATTTTAGATACACTTACATGAAAGAACTATTTTTTTAGATAATTCTAGATATTTTTTGCCTATTTTTCAGGTACACTCACGGGCTACGGAGATTTATTCATGCCAGGAACGGATATTTCTTTTCTGATTAATTATCAAAATGCAAATATTTGATTCAAGGGATTCAAATAATTGATTAATCAATTGATTTGAAAAAATAAAATAAAAATGTTAATTAAAAGACCTTATTCAGAGTTTTTGGCGTTGAAAGTTATCGAATTCGTTAATATCAAATATTCAAAAACTTTTGTAAAAAAAGATTTATAAAAAAAATATCTAAAAAAAAATGGAGGCCAACATTTCGGGAAAAGAATAATCCTTGTATTAATCAAAGCAGAGCACGGTTTTCTACTTTGCTCAAAGTGACAAATTTGTCTTTTTCTGAACGCATTTAGCCGCCAGCTTTTTGATAAGGCAATGGTGGAATTTTTGGCTAATTTTGGCATTTTCTCGTTCCCTCTCATACATTTTATTTGAAAAGAAAAAAACTTCGCGAATAATTTATTGTTTTCCATGAACAAGACGTTCGTTTCCTCAGGAAATTCGTCAGTTTGGAAAAGAAAAAATTATTCTAAAGGTTATACACGTGATTCTTATTCACAATGTAATCGTGATGCTAAACTTGGCCCTTACTTTTTGTCATTCCTACGGAAAAAATAGTCGAGTTTGTTACAGTAGTGTTTTCAATTAATTCTTACATCTGGTGTGCACTGGAATATTGCAAAGCTTCATTCACAATTTGGGAATTCAGATTATATTGTCCCGTTCTTCCATTGGTTTGTGGTCCTAAACGTCTCCAGGCATCAGGAAGCCCTACGAGAACATTATTCGGTCAGCTTACCGAAAATGATCAGGTGAGAAATCAACAGAAGTCCATCAATATAGCTGGGTATTTGCAAAGTTTCTCCGCAAACCCAATCTTACGAGAGAAAGCAACAAATAATCATCGTGACATTTCAATTTCAATAAACCCAAAACGACGAAAAAAAAAAAAAAAGCAGAAAAAATGATAATACAAGTCTAGTTAGTCCTCACAATAGAAACTGTCACATGAACAGCATCTTTTAGCAGCATGTCGTGTTAGGGGTGATTAATAAAAAAAAAAGAAAAAAAAGAAGGATTATGAATAAGTTACACGTCTCGCATTCTGTCGGGCAGTGATCCCTCTGACTAGACAAAAAAAAACGAACGTGAATGGTGCTGGAATCAATTTAGCATAAACTTACATTGCAAGTTGAACCTCCGAAAAAATCTATCAAGAGAGAGAATTTTGATAAAAGAGAAAGCGATTCTGCTGACAAAATAAAAAGTAAATATTGGAATTTTCAGCCCTTTGGCTCCATTGGTGTGGCCTGTAGGCGTGAGACATTCATAGCCAACCAACCAGAATTGCAAATTCTATTCATGACATCACTGGGGTTCTCTATAGCAAAATGTCTAAGATAGAGTAGAAAGAACTAGAAACATCTATATAAAAAAAGTATAGAACCCTTTGCCATCTTTGATGTCTACGGTTGTTCAGTATTGACGCTCAATATTCTTGTTTAATACTGGCAGTTTTATAGATAAATTATCATCATCATCAGTCTTTTAGCGTCCGTCGTTGGACATAAACCTTCCCCAGGATTTGCCACACTTCTCTATCATGGGCATCGCGGAGCCAGTACTTCCTAAACTTGTCTAGCTCGTCTCTCCATCTAATATTCTGCCGGCCTCGGTTGCACATGTGATCTCGGGGGATCCATGTCGTGAGTCGTGATATCCATCAGTTGTCTGCCATTCTTGCAAAATGGCCAGCCCACCGCCATTTGAGGTTTTTAATGGATTCTATGATGTCCCTGACTCTTGTCTTTTCTCGGATGTACTGCATTGTCTTGTGGTCTCTCCGCGTGAGGCCCAGCATTATTCTTTCATATGCACGTTGCTTGGTCCTCTATTTACGGATCTGTCTCTTGGTAAGGTTCCATGTTTCGGCTCCATGACTATATGGAGGATGCATTGGTTATACATCCTTCTCTTTAGGATCAATGGGATCTTCTTAATTTTGAAGGTTGAGCTAGCTCTGCCAAAGGCTTGCCATCCTCAGGTGATTCTTCGCTTGATTTCTTCTTTGATTTGCACACCAAAAATTTTAGATAAATACTTGAAATTTATTAGTACAATTCACAGTTGTTTGACGTCGGCATTTTAAATCTGTATAATAGATTCGAAAATCACCTTGATTTGTTTTATTCTTCAAATTAGAGAATTTTGTGAGTTTAGCGCTTAAAAAACCCTACCAACCAAGTGCTGTTGTTGCTGGTTCATGGCAAAATACAGATATAGTCGTACAAGCAAGACAACCATAGCCTACAAAGATAGCGAGGGTTCTATCCTTGTGTTTGTTTCTTTATATGTTTGTGTGTTTCAGCACTCGTGGCCATACTGTTTTGTCTACAGACTTGGAAAATTGGCATCAGTAATCTACTAGACCTCATCTAAAAATATTTTTTGATTTTTAGAAAAAAGTGTTTTTGACCTTTTAGGGGTCTTATTTTGACGTGTTCAATATCAACTTCTAGATTCTGAAGAATCTAGAAGTTTCGAGGTGATCTACTCTATTTTAGACGTTTTCCGTGGAAAACGCCAATGATGTCATGAACAGAATTCATTCAGACCGTTTATTTTTATTTCTTTGATGAAATCCTTTTATCTGACTCCAAACTTTGAGGCTACAGTTGTTTAATTATTGACTGTGATGTCAAGTCTTAATTTTGCTTCAATACATTCTTGAAACTGTGTATTTCTTTTGTAAACACACTGTATTAGTACATATAACACCGGTATGAATAATAACAGCTTTAGGGATTGTTTTCCTAAATTAGTACTTTGAAAAAATTAATCAAGTTAAAAAGAAAAAAGAACAATTTTAATTAATATTTTGTTCTAGAGTCTGTTTATAGTTATTTACAATTGTTTTTTATTGACTTCAAATAAATAATATTTTTAGCTAAAAAGCTAGCTGGAATTGGGAAAATAGCTGACTTTAGCCAATTTTGCAACAGTTTTAGCAATAAATATCAAAGCCTATTAGTTGGCAACATTGCCTTTAACTTGTACTCAGCGTTGCCAATTTAGCGCTCTTGGTGTTAAATCTAGCGAGTTTTTAGTGTTAGCAGCGCGGAAATTAAATATTTAGCGCCATTTTCCAGCAATTTTAGCTAATTTTCGTCGACAATCAAAGGTATTTTGAAAATAATGTAATTTAAAAATGGCCAAAAAGGCTAAAAGTGTTTTGACGTTTCTTGACGTTTTTTCAAGGTCGATTTAGCGCGAAATTTTTCTTTGAGTTGGCTACACTGCTTTTACCCCAACTAGTATTCGGGTGAAACGTGACTATTTCGGCTCGTGGGCGGGCCAAATCGACTCAAATAATTTAAAATCAATTAAGAAATTTCAATGTTTCTCGTTAACTGAAGCCGCGTCGATTACACAGATGAATCCCCTCATCATAACCACGAATAAAGTTATCAAACTGATAACAGTTATTGTTATCGAAATCAGTTCGTCTGTGGCATTTTAATTAGAATGATCACAATAAGCAGTTTTCTGTACATATCCCTACCCAGCCCCAAAGTGATTACTTACTGTGTAAGAAAAAAAAATCCAGAACACAAGACATAGTAACATAAACATTCGCTTTGCAATAATTCATCCTTCATGTAGGAAGGGTGAGCCAAATTAATAATTTGACACACTCGCACACTGGACGTTAAAAATGGCACTTGAATAAATAGAATGAAATAAGCGAATTCATGAATGAAAAACAGCAGTACATTCATTAAATCATACTTGGAATGAAATGAATTTTAAATTGTTTTTATTTTGGGGCTGGTTTTGTTTTTATCGAGTGTGCGAAGGTGTGAAATTTTACAATCTGGACCACCTTCCCTAATTTCCTACACTGTATTCGTTTTTTATTTTTTTATTTACAAGATATGCAGAGAAAAAAGTCAACAATTCATATTTCAAATACATGTGTAAAGACACATGGCAAGGGCTACCTTTCCCGTTTCAAAATGGCCGCTGTTCTAGAGGGTTGGGTTAGTATTTTTAGTGTTAGTTCATAATCAGCGTGTCTGCTGCTTGAACAGCGAACAATTTTAAACGAGAAAGGTTACAATTCGAATGCATTAACGGTGACAGGTTATTTACCATCCGTGACCCCCAAGCTGAACTTTGGTAATCGCCCCACTCAGACCTTGTCCCATGAGCATATTGGAACTCTTCGTTTGAGGGAGGGAGTAAAAGGCTGTTCTGTCTGAATGGGGAGTTTCATTTGCCCACCTTGCTCAGGCCCCTATTACTTGCTCCTTCTGTCTCATCAAAGGATTACTTATAAATGTTCATATGTATAGAATCTAATCTAAAAATCACCCAGTATTTGTAATATCTTAGATGCAGAGGGAAATGAATATGCAAAATGTACAGCAACCACACCCCAAATACGCACGTGTACATTTAAAATTTTTCTTCGTACTCACGGATTTTTTCTCGCTGTCGACCCCATCCAGGCCTGCGGTTACAGGACGACTATGTATATATATATATATATATATATATATATGTCATCCGCAGACAGCTGTTCCGATGTATTACATCTGTTCAGTGTGGCTATAGACTTTCCATTATCCAGTACCGCGAGGCAGAATTGAAACCTTCACTTCGGACCCGGAGGCCGATATCCTACCTCTGGACTGTCGGTGGGGCTGAATTAAAGCGATATATCTATTTACACAGAAATTCCTCATCCACTAGGGTACTCAATTCCTATGAAAGAGCATTGCATATGTATATATATATATATATATATATATATATATATATATAAAAGCAATGCTAAGTCGAAGCGGCTACCCAATTGGTTGCAAATTCGATTTCCAGCTGCTGTCCAATTTTCTTTTATCGTTTATTCTATTTACGTTGTTTACGTCAAATGATGCATCCACCGTTTAATAACGGGAAATCATTTCAAATAAGAGTTTCAATATAATATAATACAATTTATAATCATTCTGTAGGGATCATATAACCATATTTCTAAATACATATTTTATTATGTATCTATAGTCTTATCTCTTTTTTTTTTAAATTTCTTCCTCGAAATAGAAGGTGTTCAATATATATATATACACACACACACACAAAACTTCATAGGTTTAAATACTAAACAGTGAAAAAACTTTTTCGAAATTTCTTTCCTGTCACTCCAGTCGCTCATTTCCCAATATCTGTTAATGCAATTTATAGAATTTTCTTCGGAGTTTTTTTCACCCCTATTTCACGTATACCCTGTCATCGAAGCGGCTACAAAATCTAAAAAAATTACTCCTTGTACCATCAAGGTGTAATTTTTTTTCTCATAGGGTTTGTCTGTTTTTTTACATATTCACAGCTTCATATATATATATATATATATATATATATATATATATATATATATATATATATGTCTTCAGAGCTTTACAACTTTAAACACCAACCTTGTACATATATGTACATATACACTTATTTTTTCGTATCATTTCAATCACTCATTTCGGAACATATGTTAATGTAATTTATGCTTTTTTCTCTAGTACACACACACACATATATATATATATAAAACGCTAAGCAGTGATCACATTGAAGAGACATTTTCACAAATTTTCCTTTTATGTCACTCCGGTCAGTTATTTCCCAATATCTGTAAATGTAATCTATGCAGTTTTTTTCAGTTTATATATATATATATATGTATGCAATGGTGGCGCTAGGTCCGACTGCACCCTTAAAAATTATCTGAGGAGATTTTTTTAAATTCTTCAATATTTTTTTTCCAATTTTCCAGGGTTCTTCATATTCATTGCGTCCCTCGAGCTCCGGCAACTCCCAGCAGCGGAGGAATCTGTGGGTGCCACGCGTTGCCACAGATATAAGATACATCTCCACAACAAATATGTTTCGCTTTTAAATGTACGTATCGATTTGGCAAAGTATATATATATACATACATATATATATATATATATATATATATATATATATATATATACATATACAGGACTGGTTTGTCACTTATTAGAAACAGTAACATAACCAACTTTTGTTACGAAGAATGTTGACGGTGATCGATCGAAAAATTGGGAAAGGGGCGATCAATGGATAAATTACTTCTTTCGCCCTTTCTTGGATAGTGATCATTAAAAAAACATGAATGCTGCCGGATATGAACTGAGGGATCAATTTAGTATAAACCTACATTGCAAATTGAACAACCCACTAAAAATTACTTACGGAAAGAATCTTCAATAAACCAAAAAAACTTTTTCTAGACATGATAAAGAGTGATATGTCAGCCCCTTAAGTCCATTGACGTAGCCTGTACACACGTAACTAACCAGCTAGACCAACTTGAAAACTGAAGAAACCTATTTTGATAGTTTTATTTGGTGGCTTCTAAAATATATATAACAAGGAAAATCAAAAAAAAAAAAAAAGAAAAGATTTATATCAAGTTTAGCCGGCCAACGGAGCCAAAGGGCTAACATTTAAAAAATTGTTAAGCAATGGCCTACTTGAGATCACTTCGAATTCCTAAATTCTGTGGGCCTGGGACTGGGCCTTGTGCCTCAGTGTTGGCACAGCTTAAGCCTACTCAGCCTAATAATTGATCCGTCTCTTCAGTCACACATTGCGTGACTTGAAATGTACTGACAAGTATTGCCAACACCATTATGATTTTTTCAGCTAAAAAGTAGGCAAAAATCGGCTAAATGTTTTCAACTTTTGGCTAAAAATGTTATTTATTACTATAAAGCGAAAATGTCTATGGTGCATTTAATTTTTTTGAATTCACAAGATTTGTAGTGGATTTGCAGAAAAGATTTTAGTATCCTCAAATATTCTCAAAGCGAAAGTGTCGGTTGAAATTCGGCTTAAGTAGGAAAAATAATGAAAATCATGAGAAAATATCTTCCTGTGTAGTTTGATTTAATTCGACTAACCCACAAAAATGGCTGAAGTCGGCTAAATTTTCCAATTTTCTAGCTAAGTTTATAACTAAAAATATCAAATACGCACGTTTTGAGCTAGCTATAAAATAAGATTAAATCGGCTGATTATTTTGTAAATGGCTAGATTTTCGGGTATCGCAGATGTTTATCCGCTTGATACGGGAAAAATCAGCTACATTTAGCCTAAAAACGGCTGATTCGACATCCCAGTGTGAAAACTCAAGCAACAATGTATTTTATAGCACTGGCTTAAACACGTATTTTTTTTTTACCAACTCAATTCAGTTGTATACTTACTTTGGGCCTATTCAAAGACGACATCGCCCACCCCTGGAAGGCAAAAAAAGTCTTAAAAAACACTAACCTGTCACGAAGTCTAAATAAATGGACTCCTTACGTAAAAAGAAGTATCATCCCATTTGCCGAAAACATGTTTATATATTTCACCTGTGATGTTTACACCTGGTATGAGAAGGAACACGCTACCACTGACTCTCTTTCTCACTCGACCGACAGCACAGGTACGGTGATATACTATGGAAGGCTAAAAAGGCTATAAAATAATCAATAGTAAACTTCATTGCAACTCTTACTGGTTGTCGCTAAAAATCTAAGTAGTACAGCCAGGCGTATTAAGTCAGTAGGGATTATGCAGTTTACAGCCGTTCTCAACAAGGGCCATATGATCCCCTAAGAAGATTTAGCACATTTGAAGAGGTACATGCACTGAAATAATAAAAAAAAGAATATGTATACGTTCTTGTCGTATCCCGGGAGTCCCAAAGCCTGAGAGCAGGGAACTGTGACCATTGGTGAAGTTATTTGGCAAGGGTGTTCCCTTACTTTTTCAGGGGGAGGGAAGGGCGTTCCCTCACTATCCATGCGTGGAGGCTTTCTTCGCTCAAGAGATTGCTATGCTTGCAAGAACAGACAGCCCTGTCTAACCTCATTCCTTTTTTTTTTCATAGTACTAAATTACTGACTTAAGCCAAAATAGGTTTGATCATGTCTGGTTCTAAAATACAATGAACAGTAAAAAAGATATTAGGACGGTGTCAAAATGTGGATTTTCACAATCAATTGAAAAGCTGTATATCAGAGCTTGGAATAAAAGTTTTTAAATAAAATAAGAACCTTCAGAATCCACACATTTTTTGCCAACTAGAAACAAGTCCATTTATTCCGAGAGTATAGAATTTGGGGGTCCTGGAACTAATTTGAAGGCCTTTCGAATCGCTGCTTGATGTTGATGACCTTCTCTTGCAGGAAATGATCGAAATGATTGAAAAGCGGTATTAGTGGGGGAGAGATCTGGCAAGTTAGGGGAGGTCGAGTTTTCTGGCCTAGTCCATATAATTTCTGTCGGGTCAATTGCAGGACGTGCAGTTACGCGGTGTCATGGATAGCAATTGGTCCTTTTTCAGTTCACCAATATTGAACGTAAACATTACAGTTTTCAAAACCTTTTGTCGATTTTTCGGCAATATTCCTTTGCTGTGATGGTTTTGACAAGATTCAAGAAGTTGTAGTGGATAATTCCACTTGCCAACCGCCAACTGTAACCATAATCATCTTTTGATGCAGGTTTAGTTAAGAGAAAGTATTCAATGCTTCACCTTAGCCCACCCACTGCGCAAAATGCCGTAGACTGTTGAATCCATTCTTCGTCTCATATCACAATGCGATCAAGAAATAGATCTTTTTTGTTGCGCAAAAGAAGCCTAGAGCAGACTTCGTAACGGCGAAATGTTTGATTTTTTTTCAGCTAATGTGGTACTCATTTGTCGAGCTCTTTATTTCCCGAATTGTTGCAATCGTCAAATGTTAGATGGTCTACGTTTAGTTCCTCTGCAACCTCTTGGGTTGTTTTGCGTGGCTCCGCCTCAGTAATGGCCCTCAATCGGGTGTCGTCATTTACAGAGGGACGTCTACAACCCTTCTCATATTCAAGGCTCTCGTGTCTGTTTCGAAATTTCAAGAACCCATACTGAGCTAAACATTGATTGATGGTCCATTATGGACTCATTCAATAAAACTGCTTGAATTTGCTTTTTCCAATCTCTGATTTGACAGCCTCGAACACTCAGAATAAATTGTGAAAAGAAAATTTACAGCTCAAATAGATAGAGCGAAATCTTAGTAGGGGAAGGAAACATGCATATCAATAAATAAAGATTTGTTATTTAACTCTGGCATTAATCTGAAATAATATTGCTTCCAACAGGCAGTTGTAAGAATCTACCTTCTAAAAATTGATGGTTTTGCAAAAAGTATAAACTTATTTTGTTGAATAAAAAAGCTGATTGATTCCGACCAACTAGAATCCAAGGATCCTTCGTTTTATGAGGTTTCACATGAGTATGTTATCTCACCCCCACTTATAAGTTGTCAACTCTTGGGAGGAAAGAGAGCAATGCTACAGTTAGTCTTTTGGGTTGAAAATTACATTTTTCATTTGTTAAATTCAATGAACGACAACGGACATGAAGTTCGTCAGCCACTATATGAATGATACCTGTATAGCGGCTGATTTATTTATTTATTTATTTTTTTAGCTAAAATTGAACATGAAAACAATTAAATACAAGCTTTAGTCTCGAAATCCTAAATCTAGCCCCTGTATGGAAAACTTAACTTCTTCCATATACTCCTTATAAAAGCTTTGAAAGCACGTGTTCACTCGCTCATTTGCCCCGGTTCGTTTAGTCGGTTGCTCTCTCTTTCTCTCGTTTCTTTCCTTTCTCTCTAGAATCGGTATAATTTTGCGGCTGATCCGAACTTTACCGTTTTTTCATCGTGATCAATCACTGTTCTAAACATTGCCCATTGTACTTTATAGATGCCGCGGTATCTCATACATTTATCTATTCAATTATGTCTTCTTCTCTAGCTCAAAACGCATGTTCACCTCCATCTCTCCAGAATGGAATGACAATGCCTTCACTACACAACAGTTATCTTTAATTCAGGAAGCGCACAAGGGTTAAACTCTGTATGTTTTCTGTGGCTTAAATGGTCTGTCTGTCATGTGTTTGCAAGCGTCGTTCATAATCGCTAATACATTGCCCATAATTTGGCAGTTGATGCCCGATCTCCACAACCATTCCCTTGTCCCTTCCAAGCCTTATGGATTCAAAGCATTTCAGTCATCTCCAGTTAATATAACACACAACCACTACTACTCGGCACAGAGCTCCTACCTTTTCCTTAGAATCCATCTCCTGTCTTCCTCTTCTGCTTAGCTACAAGTTTACACTGACTCATCAGTTCCAATCTCCTAAACTAAACAGATGTCTTCTCAACACGATCGATCGTATAAATGTTTCCTTACAAGTATATCTTTCCAATCTTATAATGTTATAAATGTCTCTTCATTAGATGCCCGTTTTATTTGTTTGTTTAAATACTCGTACCTGTTTTCATTACAACCGTTCGTACTTCATTGATGCTCCACACCCACAATCATATTTGGCGCACACATTTTCCATTCTGTCATGGCGACAATCGTCCTCCCTTTCCCCTTCAACATTTCCGCTGATGTCATCATGTGGCGCTTAAAACGAAACTCATCAAATTTCTTTGTTTTCTACAACTACATCATTTTGTCGCGACACAGAACTCCAACTACATCACTACTCTCTATCACCCACTATAGGAACAACCTATAACCGGGGACTTTTCCACGTATAGATGCAAATCGTCTTTATATCTGTAATTCAGAACTTCAAATACTACAAGAAGTATCACCAAATTTTGGCAAAGAAATAGAATGCATTCACATTTCAAAATGATATATTCCATGGACATTATAGTTTATTCCAAATAAGCATTAAAGTTAAATATAAAGAAAAATGCAATTATTTCACTGACGTGATGTGGTCCTTAGCGTGGTTGAGGACAAACACATAAATAAACAAATACACATGGCATATTATCGTAGTTAGATAGGGAAAACCTTGTGTCCATTCTAAGAAAGGGTGAGGTTCTTCTTTAAGCTAGTATTTATGTAGACAGCCAGAGAGAACTGAACTCACTGCTGTAATAGATATCAATCATTGTATCTGATAGCGGAAAAGCTGCATGTTCTTTTTAAATGTGTCCACTGATCTGTATTCGACGCTTTTTGGTCGGTCAGTCGTTGAAGAATAGAAAAATTATGGAAGAGAATTTATGACATCATCAGAAGGACATCTATTCAAAACATTAGAAGACACATCAAGCGTCCGTTTTTGTTGCCAAGTAGCGTGTATTATCAATAGCTAAAACTGTCTTGAAATGGCCCAAATCGGATATGCCTTTCAATCTTCAGCTGACTTAATAGTTTAAAATGTTATTTGTATTCATTTAAAGCCCACTTATCAAATAAAATAGCCACACAATTATATTCCTGACCAAATTATTGATGAAAATTGACAATCACTTTAAACTTGTTTTTTTAATAGCCAGGTTTTTTGGCAAACAATCCTCACCTTTCTCTTCCCCCTCTCCTTCAACCACAACTGATAATGTTACTATTACTTCTCTCAGAATCCTTTTGAAATTGGAAATACGGAGATACGGATATAAGGACGGTGGACGCATCGTTGAACTTACGGTTCATTTTTTTTACCAAGCTGATGAGAACAGGGTATGATGACGACATTCTGTGAAGATGGAACTCTTCCTTAAGTCAACCTTTGGCTTTTATTGAGGCAATCTTTCCAGTATTTCCTGAATCTTCTTGGCTGAAATGAACTATCATCTTTTTGGTCTATGTATTCTACATCGTCAAAATAATAGAGGTTGCTGACGTTGTAGAGATGGAACCCTTTTTCTAACCAATATTTAGCCTTTACTTCTATAGATGTTTAGGAGACATCATAGAAACTATTAAAAAAACTCAAATGGCAATGGGCAGGCCATGTTGCAACCGATGGACATCACGACTCACAACATGGATCCCCAGAGATCACATAAGAAACTGAGGCCGACAGAACACAAGATGGAGAGCTGAACTGGACAAATTCAGAAAGTACTGGCTCCGCAACGCCCATGATAGAGAATTGTGGTGAATATAGGGGAAGGTCTATATTCAACGATGGACGTTAAAAGAATGATGATGATGATTCTTCCCTGAAAGGAGGGAGCATCTTTTTTTTCTCACTATGTATACCAGTGGTCGCCAACCTGGGCCATACAGCCAACTCATGGATGATAGATCCATTATTGGGTGTCAAGGTCGGGTATTATATCCGTCATACTTCCGCCACACAGATAACACCGACAGTTGATACTAGAGATTCTCAGTACACCCTTTAACTTTGACATAAACAAAATACTATAAGGAACACAGTTTTAAGATTTTTCATCTTTTCCTAAAACCCATCAGTATTCTTACCAAGGCATAGATGTGCAGAAATCAATTTACTATTGTTTATTCGATGAAATGAAATATATCTTATTCTATTCTATTCATTTTATCGCAGAAATCTGACCCTGACCCGGACGCTTTGTTATTGCCTGACTAGTCATAAATTTTTACGTACGTCATGGTTTTGACATGACTCATTTATTTTTGGTGAGGTAAACTCGTTACGGAAATAAAAAATCAAAGTCAATATTAGATGGACTACCTCACATGGCCAAAGGTATCCAACAGCCCTATTACTGAGGGAGCAGTGGATCCATGCCTTTCCAAAGGCATCTGTACGAGGTGAACGTAGACAGTCTCAGCGAAAGCTGGGGTCTTTCGATAGCGCTTTGCTTGTCGGGAACCGTTACACTCCTCTAAATACGACGCATCGTCAAATTATAGCAGCGATGGCAAATCTATGACACGTGTGTCAGTTGTGACACGCTGGAAGTTTTAAGTTGAATCATGATGGACTTCATAGAGTAACTTCTTTAAATTCCATTTTATTACCCTAGTTTTTTTTTTTCAATTAAATTTTGAAATTCCAAGTTTTATATTCTATTTAACTCTTAATTTCATAGATATTAGGCTGTCCCACGTGAAATGGTCGTTTTCTGCCATACGTCTTTATGATTGCCATTTCGACGAAATCTAAAGCAGAAAATGTAATTATACATATTAAACTGATTATTCAACATAAGCCATCTTTTAAGATTTCATTATTTTCTTATGATTCACCGTATCAGTGCTAATAAGATAATACCTCACTCTTGAAGATGCTTCCCTCAAAGGAAATCAGATTATTGTTTTTGTACGAGATTGAAATCAGTAAAAATACCATTCAAACTCTTTAGAAAAATAAATTTTGCTTTTGGAAGTACTGCCAACGAATAGATGAAATATATTCAAAATTAGTCAGAAAATATCCAACATTTGTGAGAAGACATGGTCCCTGTATCACTAAAGCGAAATTGCGGCTGGTTAATTATGAAATATTAGATCCTTCTTATTTCTATTAATATTCGGACCATCCTCATCTTGGTTGTTTTTTATACAACGTTTCGGCCGTTGTACTCTAGAGCCTTCATCAGATATCATCTGGTAGGTGTGGGGAAGTAACGAACCGAACCCTTTATTTAACCGACGGCGGTATATTGACTGCACTCCCTTCTATGTGTCCATGTGGACATAGCGTAGTGGTTACAGAATCAGACAGAATTACTGCAAGTAATCTAATGGCTCAAGGTTCAATCCCAGTGCGAGACAATAATAATTCGAAAAATACTACTCGGTTCGTTACCTTCGCACACCTACCAGATGATACCTGATGAAGGCAGTAGAGTACAACGGCCGAAACGTTGTATGAAAAACAGCTAAGATGAGGATAGTCCGAATAATAATAGAAATAATAATAATACCTCATCTCAAAAATTCAGAGATATCCTATGAGAATGGATTTGAAAACTTTTTTTCCTAGACATAATAAGGAGTACGCATGATACATACATAGCCAGCTGGACCAACTTGAAAACTGAAAGAAAAACAAAACAAAAAAAAAAACCATGTTAACAGTTTGGTTGACTGTTTCTAATTTATATATCATATAGATTACCTACGGTAGAAATAATAATAATAATACCTCATCTCAAAAATTCAGAGACACACTAGATCCTTCTCTTTACTCACCAAACTTTTCTCCAACAGATAATCGTCTATTCCAGCACCGTGAGGTTTTTCTCCGCAATAAAATAAATGCCAACAAGGGAGCGGTGAAAGACTGCATTAAAATTTTTTTTTAGCTTCAGGAGACACAAATTTCTACACAAGAGATATTTTACACTAGAAGCTCAATAGAAAGAAGTTATTGAAGCAAATATTTTTCATCATATTCATTAATTAACCAGACTTGTTTACATTCTCGAGTTTTCCTTCCATGAAGGGCGATTTCATGTGGGTCAATCCAATATATTAGAAAATGGGTCACTTATCTATGAGCATTTACCTAGAACTAAAATGTATTTATAGATGTGAGGGGCACTCTGATAACAGGGATATACAAAATATAAAAATTTCGACACACCGTGCTAAAAAAGGCTGGCCATCACTGGACTATGTGAAAATGCTTGAAATTAGCTCAGATTGGCTAGAAATGCAGACAATAGAGCTAAATACTGGCTATAAATAGCGGTAAATTATATAAATTAGCACTGCCAAAAGAACAAACTCGCTAAATTGGCAACACTGGCGCCTAGGTAAGACCTTTACAGTAACCTTACGCCAGGTTTCTTCAAACGTTTCTGGTCACAGGCCAGTTTCATTTAATGCAACAACCTATGGGCTCAGACCGCGGATATTTAATCTTTTATGTTGCAATTTGTTGTCAGTGGATGAATGTGTGAAAAGATCTCTGATACAGGAGACGAGTGGTTTCTCAACGTGGGCGATATCGCCCGACGGTGGTCGATTTAAACTCTTGGGTGGGCGTTGAGCAACTGTGCGGGCAATTTGAAATTTCTTTAGGCGGTATATGACTTCGAATATTGAAGTCTATTTGACGATAAAAATGAGTCAACAGCAACGATTTCTATCTTAAAAATTTATCAAGCAACACTTCGGAATCGCTTAATACGTAGGTGTGTACAGAATGTTCAAATATTTGTGCAGGTGTGATTACGTCTGTGCTACGCTCTCTTAAAGCTGGCACAAGATACACGTATACTTGTAATCCCCTTGAAAGATTACCAGACCCCACAACGTGGGATTTGCTATGATGATATCTAAAATAAAGTACGTGTGTATAACATATTTGATGTTACTTGTTTACATTACTTTCAAGAAGTTATCTCTTCACGCAAGAGCTGTTCGATTCTACTGTTTTGTAAGAGTTAACAATGTTTCGGTATGAAATTCAATATGAACTGATGTATCCTCCCGATAATCACCTAAGGAGCTGAAACATGGATCCTAACCAAGAGACTGAGCCTCAATCTGAGAACCATGCAATGTGCACACGAGAGAAAAATGCTCAGCATCACATGGAGAGACCACAAGACGGCACAGTTTATTATAAGGAAAAAAAAAACAGGAGTCAGAGCCATCAGAGAAATAACTGGGAAACTCAAATAGCAATGGGCTGGTCATGTAGCAAGAATGGCAGACAACTGCTGGACATCACAACTAATAACATGGATTCCCAGAGATCAAATACAAAACCAAGGTCGGCAGAATACGAGATGGCGAGACGAACTGGACAGGGTCGGGAAATATTGACTCCTCGACGCCCACGATAGGGTTGGGGCGAATCCTGGGGAAGGTCTATGTCTAATGACAGGCAATAAAAGACTGATGATGATGATCATCATCATCATGTTACAGATTCGAATTCAGCTATTATCTGTGTCAAGCCACGAACTTATTGATTCAATTTTAAGCCCTATGAGATAGGTTGCTGGAGCGTACATTGAACCCGGGACCCGTAGGTCTAAAGCGGATTGAGATTTCCTTAGATCTCTCTCTACATATATTGAAATCGATGAAAAGAGGATGACTAATTTAGAAAGGAAAAAACTTTGAATTCTCAGAAAAAATTCTTCTTCGACGTCCCATGTATCAATAGGTATATACTATGTACGTATGTGTATTTTTTGGATGTAGAAATTCGATGATATTAAAGTATTGGGACATTAGGAAAGAATATCATAAGTGTTTCATCAGTTCAGCTTCCCCAGAAGAAAAAACTTTAGATTTTCAACATTATTTTCGATGACGCCGATTAGGTGAAAGATGTGAAAAAAAGTATATATATATATATATATATATATATATATATATATATAGAGAGAGAGAGAGATAGATAGATTGATAGATAGATAGATAGATGGATGGATATAGAGATAGATAGATGTAGATAGAGATAGATGTAGATAGAGATAGATGGATGTAGATAGAGATAGATGGATGTAGATAGGGATAGATGGATGTAGATAGGGATAGATGGATGTAGATAGAGATAGATGGATGTAGATAGGGATAGATGGATGTAGATAGAGATAGATGGATGTAGATAGAGATAGAGGGATGTAGATTGATAGATAGATGCATATGCACACATATATTCACCCCTGGGCCCCCAAAATGAGCCAAGCACATTCCATCATATAAAATATATTAACACCATAAATGACATATGTGCGCATATCAAGGCCAAACTGGTTAGGGGAACATTTGGGAATATTGACCAGCTGTGCGACGCAGTCAGAGATGAATGGAACTACATTGAAGTAGCTAACTGTAAACAACTATCTGACAATGTGCCCAAACGGCAGAGTTTCCTTAAGAAAAGCAAAGGGACAGCTATCCTACATACCAAAACGTATTCTACATATGAACACCGTATGCACTGTTGTCTGACATTTCATCTATGATTGTTAGAATAAAAGACTAATTGCAATATATATATATATATATATATATATATATATATATATATATATATATATATATATATATATATATATATATATATATATAATGCTCTTCCAGCATAGGAATATAGCATTCTAGTGGATGGGAATATACGTGTGAATAAATATATCGGTTAAATTCAATTTTACTGACCGTCCAGTTCCGTGGAGTAGAGGTAAAATACCAGCCTCTGGGTCCGAAGCGAAGGTTTCTATCCTACCTCGTGGCACTGCATGGGATAATGGATAGTCTATAGCCACACTGACGAGTTGTAATACAACGAAACAGCTGACTGTGGATGCCACAGTAATATATATATATATATATATATATATATATATATATACACACACTTTAAATACAGAACTTGTAATAACTAGCCTCGTAAAATCTTTATATTGTATTGTGTCAGGAATGAATGCAGATCGACATATTCCAGCCCAGGTTAAAGACTTATATTGCCTTGACATTTAGAGGGGACCCAAGGGGGCCTGAAGGATCCTATTCTATTCACTACTATCCTTTTGAAAGATAGAGGGCACGACTCCATTCCCGTATTTTCCCCTACACCAATCACACTGCTAGGGATGTACTCCGTTAGCTGCTGATGGGTAAGGGAAATTTTTTTACCACACACTTCGCTCTCATCGGGGATTGAACCCAGATCCGTCTGCGTGTGAGGTAGATGTCCTGACCATTACATCATCAGGGCAAAATCTATTCATAGTAACATGAAGATGTGAAAAGCATTAACCCATATGGTTGTATAAGAAGCGAGACTATAGCTGAAATGATAGGAAACAAGCATATTTAGTTTTTTTAAATGAGACCCAAGGTGGGGGCCGTTGGTAGGGGCTAACAACTTTGAAGGGGGGGGGGCAACTCCTTGCAGTTATTTTATAAATCGTCAAAGTTGTTTTATTCTGTTACTTCTAAGAACATAATATACATATACATGTACACCCTCTTCCTTCCCCTCCTTTAAAACTGATCGTGGGTATCGTTGAGCCGGTACTTTCTGAATATGTCCATTCCGTCACGTCATCTTTTTGTCGGCCACAATTTCGCATATGCTCTCTATGAATCCACGTTTATAAATCATATGTATTTAGCGCTGATTACAAAAATACTTAATAGGCAGTTTGAGATGGGACCTGCATTCCCCAGATGGCCCGGGCCTATCATCAACTCCGCCCGGTCTTCTTTGCAATGTATATTTTACAAGTTTATATGGGGAAGGGGAAGCGGTACCGACTGAAATCACATCTATAGTTCGTTTTCCCTACATCTTTTTCCCGATGACTGTATAGATATTTCATACGAATTTTAGCTTAGTCTGGTTCAAGATCATATGTACTAGTAAGGATTGGCATATTTGGATTATATTATATTCATGTTTACCGCGGATGATTTTACAAGACGAACTGCAAATGAGAAGAATGGCTTATAGCTACATTTGGTGTGGACCAGGGGTGGCCACACGCGAGCCAAATGCAGCTATTCGATATTTACTATGCAGTTCTTGGAAACATGTTAGCTGATTTCCTTTTCTCATTGCAGTTAACATAAAAAGGCAAATAAGAGAAAAACTCTTCATCACAGTTAATAATCAAACAACCGTAGGGTAAAAATTTGAAATTCCATTGAACAATGGATGTAGTCAGAAGAAATCCTCATCTGTAAAAAAAATAACAAAAATCTGGAATTTAAACAATCTCGATGTTATTAATCAAACCACCAAAATAAGCCCTCTAAACGTACTCGCTTTCCCCGCCAAAAAGTTCTTAGAAGGGGTCTGGTGGAGTACTGTTGCCAAATTCATTTTCAATGTCCATGGTCAGTAAAACTGTTCAACTATATTAAACCCAATCATATGATTTGTTATTCTTGAAATAATCATTGAAGATTTTAATATTGGGTATAAATGTGCACTTCGTGATTACTAAACTAATGCAAATGAATAGTTTAAGAAAGTACATACATGAATAAATATTAATGTAGGTGTGAATTTTGTTGATGTCTTGCGGCTTTCATACATCTGGAATTCATAGAACGTGGTTCTTACATTGAGCAAGTATGGCCACCTTTGGTTTGGACAAAAATATATTTCTTATGTTTTGAACACACACACACACAATATATATATATATATATATATAGCCAGCTAAATATTAAAATCGAAGCTTGTGGTTGATCCACACCGCTGAGGAGCAATGTTGATATAACTGTTTTGTTTTTAAATTCCCGAACGTTTATATGGTAAACAACTGATGATCCCAACAAGAAAACTTCATATATTGTACTAAATGATCCAATTCTGAGTGAAAGATAAAACCTTCTGACAAACTTTCATAAATTGCATTAACAGGTATTTGGAAATAATTGACTGAAATGATAAACATTGAAAACTTTCTATTGTGTTTGAGGCTGTAAAGCTTTCTAGACTCTCTCTCTCTCTCTCTCTATATATATATATATATGTGTGTGTTATTGTGTCACCCACAGACAGCTGTTTCGATGTATTACATCTCTTCAGTCTGGCTATAGACTTTATCCCATCCAGTACCGCGAGGCAGAATTGAAACCCTCTAAACGGACCCGATATCCTACCTCTGGATAACGGAACTGGGTGGTCAGTAAGGCTGAATTTAAGCGGTATATTCCTCATCCACCAGAGTGCTCTATTCCTGTGGGAGAGCATATATATATATATATATATATATATATATATATATATATACACACACACACACACACAAGGTACGAATGAAAACTTGCGGGAATTTGAGGAGTGCATGCAACTAGAATGCAGTACGGACTTTTGACGTCATCCTTTGTGAGCTGCACCCTTTGATAGCCATTGTGCAAATATCAGGAAAAAAGTACAATTCCAAAGGAATTGTTGGAAAACAGTCTCTTGTCGGATTCCACCAAACTATTGGGTAGCAACATGTACGAACTCATACACATATATTCACACGCACGCATACACACATGTATACATTTACTTACATACATACATACAAAGATATATACTTATGTATATGGACAGATGCACACATATATTTACCAACATTTACATATATCAAGTGAGATCATCCCCCCTTACAGTTCATGCTTTTCTTAATGTATCCCTCTCTGCATTGTTTGTTCCTCACTCTCCTCTCTCTCCTCCCCAATGATTGGGAGGGGGAGCCTACAAAAGATCTGTCAAAATTTTCCCCATCAAATGACAACTACTAAATAATGCAAGGGGGAGAACTTGGTTAACAAAGATTAATCGAATCGACTAATTTCAACGAGTCGTCAGTTCAATTTTCTTTCGAGAACAAAAGAATGTTTTGTTCCTGTCAATACTGTACGTTTTTACTTTCATGTGCCCACCCAATCTCAAAAGATTTTTTTGTTTTGTGCAGATCTTACTAAACTGTTTCGATAGCCATAGTTTCCTACCTCTGGATTATCCCCCCCCCGCCCCGCTTATTAAATTGTGGCGGATCTTACACCCCCTGCTTATTCCGAACCCCCCACTAAAATGTTAGAGATTTTCCACCTTTGCTTATTCCGACCGCATCACTAACTAAATTGTGAGAGATTTTTCAACCCCCACCCGGTTTATCCCGACCACTCAGCCCAGTGAATTGTGAGTGATTTTCCAACCCCCACCCGGTTTATCCCGACCCCTCAGCCCACTGAATTGTGAGTGATTTTCCAACGCCGATGCTCATTTCGACCCCTGGCAATTAAGTACCTAAGAGTATGCTATATTTTTGAACAAGTGCGCCCTCCCCCTCTTCTTTTTATATACGCACATATTTATTTACATTCTAACATATATCTGCAAGCACCCCCACTCACACATAAACCTTCGTTTTTATTACTATTGACCTGTTTCTGAGAAACGCCCACGTTTGGAGCTCGATTTGATTTCTAATAGAGAGGTTGTCCGGGTGAAGGAATGCTAAAAACAAGTTTTCACTGTGTAGGGGAAATTTAACACGCTCACGTACACACAAATGCGCGCTTTAAGACAAAGTTATTTTACCCACAAATTAAACAGAAATCGTGACAGCCAGCCTCATCAACTCTTATGAAGGACGTGAAAAGAAAAACAAAAAAAAAAACGAATCCCAAAATCTTGTTCTCCAGTTAAACAATCCAGTTTTGAGCATTGAATCACGGGTGTACTCTGGGTTACGGATGCACAAAAAAGAAAGAAAAATATTTCAGTGTCCGTAAAAAGCAATAAACAGTAAAAGCCTCTTTGGTGCAATGTGGGGAAAGTGAAGTGAAATTAAGTAAACGTGTTTGTTTACAGCATTTTACATTATTTTCATACAAAATATATAAACAATTTCTGGCGAGTCATTCTCTAATGATTGTGTCAGCTTTCGAGGATTTATTTTCACAAATAATTTTGAAACTTTTTTCTCTTCCTCTTTTAAGTTTCACTATGCATCCCTTAATAACGAGAATTGCATAATTTTGCACTTTTCATCAATTCTCTTATTTCTTTTTATTTGTTCACCATTTGTAATATCTTGCAGAACTATACAATGTACAATCGGTATCATCTTTCCTTCATTAGACCAAAAAATGGTTTTGACAGTCCATCGCCTTTTTGAAAAAAGACAATAAAATATTTTTGCATTTTTGTGCATCCGTAGGTTAGAACTCGTCACTACCACAATCAGGTTTTCAAGTACTTGTAATGACGTATTATCTACTCCCCGGGCGCCCTAGACTGAAATTTATCAAGTAATTAAGTGACGGGTTGGTGTTGCTGCTGCAGTACAAACTCCTAAAAGTATTACTTCTAAATGTTTATGTTTGGAGCATAAATTTAGAAAAGGATATTTGCAATATCCCAGATATGAATATGAAAAAATATGCATAAGTTTATAAGTACTCAAATATCATCAGAAATATCCTTACCTCGCGTAAACGAATCACCGTTACTTGTACGTATCAGAACTAATTTTCTAAAATTATTTAAAAAAAAAAAAGAAAAAGATCTTTCATCTAAAAAAAATTATCTAAAAATACCAGCACAAGATTTGGGCATTGTTGATTCAAAATGATCATAGAGACCCTAAAAAGCATTTTAAAAAATCCCAAAGAACATTTTTAGATGGTGCCTAGTGGGATACCTATGTAAAGGTTGCAGGCACCTGTACAACGTACAAACACACTCTCTCTCTCTCACACACACACACACACACACACGAGCAAAGAGAGAAGAATCTGTAGCCCACTTGGCTGGTTTTTCGGTCGGGCCATTCGTTGGGCTTCCGTGATTCGATACCCACGCGTCCGCTCAACTAAACCATTTTTTGCTCAGTAAAAGCATCTTCACACTCTCAGATCTATCTTCTTAGGATATCGCCAGGATTAAGCCAACTCAGCCTAATCGTTAATACACAACTGCACGACATCCATTTTTGCAAAGACAAGACTGTTTATTACAAAGAAATACTTTTAGTTCATATCCAATTTTTTTTTCTACTATGTGATAACGAGCATCGTCAAACTGTCTATCAGGTATTGGACCTCTGACCCCGTGGTAGGTCTTAACATGATTCGGGCCTTAAGAGTAAATACTTTTTGAGTGATAAGTGTTATAGTTTTAAGGTACTAGTCAGCATTGCGAATGTACTGTCCACGGCTTTAGATTGTCTTCTGTGTCACAATTTGTTTAATTTATGCTTACATAAGCGTTGCATTGTATAATTTGTTTACCGTAGAAGCAGACAATTATTGCTACAACAACTTATATTCCAATAGTCAATGAGGGACCACAGTCTTCACACCGATACTGTTTTTGTTTCTTACTCAACTGCTAGGATAATGAATCTTCAAGAGAAGAAGAAAATCGAACAGAGAATCACTCAAGGGTTGGCAAGCTTCCAATAAAGCAAGCTCAAACCTTCAAGAACCAGGAAACCCCGCTAGTCCTATAGAGAAGGGTCTACAACCAGTGTATCCTCTCTGCAGTCATCAATGAAACTGGAACGTGGAAAGCAACGGGAAGACTGTCCCCCAAACTGAGAACCATGCAATGTGCACACGAGAGAATCATGCCTTCCATAACATGGAGGGATCAAAAGACAACACAGTATATTGGAGAAAAAAGCAGGAGTCTGTGATAGCATAGAAATTATTAGAAAACTCAAATGGTAATGGGCTAGTCAAGCTGCAAGAATGATATAAAATTGCAGGACATCCCAACTCACAGCGTGGATCCCTGGAGATCATGTGTGAGACTGTGGCCTACAGAAAATAAGATTGTGTGACAAGCTAGACAAGTTCAGAAAGTACTGACGCCATAATGCCTGAGAGAGAGAGAGAGAGAGAGAGAGAGAGAGAAAGAAAAGGAGAGAGAGAGGAGGGAGCAAGGCGAATCTTGGGGAAGGCCTCTGTCCAACGACAGACGCTCAAAGGCTGCTGCTGCTGAAACTGACGATGTATAAATGAATGAATATTAACACTCTATGCAGGTTTTTATATTACTATTCACTTGCAGAGTAAATATTTGAAATACATAGGCATCAAGGGCAAATTCTTATATGATGTAATGAACACGTGAGCCATGAGAAAAACTGTGAAAATCAAAAGTGGGTCATTACGAAAGAGAAATTGCTGATCCCTGAACTACCATAATACCCGTCAAAAATGAGATTCAAAATTAGCACCCTGTTTGGATTTCGATGACTATCTTTTTTTGAGTGAGCCCTTACGACCTGTTGGACTTAGTTGAGCGCCTAGAATCGCCTAATTAACAGGTTGACCCTATCCTTACCAGGAGATCGCAGCAGTAGTAGCAGAAGTAGTAGTAATTGAGAAGAAAGTTGTGTCTAAGGTTGGGCTAAGTCGGGAAGTTGGATTCGAATTTTTTTTTCTTCTATAAGACACTTTTCAGTGGATTGGTCGGTCCTGAAATATGTTCAATAACATTTTTTCTCAGCAGTATCATGTTGGATTAATACAAAACTAGACCTTCGGGTGAACCATTCCTCTCGTCTTCTTATTCCTCCTCCAACCACAACTACTAATGGTACTACTACTACTACTGCTATCTTCTCTCTCTGTTGACACGGAGTGTGGAAATATCAACTTTTTTTCTAATGTTAGATTGAATGGAAATCTACATCAAACCTTCCGAGTCAATCGGGTACTCCATTTTTCTCTGCACCCTCCTCTTCGTTTGCTGGGTAAAGTCGACGACCAAGAGCGAAGGACTTAATAATTCAGAGGCTCAATTCTTTCCCTTTCTCTCTCTCTCTCCCCATTGTAGGTTGCTAGAAATAGAGGTAACCACAAGCACAGACATGGACGTACGGATGGTGGACCATCTTAGAACTTATTGCGCTTGTATAATGAAAAAACAGTTATCGATTGCTATTCGAGTCACAAGAGCAGAAAGAGATAAGATAAATGAATTTACCAATATTGAATAATAATTGAAATACAATGAAAATTTAGAGTAATTTCGATTGCGTGCAGGTGACGTCACGAAGAATGGGATCAACGAGCCAAATTCAAACTTTGGTTGAGGTAGTTTGTGTTTACTTTGCTCTTTGGCCCTTGGGAAAGTCATGTATCCATCTTCTCTTCCTTTACCAACAAGTCATGGACCGAGTTCAATTTTCGACGCTGCTGGGACAGTTTGCGTTCACTTCATATTATTGCCCTTGGGGAAAGGCATTTATCCATCTCTTCCTCCCCTATCTCCTTCCATCTCCTCATGGGCATGTGTGGGAGGGTAAAGCCCATCACCACTAAGTTTTAAGCCTTGAAATTTCTCCCCTGGGCTAAACCTCCCCTGCCGGGGATCAAGTGGCTAAATTTTAAGAATCAGTGATTTAAAGACTTGTTTTCTAAAGAGTGTAACTAACGTCTTTTGGCAACTTACCGTATTTGTTGATCAATTATAGAATTAGAAAAAATGGGTGATCAACGAATAAGTTATTCCTCTCACCTTTTGTTGAGCAGTGATCATCTAATAGAGTCTAGATTCTCAAAAGACAAGCGGACACAAAGTCAGGGAGCAATTTAGCCTAAACTTATATAGCATGTCCTCCCAAGCCTATTTAGGGATGGGTATCCTCCCAATAGTCACTTATGGAGCTGAAACATGGGACCTAACCAAGAAACAGATCTGCAAATTGAGAACCATGCAACGTGCACATGAAAGAATTATGCTGGGCCTCACATAGAGAGACCAAAAGACAGCACAGTGCATCCGGGAAAAGACAAGAGTCAGAGACATCATAGAATCCATTAAAAATCTCAAATGGCTGTGGGCTGGCCATGTTGCAAGAATGGCGGACAACCGATGGACATCATGACTCACAACAAGGATCCCCCGAGATCACATGCGCAACCGAGGCCGACAGAATATTAGATGGAGAGACGAGCTAGAAAAGTTTAGGAAGTACTGGCTCCGCGACACCCATGATAGAGAAGTGTGGCAAATCCTGAGGAAGGTCATTGTCCAACGATGAAAGTTAAAAAACTGATGATGATGATGATGACCCCTCCCCCCCAAAAAGCAAGTAAAAAATTCCAAATATTCCACATTATTTCTACACAGTAAATGTTTAAATTTTCAGTTCTCCGAAATCCATTAGGGTGCCATGTTCTCGTAATACATACATACATAGTCAGCCAGACAGGCCTGAAAACTGAAGAAACCTTCAGTAACAGTTTGTTTGACGGTTTCTAAAGATGGAGATCCATCTATATCCTTAACTTATACTTATGTAATAGATACGCCACAAAAACATCTTATTGGAGATTTTGAAAAATATTGGTAGAGAGAGAATATGGAATAATTAGTGAACCAAGATCAAGCTGGGGTTTGTTGGTGATCACTGAATGCACTTGGGAAAACCATGGACCTATCCCTCCAGAAAGATCACGTTAGAGGCACTGGTATCATGTGACTCATTTGCATGAAACTTTGAGGAGAAATAGGCGATGTCAATTAACCCCATCACCCCGAGAAATGCCATTAAGCTTCGACCATCTACTGGTTCAGGGATGGAGAACCGTATCATGTTTGAAGGCCACATAGAAATCCACTGTAGATTAACTAGGCTGTGAGGGTGTGACACGTTTGTAAGCGGATCAAGTACAAACTGATGACAAATAAGAACAATGACTCACAGGCAATAACTGAACAACCGTAGCATCGAAATTTAAAGTCATATGATAGATGTGGTCTGAATGAATTCTACTGAAGACATCACAGGCAAACGGGGACATCTCTGCGAAAACATCTAAAATACAGTAAAAAACAAAAAAAAACCATCAAGATTCTGGGAAATCTATATGTAATTGATAAACCCGTCAAAATAAGGCCCCCAAAAATTGAAAAAAAGCATTTTCCCCCAAGAATAAGAACTTTTTACAAGGTATCCAATGGGTGCTGATGCCAATCTTCAAGTCTCATGACAAAACAGTGCGGCCAGGAGCGTGGAACACACAAGCAAATTAAATAAACTCATCAGAATGAGGCCCTAAAAGGAAAAAAAGCATTATTTCCAAAAATGAAAAAAAAAAAAAAGTAAGAAAAGGTCGAATGCAGTACTGATGCCAATTTTCTAGCCTGTAGACACAACAGTATGACCAGGAGTGCTAGAACACGCAAACAAATAAACTTATCAGACTTAGGCCTTAAAGGCAATTTTCTAAAGGTGAAAAAAATTCAGAAAAGATGTATAGGAGTATTGATGCAAACTTTCAAGTTTGTAGACAAAACGGTATGACCAGGAGCGCTGGTACAGACAATCATGCAACCAAACAAATAACCTCATGTAAAGGAAAAAAAAAGATGGAATACTTCGCTATTCTTTATGGATATGGTTGCTCACTTATGATTAAACTTGGTGCAATATCTTATTCCAATGTAAATTTATATGTAACACATCAAATAAGTGACTATTTTTCATTTACGATCGTCTATGTTGTGAATTACTGATACAAGTAAATTCAGAATTTCACTGACAAAGCCATTGGAGGCCTCACGTGATGGTCTTGAAGACCGCACGTGGCCTGATGGTCATGGGTTCCCCACCCCTGTACTAGGTCATGAGATTATTTGATTCTTGACAAAAAAAAAATTGCTACGAATTTTTAATAATGTGAGAAATAGAATCTCCAACAATTAGGAAAATATTTGTGAGCCGCTTACCAAAATCACGGATAATGTTATCAAACGGTTATTGTCATCAAAATCAGTCGGTCTGAAACATTTCAATAAAAGTGATCCCAGTGAGCGGCATCCTCGATATATCCTTTGTTTGATATTATCAGCTGGTTATTGTTATCTAAAAGATCCTATCTCAAAGTGATCTAAATTCTTCTTTGTTGCAGGTGAATTGTTTTATACCTAGTCAATTCGCTGGTTTTATCAAATGAAAGCGGAACAGGTCTGGTCATTCACTCAATAGAAAACATCACAGAACCAACGTCTTTTGGTGGTATATCATGTTGGGGGTGATCAATTAAAATCTTGTAAGAAAAGATCAATAAACAAGTTACTTCTCTCGCATTCAGTTGTGAAGTAATAGCTAAATAGTCTGAATTTTTGAAAAAAAAAGAAAAAAAAAAAAGAAAAAAAAAAAGAAAAGAAACGTGAATGCTGCCGGACACAAACTAAGGGTCAATTTAGCAAAAAAATACATTACAAACTGAACCCCGAATAAAAACCAATGGGGATTTAGTGAAAAGAAATATAGGCGAATAGCAAGGAGTAAATGTTTGAAATTTAAATCCGCTAAATCCATTGGTACTGCCAGTGTGCTTGGTATATTAACATTCATAGCCAGCTGGACCAACTTGAAAACTGAAGAAACCTATATTGAGATGTTTTGTTTGACAGCATACGAAAGACTTCATAAATGCTGGTAAAAATAGGTGCAATGCCTGGAAATAGTCTGGGTTATGAAGTTTCACACACTCGATGTTAAAAACGGCGCGCAAATAGAAACAATTTAATTTGTTCATAGCAATAACAGTTTAATTTATGCACATACATCTGGTGTTTTTTTTCAACGAATTCCCTTTTTTCTTTTTGTTTGTTCGCCGTTTTGAACACTGAGTGTGCGAGAGTGTGAA
>OY735236.1:8785308-8827808 GCA_963457665.1 Thysanoteuthis rhombus | reverse complement strand
TTGATCTAAAAAAACGAACATAAAGAATAAAAACTGTTTTTAGCAAATAATTTTTGCATTTGGCCATTCTTAGCACGTTTTTTGGCTTGAATTGTCTCCAACTATCTGGCAACCCTGGTTAGAAGCAGCACGAGCAGTTATTTTAGCAGAAGTACAAGCGAGACTAAAAAGTGAGGTTGTAATTCAGATACTCTTGCCGAGCAGGTAATTTCCCCTCACCAAGTTCAGCTTAAAAATAAAACATCAGTTTATCAAAACAGATTTAGCGACGTGAATTATTGTAGGACCCAAGTCATCAGTCATTTTTTTTTTAAATAAAAATAAACGTGCTCGTGCTGTAGTAGTAATCAGATCACACACACTCAATTCTACGCAAGATAGTCCTTGACTTGTGATTGCTCCGTTTACGATATTACGAATTTCATATATTTCTATCCTAACTAAACTAAATAAACAGTTTTACAGGAAGACCTCAATATCGAAGTTTTGATAAATACAGGTTTTGGTATAGTATGGTTAAAGTATTGCTGTCACTAATTAATGTAACTAATTACAAGCCAAGAAAAACAAACATTGAATTAATCCAAGGTTTGGAACAGTGCGAATTAGTACGGAAAATTTAGGAACGAATTAACCGCATTAATCAAGGTATACCTGTAATTCATTTCTTGCTACAAGAAAATCTACTACGAACTCTAGTTACGATTTTTTCTTTACAAACGATCTCATAATAGGTCTCTTGGGCTTTATCGTAAGTCGGGGACTATATATTTCAAAAAAGGTAATTGGGGTGGCCTGAACAGGTGGGGCCCCGGACATGCACTCACGCACGCATACATGCACACACAAATACATAAACTATTTTACTCACCTTGCAGATTTTCATTTTCCCTTTGCTTTGCTCAGAGGATTTTCTATATGTATATATATTTTCCCCCTTGTTTTCCTCGTTAAAGAAATGAAGTTTCAACTCAGATGGCGAAAGAGAAATATAAAAAAAGATCCGGTATTGTTTTGTAATCCCGTCAAAAAGCCTTTTTGTGTACAGGTGATTTTTTTTTTCTTTTTTTTTTTTTTTAGCATTCACTCATCGGAAGGGTAAGATTTCGATATCAGTTATCACACCATCATCAGTGAAACTGGAACAATTGGTAAATTGCTATCCATTCGTGGAAAGAAAGAAAGAAAAGGGTCGGCCTCAGCTTGGAGCCGGTTTGCACATTAGCATGTGTAACACCAGCTTTGCTCGATGTTAAACCACTGCTTTTACCAATCAGAAAACCGACAGCGGTAGAGGGTGAGAATTCCCTTCTTCCGATGTTAGGTAAATTCCATATCTGCGATTTGGACCTTGGATCTTAAACTTTTCTCTTTACAGATAAAACATTTTGATGTAGATAGAAAAGAAACGGAGGGAAGAAATTAAAAAAAAAAATTAAATTGAATTAATTATTTTTCAAAATAAAAGCAGAGATTACCTGTGCCGTCCTCGTAAAATGACTCAGGTCTCTCTCTCTTTCTCTTTCTCTTCTTCTCTATCTCCCTCTCCCACTCTTTCGCTCTCTCCCTCTCTCTCTCTCACTCTCCTGAATTTGGTGAAATTCGTAATTTTCTTTTAAGAAATAAAGAAAAATGAAAAAAAAAAAAGAAAAGAAAAATAAAGGTCTGGATTGGCGAAACAAGCCAAAAGAAAAAATTGTTGAAATGAATGCTAATTTTGAAAATTTTTACCCTTCAGGACAAAAACACGATCTGGTTCAAATACTTCTCAGTATTATATTCATTCAACTTCTTCTTGACGTTCCATATTTTTCAATTAATTTTGAAACGTAAATATTTTTTCCCGTTTTTTTTTTTTTTTAAAGCTACATTTTTTCGGGATGGGGATTATCAAGTTACCAAAATAAATAATTTCCAGGTGGTCTACAAAAAGATTTTTCTTTTTTAAAACAGCAAGAGTATTATTTCGTTCACCGAGTTTTCTGAAAATACGCAAGAATCTGAGTTCGCAGGTTTTAAACACTGCCAAAAAACGTAAAATAATGATAAGTGGTCTGTTGTGTCATTTCTCTTTCTCTTGTTCTACGCTTCGTCAACTCCATCGTTTGTAAAAAAAAGAAAAAGAGAGGCCCTTTTTTTTCGTTAAAAGAGTCAATCTTGAACTTTTTTTTCCTATACAGTATCGTAAAAGTCCATGGCTATAAGTGTAGTACTTGTCATTTTCGAATTCACAGTCGGAAAAAACAAATGCTTTCTCCTAAATGCATGTATGAGCATGCTTTCACTACGAAAAACTGAAATAGCAGTTGTATTATTACAATTATACGATCTCTCTCTCTCTCTCTCTGTTTGTCTGTCTCTGTCCGTCTGTCTCTCTCTCTCACACACACACACACTTTCTCTCTCTCTCTGTCTCTTTCTCTCTATCTTTATCCTCGTTCGTACACATAGCAGCACTACAGTTTGTTTTTCGTACCTTCCTGAGACGAGAAAGAAAGAGAGGGAGAGCATGATGCTGGATGGCTAAATTGGGTATTTTCATCACCACACCAAATTGTCATGGCTATCAAAACCTTACAAATACCCCCCCCCCCCCAAAAAAAACAACACAGAAAAAAACAAAACAAAAACGGAAAAAGTTGAGGACATTTCATGAACTCGGCCGTAATTATCTTATCGAGGCGATAACCTAGAGTTGGGGTTAGGGGTTCGGGTTAATTAGTCATTGAGCCAGTCAGGGCTAAGGTTAGTTTGTTTTTTTTTCAGTTTGTGTTGGGGCGTTTATTTACGTTTATTTAGCAGGCAAAATTACGGTGAGTTGTAATAGCTATAATTATTCAGTGTGGTGGAGACCAAAGAAAAAGATCCCTTCTTCACCATAAATAAACATAGAAAAAAACTCCCAAAATAACATATGTTCTTTTTTTGTATGTCTAAATCCCTAACTGACACACTCTCAGGGGATCTCATGATTATACACGTAGGTATGCTTCGTTATAACGATTTTAAAAACTAACCCATCTGTCTATCTATCTATCTATCTATCTATCTATCTCCGTCTTTTCACATCTATCTATCTGTCTATCTATCGATCTATCTCGGTCTTTTCATTATCTATCAATTCAAGTCAAATAGAGAGATGTATTAACCTTTCTCTTTCTCTTTCTCTTTCTCTTCCGACCAAGGTAGAAGCTGTTTCGTTTTCTTTAAAGTACTGTGGCTCAGTGGTGAAACGTAGGACAACGGAACCGATTTTTTCTTGGAGCCGACTTCACAAAATTCCATCCAAAAATTTGCTGGGGATAGCTCACTCCCATCTAGAGGCATAGCCAGATAAAGCGAGAGGAGGGCAGTCGCCCCTGGATGCAGATGTAAAAGGGCACAAAATCTTCCATCCGTTAAATGATAAATATGCCCCCGAACACTGTCTTTGCCCCCTGGCGCTGAGAACTCTTATTGCGCCGATACCCCCATCATTAACTCTTTCAAGGTTAACCTATCAAGGTGCTTCATGCCTAAATTAAAATGTCCCATGGACAGGATATATATATATATATATATATATATATATATATATATATATATATATATATATATATATATATATATCCGAGCGGTCATAGAAACCTTGGGATACGTCCAAAGAGTGTAGGAAGATCTTCCAGTTTTTCTCCAGTAGAATCATTAATTAACAATGTAGCTAGAGGGCTGAAAATCTAAACATTTACTCTCTATCATGTCTAGAAAGAAGCATTTTTTAAGAAAATTCCACCCAAAATAGGTTTCTGGTGGTGGTTCAATTTACAATGGAATTTTCTGCTTAATTGGTCCCTCAGACAGTGCTCTCACTTTTTTTCTTCAAATTTCAACTTTTGTTGTGATCACTGTCCAACAAAAGGCAAAGAAAGTAATTCATTCATTGATCACCCATTTTTCAAATTTTTACAAATGTCACCTTAAAACAGTTTGCTGCCAAAAGACATTGGTCACGCGACGGTCTCTATTGAGTGACTAACCAGACCTGTCTTTAAAAAAAAATAGTTTTCCTATAATGAAACAGTTGATGCTATATAACTGAACAACCGTAGCCACCGAAGGTGACGATGGGTCCTTCGCTTTTTCTAATATGTCTGCGTCTTTGCTTATGTTTGTGCTTCAGTGTCCCAGCGTTACTGGGTATACAGCTTCGGTTACAAACTTGAAGATTGGCACCAGTACTCACCTCGGCCGTTCTGAAGATGTTTTTACTTTTCATTTTTTTTGGACATTTTGAGGCCTTATTCTGGTTTGTTTATTTATAACATCTAGATTCTCCAGACTCTAAGATGTTTAGTGGTATTAAGAAGCCACTGATGTCAAAAATAGAATTTCTGGTCATATTTATTCTTCGATTGAATTTCCTTACGTGACTTCAAATTTTGACGCTACGGTTGTTCTTTTATTGATTGTGATGTCGAGTGTTCGTTATATCCAGAGCTACAAAGCTCTTTTTTTTTCTTTAGATTTTGCAGCTCAAACATTCTAAAATCAGAATGTAGGATTTTCGAGCTTCAGAATTAAAGAAATTTCTAGAGTTTTCTTCTTCATTCTATTTTTGATGTTTTCTTGTAGGAAATGGTAAAAAAGATTTACCCTTATATCTATTCTTCAATGGACCTGTTTTGCATGACCTCAAATATTGAAGCTGTGGTTGCTTATACAAGGGATACAAAGAGTATTTATTGAAATCGAATGATAAGACAAGAATACGAAATCCATTATTTTTACCGAAATTGATAACTTCAGCAAGTCTGATTGTGCCTTGATTTTTATCCAACTCTAGTACTCCAGGGCAGAGGGGTCCCTTCAAAGGGTGGAGGCAGCATAAACTCATTCAACTGTCCGTTTCTGGATGGGTGGGGTCATGGGTTATGGTGATGGTTATTCTTTCGTCCCAACCTCCTAATCTCTCTCTATTCATGACACCCATCGGAGTAAGGCCGTAGAATACAACAGCCGAAATATTGTGTTCAAAAGATGAACCAGGATGAGGACAGCAGTCTGAAAAAAAAAAAAACAACAAAAAAAACAGTCACAATGTTTGTCTCCTAGACTGGTTACCAACCAAGATTGAAGACACCGGTTTGCCCTTCTATTTACTTGTAATTTGGGAGGAGATACGATAGATTCAAGCCTTTTCTAAAGGCATAGGTACATAAGTGAATGCAAAGGGTCTCTGCCGGAGTTTGAACTTTGTCGACCGATTCCATTTTCCGTGCAGCTAACCGTTAGGCCTTGTCCTTGATTACCCATTAAACAAAATAAGCCATAGTTCATAAGAAAAGGATGCACAACAGTTTTTTTTAAGTTTATAAACAATTATAAGTTGTTTAAATTATTTGACATTGAAATTTGAATTTAAAATTCAATTTTTTTCTTATATATATATATATATATATATATATATATATATATATATATATAAATATATATATATAATGTGTACTGCAGAGAGTGAGACAGACTCGGGAGTGAGGTGTTTGGTGGTAAGGTTTATTAATCCTTATAAGTAAATTGTCCATACAGGTTTCGGGATTCTTCCCATCATCAGTGGTGTGTGCTGTGTGAGTGTATATATATATATATATATATATATATATATATATATATATATATAGTTGATTCAAACATTGAAATGATCCAATAGTACATAAAAATACTATCGTACAAAACTGGTCATTATGCATGCGCAAGTTTCGTTGGTAGAAATTTGGCTTAACGAAACAGTACCTTTCGAGGAATTTTTCTTCCAAACGTATTTTGATGTGTTTTAAACGAATACAACCTTCATTTTTTTAAGGAATGTTTCCTATTTGAAAAACCTTGTCAGTTAACAAATGGGTTTGAGGGCACCATCTTTGGTTCTGCACTTGAGACATCAAACGGCTTTCATCCGACCCTGGTTAGACCACCTGCACCTCTGCTAGGGAGATTACATAATTATTCATCTCGGATAAAACTATCCCATGTTACTCGTTCACAGATTTAGCAAATTGACTCAGGTCCTGCTCGTTGACTGAGTTAGCTGCCTATTACTCGCAGGTATCAGTGAAAAAGTCAAGATTTCGAATGTTTTTAAGATTGGCACAGCACAATCTTCCCATGTACCTTTTTGCCGTACAAAGCTAAGCTTAATAAGGGCCGATTAAGATACTCTGATTCTAGACAGATTTGCCGATCAATGCATAAATAACCCCGTCATTTTTATGAGTACAGTACGAAAAAATATACGACTTTATCCATATAAAAATCATAAGTGCAGATTGCAATGTTCAATTCTCTAATTGGTTGTACGGTAGTCCGGTCCGATTACTGCTATAACCTAAAACTTATAATGGATCAGTCCATGTGAAATGGAATGGTTTTAAGAATATGAGATCGTCCGTTGTGACATAACAAAGGAGAATAAATACATCAATGAAACTTCCGGACGCTTTAGTGCCGACTCATTTAAAAATAACACCGACACAGGCATCATCATCATCAGCAGCAGCAGCAGTAGCAGCAGCAGCAGTCTTTTAACGTCCGTCGTTGGACATAGACCTTCCCCAGGATTTACCATACGCCACACTTCTCTATCATGGGCGTCGTGAAACCAGTATTTTCTGAATTTGTCTTGTTCATCTCTCCATCTTGTATTATGTCGGCCTCAGTTTCGTATGTGATGTCTGGGGATCCATGTTATGAATAGTGATGTCTGTCAGTTGTATGCCACTCTTACAACATGGCCAGCCAATTACCATTTGAGTTTTTTAATGGATTCTGTGATGTTCTTAACTCCTATCTTCTCCCGCATCTATTCTGCTGTCTTGTGGTCTTTCCATGTGAGGTTGAGCATGATTCTTTCATGCGCACGTTGCGCACTTCTCAGTTTGCGGGTTTGTCTCTTGGTTAGGTTCCATGTTTCAGCTCCATAAGTGACTATCGGGAGAATGCATTGGTTGCATGCTCTTCTTTTTAGGATTATTGGGATTGTCTTGTTTTTTAAGGTTGAGCTTGCTCTGCCGAAGGCTTGTCATCCAAGGGTGATTCTTTGCTTGATCTCTTCTTCTTTTGAGGATTTCATGGAGATTCGTTATCCTAAGTAGGTGTAGTGGTCTACCTTCTCGAGTTTTACATTTTTGATCCTGACAGTTATATGCTTGCATTATTTATACTTAGAAAGGCTAGCACTTGCACTGGTGAGGGTGGTTTGAGATTATGTCATGCTAGTCTTTGAAGTAATGAGGACTTACTTGCCTTTAAAATTGACTTGAATGGGACATTCTCCTCAAGACGGCGGGTAATTACGCAGCTATCCTGACCACCAAACTGTTGTATATTTACGCGAGTTCGTGAAGTTGTTTTCGGCAGAATTTTTGGTTTTCTGCCGTAGATTATATCTTTATTCTGAGTTAAATAATTGAAGTCAAAAGCCTTATTTGCTTGAAATATATAATCGAATCACTGTAGTTCCAGAAATGGCTCGCCCGACCAATCAGCCAAGTGAGCTACAGCTTATTCTGTCTTAGCTCGTCTGTGTCTGTGTCCATATATGTGTATGTGTGCGTGTGTTTATATTCCCAGACGCCCTTGGTCACATCTTTGGAGCTACAACTAAGTTGGCAAGCTTTTGGTATAGCTTGCTCGACTTTCAAAACCAGGGAAATCCCACTCGTCCTAAAAAAAGAGATATACAACCAATGCATCCCCCCTGATAGTCACCTATGGAGCTAAAACATGGAACCCAACCAGTGGATTGGCCCTCAAACTGATAACTCTGCAACGCGCACATGAGAAAATCATACTCTACCTCACATAGAGAGATCATAAGACTGCACAGTATATCAGAAAAAAGATAACAGTCTGCGATATCATGAAAATCATTAAAAAACTCAAATGGCAATGGGCTAGAGATGTTGTGAGAATGTCAGACAATCGCTGAACATTACGACTCACGATGTGGACCCCAAATATCATATGCAAAATTCTGACCGACGGAAAATAGGATGGCATGAGAAGCTAGACAAATTCAGGCATTACTGGCTCTGCGACGCCCACAATGGAGAGATCTGACGAATCTTGGGTTGGGTCTATGTCCAACGACGGACACTGGTGAGACACCAACTAAAAACGTTTGTTCTCCTCAAAATTGCTTTCTTTCAGTTTCTATGGTCATCTTAGACCAACCAAAATATTATGGGAGTATATGTTAGATTATTTTTCGCAAAATATCTATTTTGATTCGATCATTTTTATCTTTTTGGATCATTAGTTCTGGTAAACACTACAGTGATTCATAAATGAAACTTACGGATGTTGTAAATTTTGGATAACGAACCCCAGGACCAGAAGTTGTAATAATTTACTTTCTTCACTTCAGAACTGATCACTGATAAGATCTGAATCAGATCTAATCTGATCTCTCGTAACCTCAACCTATATATCAGAGGCTGTGCCTGATAAGTAAACAACAAACCATTTCAAAGATTGATATTGAACCATTGCAATCAAAGAAAGTAAAATGTCCGATTCCTTTTTGTTTTATATGTGCACGTCTTGGTGTGTTTCGTAATGTGTTTGTGTGTTCCAGTGCTTCTGGTCGTACCGTTTTGTCTACAGACCTGAAGATTGACATCAGTGCTCAACTAAACCCTTTCTAAAAATCGTTTTTTGAAATTTTTTTTTTGACTTCCTTTGTACCTTATTCTGACGGGTTTATCAATAACAATTCTCCAGGCTCTATTCAAGATTTTCTAAAGTATTAAAAAGCCGCTGATGTCAGAGATAGAATTCATTCTAGCCATGTTCATTCTTCGATTGGATTTCTTTACGTGACTTCAAATTTTGACGCTGCGGTTGTTCTATTATTGACTGTGATGTCGAGTGCCCGTTATTCTTAGAGCTACAATGCTCGCTTCTTTTCAAATTTCGAAGCTTGAAACCTCTTAAATCAGAATGTAGCATGTTCTAACTTCAAAATTAAGGAAATTAAACATCCTGCATGGACAACCTTATGACTACAGAGAGTCTAAGCACCAGCATTGTAGCTCTAGAAATAACGATCATCATCATCATCATCATCATCATCATCATCATCATCATCATCATCATCAGTCTTTCAACGTCTGTCCTTGGACATAGACCTTCCCAAGGATTTACCACACTTCTCTATCATGGGCGTCGCAGAGCCAGTACTTTCTGAATTTGTCTAGCTCGTCTCTCTATTTGATATTCTGCCAGCCTCAGTTGCGCAAGTGATCTCTGGGGATCTATGTCGTGAATCGTGAATCGTGAAACTCCTATAAAAGAAAATGGTTCGTTGGGCACTTTTCATGCGCAACCATTCATAAATTTACGACGGCCCGTTTCATTAGAAGAGAGAAAAGGTGTGATAGCCCTGAACACCATCCCTTTATGTAACGGTTGACACGCGTTCGGCGTTACATATACATGTTCTGCACAAGCAGGTTAAGGTGAATAGATTGTTATTAACACAGGCGCTAATGAAAAAAAATCACGACTCCAATTGAAGTATTTGTATTTTTTTTACAAAGGGCTCCGTAAAAGAAAGCTACACCTTTTATCATTCTTTGTTCTTAAACTTCAAAATGAAAATCACAGTAATAAATAAAATACAGATTATCAGAGACCGTCAACCAAAGCAGTAAACATAGATTTCTTCAGTTTTTAAATTGGTCCTGCTGGCTTGCTATGCATGTATGTATGTATGTATGTATGTATGTATGTATATTTTTATGTATGTATGTATGTATGTATGTATGTATGTATGTATCAGGCGTACTTATGTAGCTACGTGTCTGAAAAAAATTCATTCCTTATCATGTCTACATGATTTAAAAAAAAATCCCCCTAAACAGTTTTTTAGAGAGAGAGAGAGAGAGAGAGAGAGAGAGAGAGAGAGAGAGAGAGAGAGAGAGAGAAAGAGAGAGAGAGAGAGAGAGAGAGAGAGAGTGTGTGTGTGTGTGTGTGTGTGCGCGTGTGTGTCTGATGGGGTCAGATTGTATGTGTGTGTTTATGCAAAATTGATCCCTAGATAGTGCCCGCTTGTTTTCTTTTTCAAATATTTTAGTGATCATTGTCCAGCAAAAGGCGAGAGGGGTAACTTATCCATTGATCACTCCCTTTTCCAATCATTTAATTGACCACCCTCAGCACGGTATAATAGACGTTGGTCATAAGACAGTCTCTATTGAGTGACTAACCAGACTAATCTTTATTTATTTTTTATAGCCTTTCTTTTTCTTTTGAAGATTAAAAACAAAGAATCGTTAAAGGACCAGCAATTTTTTACGAAGCCTTTGTAAATAAAAAAAATGAGACACTTCACTTTAAGTCGACATCAATAAATCCTCACCCTCACAGTCAATAACTGAACGACCGTAGCGTCAAATTTGAAGTCATGAGAAGAGATTCCATCGAAAAGTAAATATGATCGGAATAAATGCTATTTATGACATCATAGACTTTTTCCACTGGAAGACATCTTAAATAGAGTGAATAAAAAAAAAACATTTAAACACATCTAGATTCTCCAGAAAAAAAGATAGAACGCAACACCACCTTTGATGGCTACGGTGATTCAACCAGAAGGAGAATGGACGTGGGTGAATTACGGTAAGCTGAATGGAAAATGGAATCGGTGGACTGTGCTGCAATAATTTGGGTCCAATTCATGCGGACGCTCTTGGGAAAGGCATGAACGCATCTCTTCTCTCCATAGCTATGGGTAAATAGCTGGGCAGGTTAGTACTTTCAGGCTTGATTACAACATGTGTAGGAGACAGATGACAGAATTCAAACCAGGAAAGTCTACCCCTCATCAAGGACCGAGAGACGCTGGCATCGGATGGAGTAGGGAATCCGTAAAACCTTTTCAACTTTTCAAGGGAGTCTAACTTAATCCCGGATAAAGATGGAGTATTTTGCGTCTGGTTAGCCACTCCAACCCGTAAAAACTTACTTGTTATGGAAGCAGCAGCATAATCATCCCACTGATTGTGAACTGGTGTTGACGTGATTATGGTGCTATGCCCCACAAGACTCCTCAGCTAGGTTGCAGAATGCATAACCCCGTGACAAATGCTCTTTCACATAGAACGATCATTTACAATGTAGTGAAGTGCTGACGGCCACCACCACCACCACCATCACCATCATCATCACCCTTCTAACGTCTGTCGTTGAACATTGACCTTCCTGAGGAATTCGGCTGATCTCTCTCTTGTGGGTAGACTCGTCCTCATCTAGGTTCATTTTTTAAACACAACGTTTCGACCGTTGTACCCTTCGGGCGTCTTCAGGTAATGAATAGGTGTATTTTTTATTTCATCATCGGGACGGAAAAACGCCCGTCACCACGGTCACACGGAAAGGTTTGCATTCCATCGCTTAATATCGAGAGTGATTGATTTTTTTGTTTCCGTCCTGATGATAAAATATAATACACCCATTCGTTGCCTAAAGACGGCCGTAGAGTACAGCTGTCGAAGCGTTGTGTTCGGAATATAAACCAAGTTGAGGACAAAAGTCTGCAAAAAAATTTACATCATCCAAAAAATTCAGACGGGAACACTTTTTTCGTATTTCTAAATGACATTCTCAACGTCTGAGATTGTCTGACTCAAATGGTACATTGCAAGATTTTAATAGTTTGTTAAAAGACCAATATTCCAACAGTTTGAATGTGTGATCCCAATACACCATTGTGGTGGAATAGGTCGTTGGTTGAGAACCTCTGATATAGGAGATCGACGGGTCCTTCTCGGTATCACTAGAGTAAGAATGGTTTTCTTGATGCTGCCTATTATGGTCCCATGAAGAGATCGTTGGCAAACCATGTTGGTTTCTTCCAGATGTTCTCGAACCGGGCTACGCGCATCTCTACGAATGTGCAAAAGAAATTACAATGGTACGCGAGGTTTGTAACAAAAACTCTTGAATCTTGAAGTAATCAAAAACAAATTAACGCTACTCGTGTTTCTTATAAGCCTGGCGTTCTGTTGTCTATGATCAAAGACGTATGACAACTCTTTGCTAAAAGGGGAGGCATAGGATTTGGTTTGCCTGAAACTCTACACAGATTCATCATCATCATCATCATCATCATCATCAGTCTTTTAACCTCGGTCGTTGGACATAGACCTTCTCCGCGATTCGCCACACTTCTCTATCATGGGCGTCGCAGAGCCAGTACTTTCTGAACTTGTCTAGATCGTCTCTCCATCTAATATTGTGCCGGCCTCGGTTGCGCATGTGGTCTCGGGGGATCCATGTCGTGAGTAGCGATGTCTATCGGTTGTCCGCCATTCTTGCAACATGGCCAGCCCACTGACATTTAAGATTTTTAATGGATTCTCTGATGTCCCTAACTCTTGTCTTTTCATGGATGTACTATGCTGTCTTTGTGGTCTCTCTATGTGTGGCCCAGCATAATTCTCTCATGCACTGGTTGCATACTTCTCAGTTCGTAGGTCTGCCTCTTGGTTAGGTTCCATGTTTCAGCTCCATAAGTGACTATTGGGAGGATGCATTGGTTCTACACCCTTCTTTTTAGGATTAATAGGATCTTCTTATTTTTGAAGGTTGAGCTTACTCTGCCAAAGGCTTGCCATCCTAGTGTGATTCTTTGCTTGATTTCTTCTTTTGAGGGTCTCATGGAGATTTGTTGTCCCCACACAGATTAAGGAGTATTAATTTCCAACAAAAAGTGCTTTTATAAATCGACGACCCACAGGACAAGTCACTCAACACGTTAATTTTTTGTGAATCTCCAACGCCTCAGATTTTTTTTCCCTGAGAAAGATTATATCAGTTTTTTTTCTTATCTTTTTTCTTAATAATAGCACAACAAATGTTTCGACGATAAAATAATCTTTTACAGATTTCTGGCTTCTTGTGTGTCGATTTCTTCTCGGTAAAGAAATGGATAAAACTGATATCATCTTTCTCTGGAAAAAAATCAATGGAGATTTATAGAAAACTCGCCGAGTGAAAAGCTGTTCATTTGTAAATATCGAATTGCGTATTTAATGATTTCCTAAGATTCCAGCAAGATATCATTTTTATATCATAACAGTGCATTAAAAATATGGAAATATAAGAAAAAAAAATTCACTCGGTATTTGAAAGAAAAAATCTATCTTATTGATTCTATGATTTTTAGTGCAATGACAATACAAAATAAGAATGGAATAATGATAATATCCAGCGCATTTAAAGAAAAAACGATTCTATAATTTCCAATAACAGAATTGGATTTAGTACTTATTAGACAAGCTGGATGTACTGTCTTGTGTGCTGGGCCTCACATGGAGAGACCACAAGACAGCACAGTACACCTGGGAAAAGACAAGAGTTAGGGACATCATAGAATCCATTAAAAATCTCAAATGGCTGGCCATGTTGCAAGAATGGCAGACAATCGATGGACATCACGACTCACAACATGGACCCCCCGAGACCACATGTGCAACTGAGGCCGGTAAAATGTTAGATGGAGAGACGAGCTAGACAAGTTCAGGAAGTACTGGCTCGGTGACGCCCATGATAGGTGGCAAATCCTAGGGAAGGTCTATGTCCAACTACAGACTTTAAAAGACTGATGATGATGATGATGATGATGATGATGATGAGACAATCTGGACTGAGATCACCAGGATTTAGACAAACTGCTTGTGGACACTTTTCTTTAGAATAAAACGAATTTCGTGCAGAACTGTCAATTGCGAATAATATGCCAATGTGTCTCTCCGAAATCATGCCTAGAATTGAGTTAATTGTTCATCCTATCTCATTAAAAATGTAACATTAAATGAAACTCGCCGTCTTAGTCAATAATTTAACAACCGGGACGTCAACATTTGAAGTCATGTAAAAAATTTAATGGAAGAATAAATATGGTCAGAATTGATTATATTTATGACTTCATTGGTATTATCCACTAAAAAAAAATCTTGAATAGATAAAAAAAATCAGCGAATTAATAAGCCCGTCAAAACAAGGTCCTCAACAGTATTTTCCCCAAAGTCCCAAGAAGATTTTTTAGTGGAGTACCGATGCCAATAATCAAGCCTGTTGACAAAACTTTATGGCTAGGTGCGCTGGAAAACACGAACACATGCGCTTACAAAACTACCCTTAAACACTTTTGGTGGCTACGGTTGTTCAATTACTTACGAATACCACATGTCTATTTTCTGATCTATGGTATCCATAAATTTCTCACTATATCATTCGCAAGGGATACGCCGACACTGACGAACAGGACGAAGGGGTACGCTGACAGAAAAAGGTTGAGAAATCCTGTCAAATTTGGTGGCACCCATCACGTGCGTCCGCTGCAAACGGAACATATATCCTCCACCCGATCAGTCTTTCTCAGCTGAGTCGAAATGGTTAGAGAGTCGGAACCTCAGAGAGACCGGGGACGATCCATAGTTTACGCACTCTCCAGTCCCTTACCTGACAACCAACACCAGGATATACCTCTCCCCCCTCTCATGTACGCTCTGGCCCCTTACCCCAGAATATATTCTTTTGCCCTCCCCTGTAAAAGTGACCGCGGAATCCTACGCACCCATCTCCTCCCCAAACAACCCGAGACTGGAAGCGCTAAGTTCTATTACATAACAACGAAAACAATAGCAACTACTACTACTACTACTACTACGACTACCACTAATACTACTACTACTGCTACTACTACTGTTGTTTCAACCACTTTTACGTTTTTAGTCTCAATAGCTTTTTTATCTTTCAATAGCATCGATAACAACCTTATTAAATCCCCGATGCGTTCGAGAGAGCCACGCTTGCGAACAGTGTTGCCAATTTAGCGTTTTTTCGCGCTAAATTTAGTGCGATTTTTGTTCGGTCAGCCCGAAAAATTCGATATTTAGCGTTATTTCTGGCCAATTTTTGACGCCATTCCACCATCAATCATAATCGTGATTCCAGCTATCTTCTAGCTATTTTAGCCATTAAAAATTACCATCCGAAAAGAAAATTTTTTTCAACACGTTTTGGTATTCTTTACCGCTTCTTCGAGGTCGGTCTAGCGCGAAACGTTCTTTTTTGGGTCGGCAGCATTGCTTCCAAGCTAATTCGTCTTCGGAATGAAAAGCCACAAGGCAGCGAGCTCTTGACTTGTGTTATGTAATTGTTGGAGAGAATCAGCAGCGTTTTTCTTTTTCTTTTTTTGTTTTTTCCATTGGATAGAATTAGATGGGTTAGATGGGGGAGGGGGAATCGACAGACGTAATGTGGGGGAGCTGGAAAAATCGGTAGCAAGTAGAACAGGTTCCCTTTTTACCAAACAATCTATAGTAACTGTTTAGTGTTCTTCTGTTACTACTACTACTACTACTACTACTACTACTACTACTACTACTACTGCTGCTGCTGCTGCTGCTGCTGCTGCCTTTACTACGGAAACATTTAAGCTAGTTGTTTCGCTGTCTTCTTCCCGGGGGAACAGTTGTTGGAAAGAGACTGAAACGTCTCTCCTCCTTTCTTGTCTTCACTCACAGGCATTATCTATCTATCTGAGTGAAAGAAGATAATTCAAAGGACCATGACACGAGCAAATGAGATTTCTCTCTATTTCGTTTATTTTGACGTTTCGCAAGTTCATACTAGCTTCTTCAGAAAAAAGTGATCTATCTATCTATCTATCTATCTATCTATCTATCTATCTATCTATCTATCTCATTCTGTCAATATCTATCTATCTATCTATCTATCTATCTACCTATCTATCCTAGTCTGTCTATAACCATCTATCTGAGTGAAAAAAACGACATTCCAGATAAGTTCAAATGAGATTTCTTAGGTTCAATTTGACGTTTCGCCAGTTCATACTGGCTTCTTCAGAAAAAGTGATCTATCTATCTATCTATCTATCTATCCGATCATATAATATCATATCTATCTATCTATCTATCTATGTATCTCATTCGGTCCATATCTAACTATATATTTATCTATCTATTTGAATGAAAAAAGACAATCCAGAGAACCATCTTGTGTATAAATGAGATTTCTTTAGCTTATTTCGACGTTTGACAAGTTCATACTGGCTTTTCCAGAAAAAAGTGATATATCTATCCACCCCATTCAATCCATATCTATCTATTTGCGTGAAAAAAAAATCGAATATGTACAAATGACATTTCTTCAGTCTAATTTAACGTTTCGCCAGTTCCTACTGGCTTCTTCAGAAGGAGTGATATATATATATATATATATATATATATATATATATATATATATATATATATATATTCCATTCTGTCCATATCTATCTATCTATCTATCTCATTTTTTCCATATCTATCTATTCGGGTGAAAGAAGACAATTCTGAGGTCCATGTCATAAAAAAAGTGATTTCTTTAGTTTATTTAGACGTTTCGCCTGTTCACACTGGCTTCTTGAGAAAAAGTGATGTATTCAACCCAGTCTATCCATATTTGTCTATCCATCGATATATCTATAATTTCCTTTTCTTTCCATTCTATCTCTCACCCATCCCCTTTCTCTTGTAATGCCATACGTATTATATATATATATATATATATATATATATATATATATATATATATATATATATATATACACATAAACACGCACACACACACACGCAAACGCGTGCACACACACTTACACACAGGCACGCGCATGCGCACGCACATACGCATACAGATGCGCACACATAAATACACACAATCCTCCGAGTAGGCTGGACCAGCTTGTCTTAGTCTGTGAGCCTTAGGAATTTCCAGGAATCTCAGAAAATGTCTGCATATATTTACGTAGATAGAAACAGGATGACTAATAGTGGAGGCATAGAGACCCGGAAGAAACTTTGTACACCCTGATAAAATCCCTCTCAGGGGTCCCCACACCAACCACCGCTATCTAAACATTAATCACAACCCAATTACTATTTTCGAAAATGCCACCGATATCATTATCGTTACCCGACCCGAAATGGTACAATAACAACCACCACCACTATCATCATCGTCATCATTAGTCTGTTAGCGTCCGTCGTTTGACATAGACCCTCCCCAAGATTCGCCAGACCTCTCTATCATGGGCGTCTCTCTGAACTTGCTTAGTTCAAAGAACTGACCCTAATGTGTATTGCTGATTTTCCTATAGAGAAGTATGCAAGGGAATATATACATGTATATTATACACTCAAGTGTTTTAGCAAATTTGAGGCAGGTTTTAGACTATTTTTAGAGTCTCTGTATTTGGGGTGGGGAATAGGTCACATGATTGAGGATCAATTTTTTTTATTGTTATCAAATGATAAACTGAACCCTCTAATGATTAATGGATGATCCCTATCTATACAAGTACACAAGTCTGGTTAATCACTCAATTGAAACTGTCACACGACCAACGTCTTTTGGGATCTTGTTGGGCATGATCAACCAACAAATTGGAATAAGGGGTGATCCTTGGATCAATTACTGTTCTTGCATTTTGTTGGATCATTGAAAAGTTCAAATTTTCAAAAAACAAACAAACAAAAAACAAAAAACAGAAACAAAAACAAAACAAGCTGGCGCTAATTAACGACCGATTAAACATAAACTTACATTTGAAACCCCAGCTATAAACCTAGGAAGGGTAAAAAAGAAAAAGAAAAAAAAGACAAAAATAATTTTAGGCATAATAAAGAGTATACATTTGGAAAATTCAGACCTCTAGCTCCATTGATGTGGCATGTACACGTGCGACATACATAACTAGCCAGCCAGACCAACTTAAAAACTGAAGAGTCCTACTTTTAAAGTTTTGGCAACGGTTTTGTTTAGCGATTTTTTTATAAATAAATAAAACTCAAGATCAAGTATATAGCACGAATTATATGTTGATAAAGTAAGTCCAACATTGTTATTCGAAACTATCACGTCTACTACTACTAGAGAGTAAACAAACAATATGGCGTGTATGATTGGATAAGGGGTATGTAGCTATATGATTAGGGATTTATCTCTGCCTAGGCAACGCACATATCAGACCGACGCCTAAGGATAGGGGATGCGATTTTGAACCTCGTCTGAAGCTACATCTCCGATTCTGATTCATACTAGACGATCGTTGAACTTGAAAACCCACTTCTCACGATAAAGAATAACAATAACAGTTTTAGTTAGTCACCCAATAGGAACTGTCATGTGACTAACGTCTTTTGGCAACATGCCGTGCTGGAATGATCAATTGGAAAAAAAAGGGGTGATCAATGAATAAGTTACTTCTCTCGTACCACTAAGAAAGTTTGGATTATTATTATTATTATTATTATTATTATTATTATTATTATTATTATTTATAATAATAATAATAATAATAATAATAATAATAATAATAATAATAATAATAATAATAATAATAATAATATACAAAGAAACAACCATGAATGTTGCCAAACATAAGGGATCAATTTAGCATAGATTTACATTAAAACTTGCCCCCCCCCCATTAAAAAAACTTTTAGGGGGTTAATTCTCAAATGAAAAATTAAAAGGTTTTAATGTTTACACTTCCGCCCCTTTAGCTACGAATACGCATGTCACATACAGGAGAGACTGAAGAGTCTTTAAAAAAGTTTTATGTTCTCAAAAGCTCATCAACTGGATGTCTCTCCCCTTTTTCAGGAGACCTTAGGTCGCACTTCACATTCACTGGAGTGTGAAAAAAATCAGTCTTTAAAACAATTGCAGTTCTGTAAAATAATTATATGTTTAATAAAAGATTGTTGCATTAAAAATTGTACCATTCTTTCTGTCTAACACTGAATTATAGAAAGATTGGATAACATCAGTAACATCTGCATATTGACTCGAGGTAGGCCTATGTTCTATGCAGAAACAAACAAAACTAAACAATTGTTATTCGATTGAAAAATAGATAATGATGAATAATACTATGATATGATTATAAAACAATACGTTTTCAGGATATCATTCGCATTGAGACACCCTACAAAAAAAAACAAAACAAAACCAAAAAACAAAAGAATAGTTAATCGATGGAATTTAATACATTTTCAACACGTTAAACCCGCCTCTGATCAGTGCTGAAACTGTTCCGAGGGTGGGAGTCAGTTGCAACATTTGAATTCATCTTCAACCGTCCAAAGTCCCCTCTACATACATAGATAGACTGAGAGACGGACAGATCAACTTGAAAACTGAGAGAAAACTATGCTGATAGTTATGCTAACAGGTCTGGTTATTGTTTTTTTTTAATAAGGCAGAAGATAAACTATTAAGAAATTGTTATGATTAATTTCTCAATAGTTTATCTTAGTCCTTATTAGAAACTGTGAGGCATAACTGCCACCAAAATTGTCAACATAGGTTTCTCTCAGCTTTCAAGTTCGTCTGGCTGGCTAGGTATGTATGTACTGCTTAATTATTGGATTCAGCATTTTCATCATCGATTTCTTGATAGTTTATCTTCTGTCTTATTAGAAACCGTTAGCCAGAACTGTCACCAAAAAGTTTGGTCGATGCAGGATCAAATCCAACTAGAATGTCTAGTCACAGCCTTAGATGATCACTTCGATTTTTGTATTGTATATATGATAAGTCAATTTCATCGATATGTTTCTGTTAATCCAGCTTAGTTAGTAACAGAGTTGACTACCAATCATTTGATTGTGATTTCAAATCACGGTAAGGAAAAGTTGCTTATATATATATATATATATATATATATATATATATATATATATATATATATATATATATATATATATATTGTTCATTATAAGCTTTATGCAACGCTCTTCCATAGGAATAGAGCATTATGGTGGATGGGGAATGTATGCGTAAATAATTATATCACTTAAATTGGACCTTACTGACCGTCCAGAACCGTGGCTCTGCGGTTGGATACTGCGTTCCAGGTCTGAAGCCAAGGTCTCAATCCTGCCTCGTGGTACTGGATCGGATAATGGATTGTCTATAGCCACACTGAAGAGTTGTAATACAACGAAACAGCTGTCTGTCGATGACACAATATATATATATATATATATATATATATATATATATATATATATATATATATATATATTGACGTGACGTGATGGGTGAACAGTGAAGAGTTCACTCCCCTGAATTAGGTGAGCATTCTTCTTATTACAGAAAAAAAACAAAGTTTTATCTCACTTTGACAGGCGTTTGACAACAACTTGTATTTGAATTGTAAATGTACATTGCAAAAAGTGTAACGTAGATAAACTTTCTACAAATTACTCTTATTTGTTAGACTTTACTTTTTAGTACGTTTTCTATCGAGTTTGTCTATATAATATCTTTTTTCAGTGAGTTTTATTGGTTTAATATGACGTAGAAACATTGAAGGGGTGAACTTATATGAACTAGTAACGGACAGTAGAGAGGGCCTGCCGAGCGGTCAACGGACTGTATGATGACACCACCGGTCAGGCCGACGAACGTACACGGCGGAGCGCCTCGACTGCCTCATGTGTCACACGAAAGCGGAGCGACGTAGTGTTGCCGATGAAACCGGGTTTATGTCACGTAATCACGCAAGCCTGCTGCTGAACGATGGAGAATCAGGTTAGGTGTACGTTTGATACACATCAGATTCTAAGAATTATCCGTGTGAGTGAAAAATAAACGAAAGAAAAAAAAGAGCGGCGTTAAGTAGACATACAGACATCTCTTTTGTCATCAAGCAGAATCTATAGATGGTTGCTTTTGGGCATTTCTTTTTTCTTTTTTTTACAAGAAAAAGAAAGAGGGACTTTCAACTTTGATCTTACCTGATAAAGTAGGTAGAAGATTTTCAATAAAGACTACATTTACTCGGCATTCAACAGACTACTAAAATAAACTTGAAAGGTTCGTAAAGATCTATCTTTCTAACACAAACAGTCTGATTTTGAGTACATGCTTGTGACCTCTAAGTAGCTGTTACAGTAAATCATAGCTAGCGGTATTGAGTTGAGGTACGTGCAAATGCATTAATTAAAAGAATGCCAGGGTTGGTTCTGTATGTATCAATTTTATAATAATGGAGATTGGCTTGAATTCTCTACCAGTTTTTCCTTGGAAGTTGCATTTCACTGATAGAAAAGAGAAACGGTTATAGGCTTTAGATATTTCATTTCAGACTAACATTTCTGCTGAGCCCTATGATTTTGTGAGGAAGTAAACGTATTTTTTTTAGATATGTCCGGCGTAAGTGTGCCAGCCACGATTGGTGTCTGGGACCTCAGTTATTGCCATAGGTCAACCAAACTGCTTCAGTCTTTGGTTCAGGCATGGGCAATCTTTTTGATTTAGCGAGCCACATGAGATTTTCATCTTTACACGGATCACACATTCAATTTCGAAAATGTCGATCATATTACAGAAAGCTTATTTGATTTCGATTTTAGACAAACATATGAATTACAATTATGATATCATTGATTTATGGGGCGAAAAAAATAATAATTTCACACCACAAATTATGAAATCGACTTTCTGAGTAGAATTATGTGATTTTAAATACACAAAAATGTCGCTACGTGCCAAAATTTGACCCACAGGCCAATGGTTGTCCATATGTGCTCTGGCTGTTGTGAGTAGCCCAAATAAAGATGATGATGCGCTTTGCAAGGTTCTGATGCTACTGTGGTTGATTCCGGCACAGATAGTGTCTGCCATTGCCCGCAAAACTTGGAGATGGCGCCAACAATACTGCCCTTCCTTGCACAACATCCGAGGATGGGCTCCAGGGATCCTGTTCTCCGGCAAAGTAAGTAGGTTGGTACGTCTGCTAGAGCCCAGCTAGAAAGATTGGAATTACTCGGAAGGCTATCATACACTAGACGGACTAAGAATTTGAAATTGTGAATTTCTACCTACCAGATATCTGTCTGTGAGCTTCGGACCGGCTACATATTCCCACCTGGTCCAGCACCCCTGTCTACCCATACCTGTAATTGTGATGTAGTGAGTCTCCTCCACCTCTATACGTACTTCACTTGGATCATATTTCTCCTCCCCTTTCCTAGCGCCTTGATGTAGCAAGGTCTAGTTTTGCATCCAGCTCAACCCGTCAACATGGTGCCCAACAGGATACATATATCGTTATCATAAGATTTTGTTTACTTTACTTATATTTAAGCCAGTCAAAATTATTAGTCACTTTTTGTACATCCGATGTACTGTTTAATTTTATTTTTTTTGATTATCGTAATCATCATCATAATCCCTTTAGTATCCATCAAGATCCCCAGGATTCACTGGACTTCTTTATCGCGGGCGTCACGGAGCCAGTACTTTCTGAACTCTGTCCGACTATCTTATATTTTTTCGGTTCCGACTTCGCACATGATCTCTGGGGATCCATCTTGTGAGTAGTGATGTGCAGCGGTTGTCTGCCATTATTGCAACACGACCAGCCCATTGCCATTTAAATTTTCTAATGTATTCTATGATATCTCTGACTTTTTTCTTCCCTCTAATATAGAGCTGTCTTGTGATCAACATGATTCTCTCATGTGCACGTTACATGATTCTCAGTTTATGGGGTCAATCTTTTGGTTAGGTTCCATGTCTAAGCTCAGTAGGTGACTATCAGGATGCATAGATTGTAAACTCTTCTTTTTAGCAGAACCTACCTATTCTTGAAGTTTGAGCATGATATGCCGAAAGCTTGTCAACTAGTGTGATTCTTTGTTCGATTTCTCTTTCTTTTGAAGATTCTGTGGAAATCAGTTATCCTTCGTAGATGTAGTGGTCTACTTTCTCCAGTTCTGAGGCTTCCATTTTGATTGTTGTGCCTGTCTTCAAGATATGCGTTGTATATGACATTTGATTTATCAAATTCACGTGGCGACCAACTGTCTTGCTTTTTTCGTTCAGTCTGTCCAGCATCACCTGGAAGTCATGAACATTCTCAGCAAAAAGGATGATGTCGTCAGCAGATCTGAGGCTGCTTAGTTATATGCCGTTTATTCTAATTCCTTCATTTTTTCAGTCCAGGTTCCGGAAGATCATCTCGAGGTATGTTGTCAAGAGTTTTGATGAGCTGGTTTCTCTTTGTCTTACTCCTTATTCGAGCTGGAAGGGGTCTGAGTCTTTATGTAGCCTGATAAATATTGTAAATAGTAAATATTGAGGAAAAAAATGAAGTTTTTTTCTACGAAAACTGCGATGTAAATTAAACCGAGTTTTGACCAAAACTGACTGCATTTTGACTATTATTTACCTGTGTTAAATTCATATAATTACCTGACACCGAAAAGATACAAAATTGCATAGCTTTAGGAGTAAACAACGCACTCCTTATCTCCCCATCTACCTATCTACCAATGTTCATGTATATATATATATATAAATATATAATATATATATATATATATATATATATATATATATATATATATATATATAAATATATATTTATATATATACATTGCTGTCTGACCTCTATCCAAGTCGGTGATTGTAACTAGAGATATCGTATCAAGGCAGACGTACCGGGAAGGACACTTAGATCCCAGGTTGAGCCAAGCGCTGAGACACTCTGATCTATTGCAAGAAGTACCTATCCATACGTAAATAATCCAGTTACTTTTTACGGCTACTTGGCAAGTAAAACAAATAACCATAGAATAGAATGTTTGAGTATTGAAGAAATTTGTTGTCACTGAATTTCCATCGTATACTACCAGTGTGAAAACCGTACAAGAGTCTCTAAGTGCAATTATCTGCTCAGGAAATGTTTTGATATTTTTTAAAGAACAAAGGTTACGGACTTGAACGTAATTAGCTGAATTGTATTTTGCAAGTTCTGCAGAGCTGGCTGAATTGATCTGCGGAGGAAAACCTCCCCGATTTTATTTGAACGTTTCCTCAGTGTAAAAAATATAGAAATGAATGGATAAATCACAAAGAACAACAACAACAACAACAACAACAACAAAAAACAATAAAAAAACAAAAACAAAAAACAGAAATAATAAATACAAGTTTTACAACTACAGCAGGCTGCTACTTACTCAAAATATCAAATCGCTGTTGTTTGAAGGAAATGAAAGCAAACCATTGCAAGCCGGGCAACCAGACAAGATTTCCAATAAGTGGAGGCAAATCCGGAGTCTTAAGGATAGGTGTGGGTGTAATCATATATTTAGCAACATCAAGAAGGGAATATCCTCCGTCTCACTACACACGTACGAACGCATCTATATATCTATTTCTCGCAGACCGTTCATATCTATCTATTGAATAGAGGTATGCCACGGTTGCAAAGGGATTTTTAAAGAAGGGTATATAATAAATGCATCCTCCCAATAATCACTTATGGAGCTGAAACATGTAACCTAACCAAGAGACAAACCCACAAATTGAGAACCATGCAACGTGCACATGAAAGAATTATGCTGGGCCTCACGTGGGGAAACCACAAGACAGTTCAGTACATACGGGAAGAGTCAAGAGTCAGGGACATCATAGAACCCATTAAAAACTCAAATGGAAGTGGGCTGGCCATGTTGCAAGAATGATGGACAATCGATGGACATCGTGACTGACGACATGGATCCCCCAAAACCACATGCACAAACGAGGCCAGCAGAATATTAGATGAAGAGACGAGCTAAATAAATTCAGAAAGTACTGGCTCCGCGACGCCCATGATAGAGAAATGTGGCGAATAACAGACGTTGGAAGACGTTGATGATTATGATGATGATGATGATGATGATGATGATGATATGTGTGAGTGTTTGTTTATTCTAGATCTCCCTGACACACCGTTTTGTCTACGGTCTAGAATTGGCATCAGTACTCAACTTGACCCCTTTCAGAATATTTTTTTGACTTATGGGAAAAAAGTTGTTTTTTTTTAACCTTTTTTGGGACTCAACACCCGCAATAGATAAATGTGGCGGATCATGGAGAAGGTCTATGTCCAACGACGGACGTTAAAAGACTGATGATGATGATGATGATGATGGCTGACTGACTGGTCATCTGGATTCTCAAGAATCTAGATGTTTCTGGATGTTTTTTTTCCAAACACTATTTTAGATGTTTTCAAATGGAAAATCCAGTAATGCCATATATCTATACTTCGATTGAATCTTTCTCTATCTATCTTACTATCAATGTACCAATCTATTCAACGCGAGGGTGGATCAAGCTTACGGTCTACCAAATGATCATTAGCAGAATTTGATCTAGTAAATTCATTGTATATTGTTCGATCGACGTGATTAATACTTAAAGTAGATTGCTTTTCTCCTTATCGGGCTATTGAATTACTGATTTATCTTCATTGATAGATATGAATAGAGATAAATGGATAGATATGAGCAGTTAGGTAGATAGATAGATAGATAAATAAATATGTAAATAGATAAATAGATGTGAACAAACTGAGAAAGATATACAGATCTGAATAGTGAATATATATATATATATATATATATATATATATATATATATATATATATATATATATATATGAGAATAATGTCTGAGTAATTCTTCTTTCAGATATTAATAGCTCTACTTAATGTGTTGAATATCGAACATGAAACATCTGCAGCGGATAAAATTTACTTTCATTCATTTCTGTTTGTATATTCACTAATTGATAATATACATCCTCCTTCTCTCTCTCTCTCTCTCTCTCTCTCTCTCTCTATATATATATATATATATATATATATATATGTATATATATATATATAAATATATATATAGCGAGAGAGAGATAGGGAGAGAGAGTGAGAGAGAGGGAGAGAGAGAGAGACAGACAGATAGACAGACAGACATATATGAACTGTGGCATTGATAGATAGATTTGAGCACACGAATGGCTATGATAAAATATATGGATTGATATGAACAGGTTTAAATAGATAGATATGATCAGGCTAAAACTGATTGAGACATAGATATAATCAGACTGAAATAGATATATAGATAGATAGATATGATCAGGTTGAAACACACACACACACACACACACACACTCACAAACATATATATATATATATATATATATATATATATGTATATATATATATATATATATATATATATATATATATGTATGAACAAACTGAGATAGATATGTTCGTGTGTGCGTCTAGCGAGACGAAGGGGAGAGGGTATTCCACTCTTGATGCTATTAACAATACGAAACGTCATTCTCCAACCCATCTTCTATTCCCCATCACTCACAAGTCTCCGATGGATTCGCCACTATTTATTGGAAAATTCGTCTGGTTGCCCGACTTGCAACGATTCGTTTTCACTTCCCACATTCAACAGCGATTTGATATTTTGAGTGGGTAGCCTTCAGTAGTTACAAAGACTCAGTGTTTTTCTTTTTCATATCAGAAACCGTCAAACAAAACTGCCTGCACAAGTCTCAAAATAGGTTTCTTCCGTTTTCAAGGTAATCCTTCTGGCTGGCTTGCAATGTATCAGGCGTATTGGCTGCATCAATCCAACCAGAGAGCAGTTCAACATTTTCTTTGTATTATGTTTAGAAAAAAAGTTTTTTCTTAATTAAAAAAGGTGGAGTTATAGAGAGGAGAATGTTAGTTTAAGGTGTAAGTTTTTACCAATTAACCCCTTAGTTTGCGTCCAGCAGTACTCGTTAGTAACCAATCCATTGCTCATCCCTAACACAGCTTATTGCCAAAAGTTGATCGTCATTTGACGATTTCTATTGAGTGACAAATCAGACCTGTTTTCTATTTATTTTCTTCTAATTCATTTCTACATCGAGGAAACGTTAGAATAAAATCAGGGAAATATCTTTGTCAAATCAATTCAGCCCCATCCGGAGAACTTGCAAAATATATTATGTAAAGTTTTGTTTGGTCTTTTGTTATGATTTTGGTTCGCTTTTTGTACACAACGTTCCGGACGTTGTACCTTCCTGCTGTCTTCAGGTAATGAATGGGTGTAATTTTAACCATCGAGGCCCCGTCCCAGCAGTCACCTGGAAATTGCTCTTGTCATCGTCTAATTTTCGCAGGGGTTGATTTTTGATCCCCAACACTGTTGTTGGTCGTCATCATCATCAGTCTTTTAACGTTCGTCGTTGGATATAGACCTCCCCCATGATCCGCCACATTTCTCTATCGTGGGCGTCGAGTCTTCAAAAAGTTTGAAAAAATAACTTTTTTTTCACCAAAGTCAAAAAATATTCTGAAAGGGGTCTAGTGGAGTACTGATGCCAATTCTAGACTGTAAACAAAACGGTATGTCCGGGAGAGCAAGAATACACAAACACGCAAACATATCAAATCTCTCCATTGTGATATTCCTTCATTTAGAAAAATTCAGAAAGAAATTTGCAAAATACAAATGATCAAACTCCAATTTGGAATCTTTGTTCTTTTGAGGGATTCAAAATGAACTGAAAATCACATTTGGTGAATTTTTACAACTGTAGTATGGGTTGCTTATATTGATGATCAAGCAACAGCAGTTCTCTTCAAAACTCCTGCCCCATCCAATCACTATAGCCCAACAAATGGCCAGCCCGACCAACCAGCAAAGTGGGCTACAGATTTTTTCCTCTTTGCTTGTCTGTGTATGTCTGTCTGTATGTTTTTTGGTGCTCCTGGTCATATTTCAGGTTTTACATCCATGAGAATGTGCATGAGTACAGTCACTTAACATTATATTAAAAAAACTTTTTTTTTCTTTCCCAAAAGAGCATTTAGTTTAATTTTTGACAAACAGAGCCAAAAACCTTGTAATTGTATTTTTTTAAAAAGATTATTTTAGGTGAATAATTCATTCTTTTTTGATAATTTTAGATAATTTTCAAAATGTCAAGATTTCGAATTATGATTCCCAAGGCAATCAGGCAAGCCTTTCTAATTCTTTGAGATTGGTACAACACACTCTTTTTAAAACTGATTTCTGTCTGAAGTTTGTACCGTACTCAGTGAAGGATTGATTGTTACGCTGAGTGAACACAAGTCTAGGGTCCCCAAAGGGGTGAGGGGTTCAAGGGCGAAACAAAATCGTGTATATGTATAGTTAGATGATATCTTAGCACTTTTGCAAATATTTTTTTTTATATCTGAAATATTACAAATTCAGTGAACTTCTAGAACGAACTAATCTGGAGGAGAGGTTGTCGTTAAAGATGGATATTTATAATATCCGATAGTTGTCCTTCGTTCGGTAAATGAGAATTAAGTTCGGTAGTTAGTTGCATTTAACGAATCGTACGGTAAATGCTAAGGCTGTTATGTTGCCCCCTCGTTCTATTTTCGATCTTTCCTTACATCGTTCGGGAAATAATAATAATGAAGATTCGTGGCACTATCTGACTTTTGCTGTCCAACAATTTGCAGCATTTAGTTAAAGATCAAGGTTTAGTATCTGTTCTTACGTCAACGGAACATAACATCAACTTCCTATTTTCAATTTTAAACATTACTACAGTGGTATTTTATTTTCTTGATTTCTATTTTAATCCAATTCCTAAACTTATATTATATTGAACGATCTATTATGGATGTATCTTAATTGTTTTCTTTAATTTCATGAAACAATAATTTACACACAAAGAAAAAATACGGAACAAACAATAATTTATTACAGTACAAAATTAATAATAGCTGCTGAGTTGAAAAAGTTTTGAAGAATTATAAAATAAAATGATTTAGTGAAATCAAAATGAATAACTTGACTTTTTCACAGAATGAAAAACAAGTGGGTTAAACTTAAAAAATTTAAACGAGAATGCTCTGCCAGTTGATTTTAGTGACGATAGTAAATAAATTCATAGCAACTTTTGTTTTTGTCAATTGAAAAGATATTCAAACAAAATTAGAATTAAAAAAGAAAACGGTTGAAATAAAACCACGATAAAGTTTAAAATAGAAAACAGGAAGTTAAATCTATGTTTAGAAAAGTATTTTTAATTTCTGAAGGCTGCAAAAACTGGACCACGAAAATAGGGTAACGACAAGTTCATTATGGTCTACATTTTCGCAGCGTTTATCGAAATTCGTTCGGATGAAAAAAGAGAAAGTTCGTAATGGTCCACGTGTTCGATAAAGCCGAAATCCGTTATATCGATGTTTGTTATAGAGAGGGTTATTTATATTTCCCCCCAATTCAGCTCCGGACAAATAAACATTTAAAAGTAATTTTTACTTACTTCGCACTACAGCATATAGTACACAGTACTAAGTACAACAATACAATTTATTTAGCGTCACTTCATTCTATTCAACGTAAAGGGTTAAACTTGAAAACTAGTGTTGCAAGGTTAGAGGCAGCATTAATAAGTTCAGCCCAGGGGCTCGGTGGTGGGGTAGATAATCCGTCACTGGCCGTACGGAGTGCAGCCTTAATAAAACCGGAAAAATTGCTCTCTGAGACCGACTTTTCTGGGTCTTCAATCCAACTGCGAATGTTGATAAAAATCGAGCCGCTCCTTTCACTCGATTCAACCCGGCTTCCGGGACCTTTTCCCATTGTTAAATGTACAGTTCAAAAAGCTTCCCAGCTTTATGCACTAAAGATTTTTCTGATTTTTTTCTTTTAATGATACAGAATTTTATCAGTCATAAAACATTTGAGATGTTACTATGTAAATCCTAATTGAAAATCCTACGTACCAGAAATTGTATTGTTTCTGATTACTAGTTTATTTCAGTCATCTAAGGAAAATCAATTATTAACTAGTAACTGTTAGTCAAAAATAGTTAAAGGATTCATTTATCCTAATTTACATATATAGTATATGTGGTACAAATCAGGCTAGCAGTATAACATAATATAATAATATATTAATAATATAAAGCCACTTCTGAAATGTAATGGATTTATTTCATAGAGTACTCGATACATACAACTTTTTACCCTTGTAGTTAAGTTGTCTTAGAGCTGGAAATATATATATATATATATATATATATATATATATATATATATATATATATATATATATATATATATATATATGTATATATATATATATTCTCACATACGTAAACACAAATATTTTTACTCACACGTATAAATATGTATACTTATACATACACACACACACAACCACACATGACTATAGAGAATTTATTTTGAAACATATTTCTTAGCGAGTAGCAAATCGAAAAAGATGACCACGTAAATGAATAAAGAAAATGAACGCCAGGAAGCAACTCTACCAACTGAGCTAACAGCGCCCCCGGGGATCGGGAGTCCAAAATAGCTCATCCAAACTACCCATCCCTCTACTCGTGTAGGTGTAATATATATATATATATATATATATATATATATATATATATATATATATATATATATATACGTATTTATACGTGCGAGAAAAAATATTTGTGTTTGTATATATAAACGCACATACACACACGCATATATATACACATGCGCACGCACACATACATTTACATACACACATGCACACACACACATATATATATATATATATATACATACATACATACATGCATACACGCATACATAAAAACACTAACGCACATATACATATATAGAACTTCAATTCACCCATTTAATGTATCATATGGCAATTATCGTCTTCGTGAAAGTCGAATCATCCACTTAAGAGAACCTCCTGATTATTAACAAAACCCTCAAGTCAGAAAAAAGAGTCTCTAATTAGATGTCACGGCGCCCCAAGTTCCATCGTTGGCGTCATTTTGTTGAACGAGATATTTGCTCGACTCCTACAACTTTTGCCTTTTTAGGATATAGATATTCAGTGTCTGTGGCCTTGGGCCAAAACAGGGTTGCCAGATAGCTGGAAATGCTTCTGGCCAAAAAAACACACGAAAAATGGCCCAAAATAGCCAAATGTCAAAATTGTTTATTAACATCATGATGCTTACGTGAGCATCAAAAAGACGAATCTAATCAAAATACTACGTTAGCAAAGACAGTCCATCTCAATTTGTTAGATTCTTATCTCCTTCCCGTAATCCTTGGTCCCTCATCGAACCTGGGACGTGTTCGAAACATATTAATACTACTATTACTAATATTGATGATAACTGAGTTGACATTGAGTGTTAGGTATGGTTTCGTTACATCTCAGTTTCATTGAAAAGACAATTAAACAGGTGTGGTTAGTCACTCAATAGAAACTGCTATATGACCAATGTCTTTTGGCAGCATCCAGCATCCAGGAATGATGGATACAAATCGAATTAAGGGGTGATCAATAAATAATTTACTTTTCTCACCTTTTGTTGGATCACTGAAATGTTTGGATTTTCAAAAAATGATTTAGCATAAACTTACATTGTAAATTGAACCCCCACCAAAAATCCATTCAGGAGGGATAAAAAATAAACAACATCTAGAAATGTTTTTTTTTAAATAATGAAGAGAAAATGTCGAAAATTTCAGCCCTTCAGAAAATTAGTGATATTTCTAATTGACAGTTTGTAATACCTTTAAAATAGTCCATTTAACTATATATTACGAAGACGTAAAGCAGGAGTCTCCATATTTGTTTAGACCAGTGACCCTTTCACACAATCCTTTATCTCCCATCGACCCAAGGGCGTGTACAAAAAATAATCATACTCTCCACCGTCAAAACCTGAAGTTATATATAAAAGAATTTTCATCGAAGATTGAATATGGTCGGAATAAGTTTAATTCTTGACATCACAGACGTTTTTCCCTGGAAAAAAGGTAAGATAAGGTTTAAAAAAAACATCTAGAAACATCTAGATTCTGGATAATCTACACGTTATTTTATTGGAAACATCTAAAATAAATTATAGAAGATCTAGTAACATCTACATTCTCTAGAATCTACATATTATTATCAAACGAGTCAGAATGAAGTTCTATAAGGTTCAAAAAGCATTTTTCCCAAATATTAAAAAAAAACAAAACAACAATAATAGAAATGGTCTAGTTGGATTCTGATGTCAATTTGCAAATCTGTAAACAAAACGGTATGACCAAGAGAACACAAACACATGAACAAAAACAAACTCAACACACAAATAACAAACAGACAAACACGCACAAATATTGAAAAAGGCAAGAAGCCTTCGCCATGTTTGATGGCTACTGTTGTTCGACTAAACAGTACTTGATAATAATTAGGTTGACATTCATCTTTAAACATGGTTTTGTTATATCTCAGTTTCACTGAAAATAAAACCCCCAAAACAAAGGGCAACTAGACTGGTCAGGTTAGCCTCTCAATAGAAACTGTCATAAAACCAATGTGTTTTTGCAGCATGCCGTTTTGGGACTAATCCATCGATAAACTGGAATAAGGGATGATCAATTAATAATTTACTTTTCTCATCTTTTGTTGGATCATTGAAAAGTAAATTTTCAAAAAATGTTTTAACATAAATGGACAGTTCTGGAGACAGTTTTGGTTGATTGTTTCTAATACGGCCAAACCAAAAAGTTTATGGCCAAATTATTTCCAAAAAGGCCAGAATTATCAAACATGGTCATAAAATTGTCGAAATGGCAAACCTTGGCCCAAACTTGGATTTCTACTATAGTGTTTCAATGAATGATTCACCCAGAGGAGAATGGAATTATTTTAGATGTGGATAAAACTAGAGGACAAATGAGATATGTAAAGAAAATAGCCTTATTTACTCAGATATTCATATTTCCGTACTTGAAAAATATGTTTGTGGTAAACATATACAATAAGAAAACATCATATCTAAAAATCTAATTTGAAATTCTAAGACAGTTGTTTACTAAACGTATGTAAGCTAGAAAAATCCCCAAGATCTTTTGTGCAAATTTCTTTTGTCACTCGCAGTTTTATTTACATTTGCTCAAAAGCAATTAATTAAATGAAAGTTGAAGAAATGAGTGAATTTATGCTTTTTGCTCATGATAGAAAATTAATTCAGAATAAAAGTATGTTTGTTGTGTCGATACGAGGAAATTCGATAGATTGTTGGTAAAATGACAATTGGACGACGAAGAAGATGATTGAAAGACGTTTCTTTAACGTTTTTCACCGGGGAAACAGGTAAAATAGGATAAAAACACATCTAGAAACATCTAGATTCTGGAGAATCTGCACGTTATTTTCATTAGAAACATCTAAATTTTAAAAGATCTAGAAACATCTACAGTCTCTAGAATCTATATGTTATTATCAAACCCGTCAGAATGAAGTTCTACAAGGTTCGAAAAGCTTTTTTCCAATTATATAAAAAAAAAAACAAAAAAAGAATATAAATGGTATAGTTGGAAACTGATGTCAACTTGCAAGTCTGTAAACAAAACGGTGTGACCAAGAAAACACAATTGGACGGTGGATAGGATATTTGAAAGAAAAAAAGAGGTGTCACATCTCGGACATTTTTTTCCATCACGTGGTTATGTTCTGGACGTATTTCGATGGTGGCCAGTATAAAACGTTACATAAATTAGAATAAGATGAAAGGATAATGAAAAAAGAAAAAAGAAAAAAAAAATCGGGTCATTTAGTCACGACTGACTGAGATTTTGTAATAAAGACTTGACGGTGACGGACACTGAAATGATGTGAGAAACACTGCTCAACTTATATAATGTACCGTACGATTCATGTTTCTCTGTCTGTTGCACTGGACTATTCCACTCGAAAGATAGCAAATTTGCTGATAGAAATATCTGCTACCCATTCGACTTTTCTACTAAAAAGAATTTGTTTCTGAAAACGGATTATCTCATAAAATTTCAAATCTTGTATCACATGCATGATATTTCGTTAAATATAGTCTATAGTAATGAATTAAGCTCTCGTGTTTGGGCGTCACATGCATTTACTCAGCAGGTGTAAAAGGCAAAACCATTGCAAGCTAAATTTGGTCCGTTATGACACTGATAAAGCGGTTGACAAAGCCTGATTGACTCATAACTGAAATAAGCTAAACAAATTGGTCGAATGAAACTCGAGAATCTCCGCCAGGCAGTTCGGGTCAAAAGACCATCCATTGTTCTCTGACACCTGTTGGTCAGCCGTTCAGGTCAGAGCGTTGGCGTTTGGGAATTCTGCTGTAAATATATGCACTGATTCGGGTGTAATTTGTTCGATACAAGCAACGTGTCCAAACAGGAAGGACAGTCCAGCCGAAGGTCTAAGCTTTCAATCTCACTCTGTTGGTTCAACCCCGAAAGAGTCGTCGACTGTAAGTCCATAACTGAACACCTCTATGATCAGAAAAGACGTCTCAACAAAAGATATTTAACACTAAATTAAGTGAAGGTTTTAAAGACTTTACACACACACTCATACGCACACACAGACATATCATATCCTCTAATTTTTAACCAATGAATATTCGTAATAACCTTTAACATTTACTCGTTGTCTTTCATATTTACTACCGTAATTTTATTCGTTATAACTGTTTCACATGATTACAACAATGGTTATGATTGAGTAGATTCACAAAATAAAAAAGAACAAATGAAAACAGAAAATAACTTCAAAATTGGCAATTAACATTTAACATTTTTCCAAGATCGAAAAAAACCCCCAAACTCCTGAAGTCTCAAATATCACTCTTTTAGAAACAAATCAATTTCAATTCGATTTCCATCTATTTATCAACTTTTTTTTCAACAGCGATTTTTCCTGCCCATTAGGGTTTTGATGTAGTTGTCTCAGAATTGTAAATTAAAATTTATTTTGGGAAAACACAAAATATATAAGGTACGGTACTATCTGCAGTTTTAGGTACCTGCTTGGTGCCTTGGAACGTATACCTTGCGGATACCTACAGTAAATTATATTTGGGTGTATCAATCATACTAGTTCCTGACATAAATGCAATCTGAAAACCAGACGTGGTCTAGACCAAAGCTCTCCAAACTGCGGCCACCGGACCACATCCGGCTTTTAGCAACTTGAAATATTTATAGATATTAAAACTAATTATTTCCCTGCGTTTTTCGCCCAACCACACAGTCGGACAGTGAAGATGTGCAGTTAAGTGATTGATTATTCTGTCAGAGAATTCGCAAATGTTTGACGTTTTTCTCAAAATATCCAAGGATAATCAGGTGTCTTGACTCGCCATCACAGTCAATATCACAGTCAATAACTGAACAACTGTAGCATCAAAATTTGAAGTCATGTGAAAAAATCCATCGAAGAATGAATATGGTCAGAATGAATTCTATTTATGACATCACTGACAGTTTCCACGGGAAGACATCTAGTATAGAATAAAAACTTCTAGAAACCTCTAGATTTTTGAGAATCTAGATGTTATCAATGATTCCGTCAAAATAAGACCCTAAAAGTCTAAAGCCCCTTTTTTTGAAAATCAGAAACATATTTTTAGAAGAAGTCTAATGGAGTACTGATACCAATTTCAAGTCTGACAAAACTGTTGGGCCAAGAGTGCTGGAAAAGAAAAACAAGCAAACAAAAAAGAATACAAAACACCTCACTAACAAACATACATATGAAAAAGTATACAAGCCTTTGCCATCTTTGATGGCTACGATTGTTCAAACTATATAGGAAGCGTTTCTCTTCGGAAAGACCTGCGCCAACCTGGAACGAGCTCTTAAACATATCCAAATCAAATTTCAGAAAAAAGGTCCCGAACATCGAATGTTCGGGTATGAATTTTCGGACAAAACCAGAGTAAAACTTCTGAAGTTAACCTCACTGACCTAACAGTGTCCTGATTGGAGTACGAATCGAAATACCATGCCTTATCATTTCTCAGTGTAAGTCAAGCATTGTTTCTTTGTAATTATGGCAATTGTGACAACAAAAGATAGCAATGGTTCTGTCTTTTTTTACATATACATATGCGAATGTATTTGTTTGTTTACTTGTTTGGTTGGTCCAGCGCTCCTGGCCATACCGTTTTATCTATAGTCTTGAAAATCAGCATCAGTACTCCACAAGATTGAAGAAAATTGGGTAGCGGGGCTCATTCTGATGGGTTTTATTTGTTTGTGTGTCCCAGATTAAAATCTTTGTACAAATAATGACCGAGGGGACGAGACTACATATATATATATATATATATATATATATATATATATATATATATAGAGAGAGAGAGAGAGAGAGAGAGATAGATAGATAGATAGATACTTGTTTTTATTGCTCTACAGCAGATACACCTTTAGATACTTAAAAGGCTCAGCTTATACTTGCATAAGTCCATAATGATAGTGTGAAGCAAACTCTTTTTACCTTTATCGACCCATATCTTATTTTCTACCAGTTTTTCTATATCAGTGCTTGCATATTTTGACCGCCATCCGAGGCTACTGAATTATGTTTTTTTTCCATACTACAATTGGCGTTTTGGGCAGCAATTAATTGTTTCTGTTGATACTTCATTCAAGCATAAAATTTGAAAAAATAGCGATATCGTTGCATGAAAAGACTCCTGGGTCTCAATTGTAAACAACAACATCAGCATGGAATATCGGTTGTAAGGAGTTAGGTTTAAGGTGTAAAATCAGCGTCCGTTAAACTATTAAGTCCATAAGCTGAATTGTTAAAAGCGGCCATGCGTATACTGGACCTCCTCTGGCTAGAGGGTATGACTTTAATTCTCATCGTGGGCTTGCTCTTTATTTTCCGATTATGCTGTGTAATCGTTACCGTAGGATTACGGCCTGATTCAAACTTGTGATAAACAGCCATTGAAAATTAACATGAAGGTAAATATAGTCAAAATTAATTATACATTTTAAGTTTAGTCGGTGTAGGATTAAACTAATGAGAAAATTCGTAGTTAAATTTGGTGTGACCGATATCACAATTGTTAAATGCCAAGAGAGTTGACTTTATCATCGCAATTAGTCAGACGGTATATTGAGAGAGAGGGGGAAAAGAAAGAATAATGGCATGACGTCATGTGGTCTCACCTCGCAACCAAGAAAAGAAAGAAAGGAAGGAAGGAAGAAAGAAAGGAAGGAAGGAAGGAAGGAAGAGAAATTCAATTTTTTTGTCATCCTCAGAGAATTAGTTCGTTCTGATCACAAGTTCTTCAGGAATTCTTTGTTCTGACAATGCTTTTTTTAGTAAATTATTTTTATTCACCTGACCTCATATTCATATGTAAGCTTCAGAGTACAGTATGATCCTGAGGCAACCAGTCTTGTAAATGTAATTTTCTAACTTGTGATATTCTCGGATGTGACAGTCTTTGTGAAAAAAACTGTTTCATGTGTTGGCTACTTTTGCAGAGATAAAATCTTTTTCAAGTTGAGGTCTGAATTTGTTATTTTTGACGGTTTCTTCTGGTTTTACTGCAATTAGACGAAGTCAGCAATTTCTTATCAGACCATTCTGAGCGATAGAACTCTATATCCATTCTATGCTGGTGTCGTTTTCATCAGTAAAGATGTTTTTTAATTCTAGCTTGAAGGGTTGGCTGAGTTCATTTGCTACGTTTAATGGATGCAGTTTGATGTGGAAGAGTTTTCTGCGTTCTTTATTGGTACTTACTTGCATCTTACATCTCACTTGCATCCTACATTCTATGGTCGCTTCCTATGTTTACTTGGTTTAGAATTTTAATGTCTTTGATGGTGTCGCTTTTGTCCGTTGGGATGTAGTCTATTTTGTTTTTAATTTCATGGTTGGGGCTCTTCTTAACCCATTTCCTATTGGCTTACTCTCTTTAGAATGTATAAATGATTTTGAAGTCGTTTGCGGTTGCAAAGTGTACAAGATCTTCACCTCTCTCGTTCCGTCTTTTGTATCCGAATTCTCCAACACAGCATTCGTTCCTTGTCATATTTGTGCGTTGAAATCTCCCATGATAATATTGAAGTATTTTTTGGTATTTTGTAATAGGTAGTTCAAGTCATCATAGAAGTTGTTTATTTCTCCTTTGGATGATTGCAAAGTGGGAGTGTAGGCTGGGATGACATTTAGCTATGGATGTTGTGGTGTTGTTCCGGATTTTGTAGACTTCCAACAGGTCAGTACGTTCCCATTTGTATTCCAATGTCTCTTGAATGAGTTGTTTTGATCAACGTAATACATATCTCCCAGCCTCGTTGGCGTTGAGGAAATTGGGTACTCCTCAATGCATTCTCCCGGTAGTCACTTATGGAACTGAAACATAGAGCCTAACCAAGAGACAGACCTGCAAACTGAGAAGCATACAACGTGCGCAGGAGAGAATCGTGATCAACCTCACATGGAAAGATCACAAGACAGCACAGTATATCAGGAAGAAAACGGGAGTCTGAGAGATCATAGAAACTACAAAAAAACCCAAATGGCAATGGGCAGGATATTTTGCCGGAATGGCAGACAACCGATAGACATCGCATCTCACAACATGGATTCCCAGAGATCACATGAGAAACCGAGGCCGACAGAACACAAGATGGAGAGATTAACTTGATTAATTCAGAAAATACTGGCTCTGCGACGCCCATGATGGAGGATTGTGGCGAATCTTTGGGAAGGTCAATGTCCAACGACGGACGTTAAAAGATTGATGATGATGATGGTGATGATGATGATGATGTTTAATCTTACTAATCTAATTCAAGCTGCGGTAACATAAATCATTTTAGAGCAGTGACGATTTAGCATTAACTTAAACATATTCCATTCTAAAACGTTTTGTATCACATAACGTGTGTTTTTTTTGCATAAGTGCAAAATCTTTAGTTCAAGACGAAGCAGGGTTGCCAATTTAGCTGTTTTGGAGCTAAATCAAGATTAAAAAGATCCAAAGACTGGTGAGTACATATTTTAAACTTTATTATATATTTGAAAATTTATTTAAGAATTGAATTTATCGTTGAGTATTTACCTGTCTAATCATTTAGGAAGTATTTGATTGTAGTTATATTTGATGAATAAGTATCCTCATATTTGGTACTTTTTGTTGTTGTTGCGAAATTTGGTTCTTTTTAGGCGGCAATTTTGGTACTTCCATTGAAAAGGTTCCGGTGACCATGCCTCAATCTATTCATATCTATGTAAGAGTCTTTCTGTCTATCATAATCAGTATGTTTACGTCTGTATACTTCAGTCTGTTTATACCTATCTTATTCTTTTCCCGGTGCTTTGCGAAGTATATCTGTAAAGTATACAAAAATGTTATATAAATGTGAAAAAATAGACTACCAAGGGTAATGGCGTCTTAGTCCATTTCGAAGCCCCCCTCTCACACACTTATCCAAGGGTCTCCCCCCAATCTTTAAAACAGCCCACAAAGTCCTCTTTTGGGATCGCCGTCGGCTTTCTCGTCGTCGGCTTTCTCGTCGTCGGCTTTCTCGTCGTCGGCTTTCTCGTCGTCTTCTCCTTAATCTTGTCCACGATGTGAAACAATTTCAAGAAAATCCAGAAATGAAAAGATGTGAAGTATAGAGAAGCTCAGTCATTCGGAATGCGTCGGTCACACAGTACGCAAACTCACACAGTACGCAAACTCACACAATGGCCACCGGCTACAAATAACCGGAGAATATTAGGTCCTGAATGTACAGTAGGGTCTACTCCAATTGTTCTCTAAGTTACATCAAAGCTGCACAGTCGGTTCTCGAAATACTTTTGGATACTTTCCGTGCAGACTCTTTATATATGTGATTTATCTTTCTACCCCAGTCTGTTCATATCGACCTTATTCTTTTCTGCTTCAGAGTGTTTATGTCTTGCAACCTGTTCATGTCTACATATATACTGCCTGTTGTGTGCAGGGGATTATGATTAGCTTTGTATGAATGCAGGGGTCGGCAAACTATTGCCCGCAGACCAAGTCCAGCCTGCAGCCACCTCTCCGACGGCTCCATTGAATATGTTGCGTTACATACAAATGTTTCTCCATCTATCTTCGGTAAGCAAGCAATACGATCTTATAATAAGATGGACTGGGACTAATTGAACTCATGGGCAAGTTGGATTACTTGCTTTAATTAATGTTTGCTCCACTCGATGGCGCCTCAGTTAGTCTCATTTTGGGCAGAAAGATTTCAGCCATTTTCATTTTACTAAGTTTGGGTTATACATTTTGTAAGCACGAGAAGTCTTGCAAGGAAAACGTTTGTTCATGCTGGTAAGTGACTTTTTACTCTGAAAAACAAGCGCTTAAATCCTGTCGTGTTGTGCAGTTGATGATAGCGTAGTTTATGAGAAGTGATAATAAACAGTATATATACTACATTTCAAGCAGCTTTTGACTGAACTTTTTTTCTTGGATTAGAAATAAGAGAAAATCATTGTTTGTGGCAAGTTGGTATATTGTAATTGGGGCTATTTGGTGCTTTGCGATTGGGGCTATTTGGTACGCTATAATTGTATGCACTTGAGGCAGAGGGAGAAAAAGTCTTCAAAATAACAAAATAAACTTAAAAATATCATTGATGGTGTCATTCTCATCGATCTTTTCCCCATCTCAAAAATATATCCTTCCCCATAGCCCCTTATGATCGAAATTTATTATTCAGTTTGATCCTTCATACATTCATTTCCAATTCGGCCCACCCCAAAGAGTTTGCTGACCCCTGTATTTGAGGCAACGAAGCGAAAACTGTGTGCCATGTGGCAAAAATAGTTGCATCGCATATTTTCACCGGATCTAGAGTTCGATGTTCAAGCTGTAGCAAAAAGTTTTTTTTCTTAAGCAGACTGACCGCTCTTCCCAACCTTGAAGATTGGTCCGACATAGTCTTTCAACTCTCATTTCCCACCAACTGGACACGTGTAAAGTCATGGATCACCCTATGACTAGAATTTTCACCGGTGGCGGGGATCATTGTTCGAGCTTAGGTAAGAACCAGAATTTCGAATGCTGATTTTCCAGACAAGTGAGCATGCTTTCCTCAATGGTAAGATTGGCGTCACCCAATCTTTCTAGTCCTAATGAATTTTGCCACTTACACAAGAGATTGAGTCAAGCTAAGAACTAGCAGTCTGCCTAGTGGTCAAAATAGTTGCGTATTTCCCGGAGATCGGTGATTGAGCCAGGGAGGAACTATAATTTTTCAAAGCAGACAGACGAGTCACGTGAACACTCAATCTTCCTATCCCTACTTGGCGTTCTCTTGTAATAAGGGACGTAGCAAAGTGAAAATGTTTAGCAGGGCCAGGCAACAACCGTATGAAATTCAGCTAGAGGTTTTGGGGGTGTTCTAAGCCCCTCAATGGGATCCGAGAGAGAAGTCCAGAAAATTTTCGAACTTGGTAGCATCTCAGCACCCCAAATCCTTGCGTTCTACCAGTCTGCAGTGATAACATAAAACATTTACATCAGGCTGATATTGACACAAAAGCATATATTAAATTCACTACATAGAATGCAATAGCAAATACTGGGGGTGTCTGCCACCGCTCATTACAGGCCTGATAAATATCAAAGGGAAAACGCATAGCCTGACATCCTGCACTCGGTGTTGGAAATAAGATTGACTTGACTGATATCTGCATAATATAATATAGTCGAGGTACTTCGACCGAAATAAACAATGGGATCAAGATAGGAAAGATAGTGGAATCATGTACGTAGAAACTTAAGTTCAGATATAAAGATAAAAATAATGAATGAATACGTGGGTGCACAATGAAACATACCAAATGTACTGGCATAAAAAGGTGGGCTTGAGAATCTTTGAAATTTTGAGAGTGTTAGTCATTCTCAAGAAGTTCTGGTTTATTCCCCCGCATCCTTTCGACTGGTCTGCTCTCCAATCATCATCAGGTGAACGAAGAAGCATTATCATGGCTTTATGGTTTACTTGAGAAAAATATTTGTTTCGTTCTAGATGGGCATTAAATAAGAAGCTGATGTGCTATACAATCATTGATTTGTTCAAATTCAAACAATTCTAGAGATGCCAAATTAATTAATTGTGAATAATCACGAACGAATATGGTTATTCGCATAGTAGGAACTGTCAGTTGACCAATTTATTCTGGCAATATGCCCTGTTAGGGATGATCAACTAAAAAATTAGAAAAAGTGATGATCAACGAATAAATTACTCTCCTCAATTTTCGTTTGTTGTTTTTTCTGGACATAATAAGGTGTAAATGTTTCAATTTTTAACTGTCCAGTTCATTAGGAGTGGCCTGTGCGTGCGATACATGCACAGCAAGACCAGCTTGAAAACTGAAGAAACCTATATCAACAGTTATGGTTGTTGTTTTCTACTACAAACATTGTTATTACCCATGCAAAGACGTTCAAAAGGTTCACATCTTCCCATCTTTCTGTCTATATATAGGATATCTCCATAAGTTCTCGATGATATTTCCATGAAATTCAGAAAAATGGCCGGCAATTGACAACGGAATGAGTGATTACATTTTAGGGAGGATACATCAGCTATTATCTCCCCTCCGTCGTAGTTATATGTTTGTACCATATGGTATCACTAAAAGTTCATTTGTGTCCACACAGTATCTCCAGAGGAAGTTTTCGATGAATTCTTAAGACATTTCTGGGTGGGTTGGGAATGAA
>OY735236.1:8727808-8780308 GCA_963457665.1 Thysanoteuthis rhombus | reverse complement strand
TATATACATATGCATATATACATATACATGTATATATATATACTCACACACACACACACACACACACACACACACACACATATATATATATATATATATATATATATATATATATATATATATATATATATATATATATATATATATATATATATATCCATCCGTCCACAGACAATCCCACCAAAAACCCAAAACATTTTAATAACATTTTAAAGCAAAAAAAAAAAAAAAAAAATCACTAGCAAGGAAAGTAAAGGAAAATTTTCCCAAGAAATTTTTGGGAATCTATTATACGTCCAAATAATATTATTTCAAAAGTATCATCATCATCATCATCATCATCATCATCATCATCATCATCATCATCATCATCATCATCATCCCTCTGGGTGTCCATATTCCCCAATATTCGCTAGACCTCTCTATCGTGGGCCAATACTTGCTGAACATGTCTAGTTAGACATGTTCTCTCATCGTACAATTTTGCATATGATCTCTGGGGACGTGCATTTTGAGTTGTGATGTCAAGCAGTTGTCTGACAGTCATGTAACATGTCCAGCCTATTGCCGTTTGAGTTTCCTGATGGTTGGAGCTGAAACAGGTAACTTTGTTAAAAGTTAGACCCGCATAGGTATAAATGATCTTAATTCTCGTGGGCAAAGATGTATAAACTTGAATCGTTTGAGAAAATATTTCAATGTACACACCCAAAGGAAAATATAGAAATTATTTATTATTTATCCAGTTGACCAAGTGTTTCTCCTCAATTCTGGTTTGAGTGTTGATATACCCTAAATTATCCTGATGCAATTTCTTTTCTGATTTAGAAGGTTATCCATTAAGCTGTTTGTTAATTGATGTTTTTATTAGCCGACTTTGTGCAACACACTGAAATTAATTGGATTTTGCTTAGAAGTAATAATTCTAATTTTTCTTTTGTGTCTTGTAAATTTTACCCTTACAAATGTTGTGAATATTAAAGCAAAAAAATCGTTTATACTTGTGATATTTTTAGGGGAAGAAGAGAAGGAACAATACCTTCAAAGTTAGACCAAAACCTCCACCCCCAGTAAATATGTTTTAAATGTATGTCATTTTTAAAAAAATAAAGACGCTTTCATTATTTCTATTAATATTCGGACCATCCTCATTTTGGTTGTTTTTCATGCAACGTTTCGGCTGTTGTACTCTACGGCCTTCATCAGGTATCATCTGGTAGGTGTGGGGAAGTAACGAACCGAACCTAGAACGAATTGAACCTAGAACCATCAGTTCAATCCTAGTGAGAGACAATAATAATACTACTAATGCTAAGAGGGGAGTGCGGTCAATATACCCCCATCGGTTAAACAAAGGGTTCAGTTTGTTACCTCCCCACACCAACCAGATGATACCTGATGAAGGCCGTAGAGTGCAACGGCCGAAACGTTGTATGAAAAATAACCAAGATAAGGATGATCCAAATATTAATCGAAGTAATAATAATAATTCCTCATCTCAAAAATTCAGAGATATACTAAAGACGTTTTCGTCTTGTTTGATTGTAGAAAAAATTGAAGGCCATTCATGTTGACATTTCAATTCAGCCGTTGTTTGATGACTAAAATAAGAAGAGACCATTAGAATGCCACTACTTCACCACGAGAGATAATGTTACTGTAGTTTCATTAGCAAGTACGTATCTACAGTATTGAGTTGTTAACCCCACACCAAAACCCTCTTCCTTTACCCAAATTTGAAACCGATAACATGTCCTTACCTGTTTACCTGTAGCTTTGGCGATGGATTCATGCCTCTCCGATGGGCCAAAACTCGAACTCAGTTTGCTGATACCATTTTGCCTCCCCCGTAAACGTTACACCACTCGCACCTCCCATCACTAGATAAGAAATGACGGGGGGTAGTGGGCCTGACGGCATGTGCCTACGTTTTTGAGCAAGCCTACTCTCCCTGGAAGAGACAGAAAGAGACCCTTTTCTATAGAATATTGATATTGTGAAGAGTCAAAACGACCCTTTAGCTCAAAATATTAATATCCTATTAGATTCATAGAAGGTTCATACTAATAAATTTCAAACATAAGCATGAATCTATTATTGTATTTAACCCTTCCCATTAATTCATTGTACGATATTATCTCATATATGTTACGCTGTATGGGTAAAATTGCCTGACTGGCTGAATCTACTTATTATTTTTATAAAAACAATGTCCAATACAATTTGATTACATATACTTTTGATCGAAAAAACAGTTTTTTTTGTATCCTTGTTTTGACTGAATAAACATTCGATCAAATTAAAACTACATATTCGTTTAGTTTTTGTAAAAGAGTCGAATCTTCGCCAATTGAACAATTTTGCTGATTCGGCGTAATGTATATATTTTGAAATGAAATTGCTGGCCATCGTTTTTGATGAATCTTTCAAGTACTTCCATTCTATTCTGTTACTTGTAAGTACATCAAGTACACTACATAATCTGGGATACCCACGTATATATCATATGTATAAGGAAACGTCAACTGAAATAGCACGAAAACTGTCTGTGGAGGTTTCGTAAGTTTCTAAGTTAGTCTGTTCGGCTACATATCAATGTATCATGCATACAGACCATCACCATCATCATCAGTCTTTCAACGTCTGTCGTTGAACATAGACCTCCCCCAGGATTCGCCACACTTCTCTATCATGGGCGTCGCAGAGCCAGTACTTTCTGACTTTGTCTAGCTTGTCTCGCCATCTCCTCGGTTGCACATGTGATCTCAGGGGATCCATGTCGTGAGTAGCGATATCCATCAGTTGTCATTCATTCTTGCAACATGGCCAGCCCACTGCCATTTGAGATTTTTAATGGATTCTATGATGTCCCCGACTCTTGTCTTTTCCCGGATGTACTGTGCTGTCTTGTGATCACTCCATGTGAGGCCCAGCATAATTCTTTCATGAGCACGATGAATGTTTCTCGTTTTGTGGATCTGTCTCTTGGTTAGGTTCCATGTTTCAGCTCTGTAAATGGTTATTGGGAGGATGCTTGGTTATACATCCTTCTCTTTAGGATCAATGGGATTTTCTTATTTTTGGAGGTTGAGCTTGCTCTCCCAAAGGCTTGCCATCCTCGTGTGATTCTTCGCTTGATTTCTCCTTCTTCTCATGGAGATTCGTTGTCCTAGGTAGATGTAGTGATCTACTTTCTCCACGTCAGTGAAACCCCTCCAACACCTCCTGCAAAAAATTAGTTCTATTTATGATATTTATGCTTGTGTTACAAGTTTATATTGAATTGATCCTTTTGTCCTGACATCGTTCACGCTTGTTTCTAGTATTAAGTACCCGATCAAAGACGAGAGAAGTAACTTATTCATTGATCGACTTTGTTTTACCATTTTTTTGATTTGATCAAGAAGAGCACGGCTTGCTGCCAAAAGATGTCGATCACGTGACGATTTCCATTAATTAACTAACCAGACCGGTTTAATACTGATTACAAGAATACTTAATGAGCTGTTTGAAAAGAAAGGAGGGGGGCTACATCCCCCATTTGCCGATTGCCAGCTGTGCACAGGCCTGCCAATCACCAGTCAGAGCATATTTTTTTTCTCCCGCCAAACAGTTCGTGAAAGCCAAACTGGAAACGATTTTCAAAAGGAAACAAGATCAAAGCAAAATGTTCCGAAGGACAAGTTGGAGGCCATTTGCTTTTTAAGCATCACGTGTTTATCGATTATTAAATATGATTGCAATCTGATTAAGTGATGCAATTACTGCTGAGCAGGAGGGAATGTTCAGGTGCTGTATGAAAGTGATGTAATCATCACTTAATACCGCTGAAGGAAATGACATTGGAACAACGGTTTGCTTCCTTGGCCTTTTGCAGCCGGTCCTTCAACAAAACACCCAGAGACCAAGAAAGCTCACGAAAAGAAAATACGTAAATCGAGGCCATTGTCACTAAAAACTCGAGCTTTTTAGCTTCAGTCGTCTGACATAAACCTTACCCTAGATTCGCCCAACGTCACTATCATAGGAGTAGCAAAAACAATACTACTTTAACTTGTCTAGTTCGTCAACTCATCTTACTTTCTGTAGGCCACAATCTTGCATATAATCTCTGTGGGTCCACGTTGGGAGTCGCGATGTCCAGCGGTTGTTAGATATTCTTGCAGCATAACCAGCCCATTGATATTTCAGTTCTCCAACGTTTTCTATGATATCACGGTTGTACCAGAAATAACTCAAACAGAAAACAAATGCCGCCCACGTAGGGAGAGAGACGAGACCATAAATCAGATAACCAGTGAATGTAGTCAACTCACAAGAAGGAGTATAAAACAGACACGAGAGGGTAGCAATACTAATACATTGGGAACTTAGCAAACGAATGGGGTTTAACCATGCAGAAAAGTGGTTCCATCACAAACCAGAGAGAGCCCTGGAGAATGGAAACCACAAATTACTCAAGGACTTTGACATCCAAACAGACCACCCCATCCCGGGGAGAAGACCAGACCCAGTAATCGTGGACAAGAAGAGGAAAACCTGCCAAATAGTAGACGTGCCAGGGTCTGCAGACCACAGAGTAAAGAGGAAAGAAAGTGAAAAACTAGAAAAATATCAAGATCTTGCAAGTGAACTGAAGAAGATGTTGAGCATGATTGTCAGGGTAGTACAAGTAATAATAGGTGCACTCGGAGCCATATTAAAGACACTATAGGCAAGATTGGAGGAACGGGGTAAAAGGAAGGATTGAGACTGTGCAGACTGCGGCATCATTGGAGACTGCACGAATACTGAGGAAAGTGCTTAAAATATGAGATCTGACCCCAGCTGTTAGCACTGGCCTGACAGAGGAAGAGGAAGAAAAAAAAAAAGAAAAAAAAAAGAAAAAAAAGGAAGAAAACACACACGCATGAATGGTGATGGAGGTGCAAACAACAGCATTGCTGGGATAGGTGAGGGACAGTTGTTATGAGAGGAAGGCTGAAGACCTAAGGAGACTTACTGTCATGCAGCCTTCAGCAATAATCACCGCGCAACCGGTGTGAAACTGCTAACCACAACCCTGAGGTGGACTGCGAGAGGGTTGAGAGGAGGGCTGGAGACCTGTAGAGACTTGCTGCCACTTAATCACGATCTGTTATCACCAGGCTACTTGTGTGAATAATAATAATAATCCGGCTCGTGTACCCTTAATGGCCTTCAGGAGGGACACAGTCGTCACATAGCTACTGTCGGCCAAGACTCATATACCACTAACGACACCCAGGGAAGGCGCGGTCCTCTCGGAGTGACTGCTATAAAAAACAAGAGAAAGAGATGGACAAGGGAGGAGAATAGGCTAGTTATGTATTGTTACTTTAAAAGCAAGCCTTCAGTGCGATCTTATAGGGAGCGTATGCTCCAAATATGGAGGGAAAAATCTGATGTAGAAGTATCGAACCAACGCCTTGCTGACCAAGTAAAGCAAATTCAAAAGAAGAAATGGCTGTCTGAGACTGAACTACTAGAGATTCGCATTAATGTAGAGAGAGGTTCAGGTGACACATCTGAAGAATGCCCCCCCCAGCACAATTAGTACCAATAACAAAACTAGAATAACTCCCCATGAGACCCCCACAGTAAGCTATGTATCAGAGGGTGATGACGAGGCACCAACGGAAGAAGAGAACACCAAAATACAAGCTTTGAAAGAGATCATGCGAGGAGAGAAAACAACACTCCCCTCCCTAAGAGACAAAGACAGAAAGAAAGTCGGAGAAGTGACCGAGCAGGTCAACTGCCTCTTACAGCACATAGAAACAAACACCCTCCTAGAACTTAACAACCTAATTTACGCAGGGGCGAAAATGGTAGCACAAAGCTTTACAACACAAGATAGGAACCCGAGCAATAATAGGGAAGGGAAACCCAACTGGGAGAGAAGGTTACAAAGGCAGATCTCCCAACTACAGAGAGATGAAGTACTGCTTAGAAATACACCACACACAGACAGACCACGAGTAAGACTTTATAACAAATACAAGGTAACGCAAAAAGGCATCGCAACTGTAGTCGAAGAGTTACACCAGAAAAGACTAGCCAAAGAGGCAAGACTAAAAAGATACAGACTAAGAACGGCCCAATACACACAAAACCGCACATTCCAAAACAATGAGAAAAAGTTTTACCGAGATTTAAATGGGGAAAGAAGGCAGGACATGAAACCAGATGCCACAGAGGCCAAGAACTATTGGAATAGCATATGGGGGCACCCAAAAAGACATAACGTAACACCGCAATGGTTAGGAAACATGAGAAAAGAACTAGGAGATATAGACAAGGGAGAACCAATAGTACTGAATGAAACCACATTGAAACATACTCTTAGGAAAGTAGCCAACTGGAAAGCACCGGGTCCCGACGGGATCCATGGGTATTGGTTCAAAAAATTTACCACGTTACACTGCAGACTCACTCACCTACTCCAAAATTGTCTGAATGAAGGCAAAGCACCAGAATGGATGACTAAAGGTAGAACCACCCTCATCCAAAAAGACCCGGGAAAGGGGAACATAGCAAGCAACTATAGACCAATCACTTGCCTACCATTTATGTGGAAAATCCTGACCGGGCAAATAGCAGAGAGAATATACATGTCAATGGATAGAAGGGGGCTACTACCAGAAGAACAGAAAGGGTGTAGGATAGGAACCAAAGGGGCAAACGATTTACTCTACATAGACCAGATGATCTTAAAAGAAGTAAGGAAAAGGAGAAAGAATATCGCAATGGGATGGATAGATTACAAAAAGGCATACGATATGATTCCACATAGCTGGATACTCGAATGCCTTAGAATGTTCAAAATTAGCGAACCGGTGGTTAAATTCATTGGTAATTCAATGGAAGACTGGAAAGTAGATTTGACAGCCGCAGGGGACAAACTAGCCGAGGTAGGGATAAAAAGGGGGATCTTCCAAGGAGACTCGTTGTCCCCACTATTATTTGTTCTAACAATGATACCGCTTAACAGAATCCTGAAAAACAGCAAAGGATACCACTTCTCTAAAACAAAAGGAAAGGTCAACCACTTAATGTACATGGACGATATTAAGTTGTTTGCGAAAAACAGGGGAGAGCTTGAGACTCTGTTCAACGAAGTAAGGGAATATAGTGAGGACATAGGAATGGAGTTTGGGATAGAAAAATGCGCAATCATGGTAATGCACAAAGGAAGGCTTTCAATGACTGAGGGAATTGAACTTCCGGACAACAACAAGATTAGGGCATTGACTGCACAAGACCGATACAAGTACCTAGGTGTCCTTGAATGTGACACGATAAAACGGGAAGAGATGAAGGAGAAAATTAAGAGGGAATACCTTAGAAGGATAAGGAAAATATTAGAAACCAAATTAAATAGCAGAAATCTAATAAAAGGAATGAACACCTGGGCTGTGTCAGTAGTTAGGTATACAGGACCATTCCTAGGATGGACAAAGGAAGAGCTCCAATCAATGGATAGGCGAACAAGGAAACTTATGACGATGCATAAAGCATTACACCCTAGGGATGATACAGATAGACTATACGTTAAGAGAAAAGAAGGTGGTAGGGGGCTCATCAGCATAGAAGATTGTGTCCAGAGAGCTAAAGTAGTCCTAGATAAATATGTGCAAACAAATAGTGAAGAAGTCATAAAGAGCGCGAGGGATAGTGCAACAAACAAAGTAGAAAGCAATGGAACGGTACAGCAAACTAGAAAAGAAAAGTGGGAAGGGAAAAAATTGTACGGCGAGTTTAAAAGACAGATAAAAGATATAGCAGACGAGAAATCATGGACGTGGTTACGAAAGGGAAACCTTAAGAGAGAAACAGAATCGCTCATCATGGCAGCCCAAAACAAAAGCATAAGGACAAACTACATAAAAGCAAAAATCGACAGAACACAGACAAACAGCAAATGCCGCATGTGCGGTGAAAGAGATGAGACAGTAAACCACATAACTAGTGAATGTAGTCAACTCGCCCAGAAGGAGTATAAGCATAGACACGATAGAGTAGCAACGATGATACACTGGGAACTAAGTAAACAAATGGGATTCAACCATGGGGAAAAGTGGTATCAGCACAAGCCAGAGGCAGTTTTGGAGAATGACAACCACAAACTACTGTGGGACTTTGACATCCAAACTGACCACCTCATCCAGGCAAGAAGGCCGGACTTAGTAATAGTAGACAAAAAAAGGAAGGCCTGCCAAATAGTAGACGTGGCTGTGCCTGCAGACCATAGAGTAAAAAAGAAGGAGGGTGAAAAAAGGGAAAAATACCAGGACCTAGCAAGGGAGTTAAAGAAAATGTGGAACATGAAAACCAGGGTAGTACCAGTCATAGTGGGAGCACTAGGAACTGTCCCCAGAACGCTGAGGGAGAGACTGGAGGAGATCGGGATTAGGGGGAGGATAGAGACCGTACAGACCACAGCACTACTGGGAACTGCACGGGTACTGAGGAAGGTGCTAGAGATATAAGTACTGCAACGAATTGTAGCTCCGTCATGATATGCGAAAGAGGGAGGAGACGTTAGCTGAAGACCTGAGGAGACTTATTGTCACTCAGCCCTCAGCGATAACCACTGGGCAACCGGTGTGAAACTGTAAATCGCAGAATTACTGCGACCTGCTAGTACTAGGAGAGGAGGGCTGGAGACTTGAGGAGACTTGCTGTCACTCAAACTCCAGCGGTTACCACCAGGCAACTGGTGTGAGATTCCAAATAATAATAATAATAATAATAATAATAATAATAATAATAATAATAATAATAATAATAATAATAATAAACATTAGCAGTGGTCTAACAGAGGAAGGAAAATGAAAGCGGAGATATGTACCACAGTACTGGCATGATAGGCGAAGGAGAGAAGAGATGTTGTTTGAAGACCCGAGGAGACTTATTGTCACTCAGCCTTCAGCAATGACCACTGGGAAACCTGCGCGAAACTGTAAACCGCAGTATTACTGTGGCCTATGAGAATGAGGAGAGGATAGCTGGAGACTTGAGGAGACCTGCTGTCACTCAACCTCCAGCGGTAACCACCGAGCAACTGGTGTGAGATTGCATAATAATAATAATGATAATGATAATGATAATGATAATAATAATAAAGAGAAAGAACAACAGGATTTTAAACATTTTTTTGAAATATAATATAATGGAACAAAACTGAATATGTTCGATATATACTGCTCATCCTCTTTTGTCGGAATTCCAATGTAAAACAAATTTGTAAATAGCAAAGAAAAAGGAAATGAAATTCAAACGTCACACATCAAAGTTCGAATATCGTGGTGCTTTTTTTAGAAAATCTTTTATAAAAAGAAATGAAAAGGTGAAACGTGAAATACCAACCAGCAAGGCATTGTCAATCACTTGACATAAGTAGTAGTAGTAGTAACAGTAGTAGTAGTAGTAATAATAATAATAATAATAATAATAATAATAATGATAATAATAATAATAATAACATTGGAAAAAAGCTTTTTTCGTAAAGTACGATTTTTGCTGGTGTGTTTTGCAAATGAGTTTTGCAGGAATGGCTCCAAAGAGTAGTTATTCATTAATTTTGAAATTAGATAGATTTTACAAGACATCCTTCATGAATAAACATAAGAGAGATCACAACTTGAGTATTTTGCATGAAATGTCATAAATCCATTTTTTTTCTTGGAATTTAGCGCTCCGAACTTTGAAAGGCATGAAATCTGAAAATGAGATTTGTTAGATAGAGATGTCATCAAGCACCATCTTGTATTTTGAAGACGTACCCCCAACTACAAGAATCAGCAGAGAAAAAAAAAATGAATCCGACACAACAAGGCTCACCCGTGGCACCAAACTAAACTTGAACAAATAACAAAATGATAGTAATAATGAAGAGTCTATCAACCCAGACGGTTGTGATAAAAGGTTAATGATATTAAAATGTGATAAAACTGGTAATATGAAAATAGTAGTAATGATACATGAATAATATTATATTTTTGAATGACTGTTGCACGAAAATGGCCAACCCGACCAACAAGCGAAGTAAGCTGCAGATTCTTCTCTCTTCGTTCGTCTGTGTGTCTGTATCCGGGCATCCCTGGTCACATTTTGTGGGTTGTAACCTTGATATTTGCACGAGTACACCACTGGACACCTTTCAAAATTTTTTTTGTTTATTTGAAAAAGTGCTTTTTCGGGTCTCCATGGTATTTGAACCAACTTTTCCCGAATCTTGTGCTGCTATCATTCTTTTTAGATGATTTCGGGAAAAATATCAATTATCTCAGATAATCTCAGGTAGTTTTTGGAAGGTTAATTCTGGTATACGTGCGGTCTCCGGTGATTCATTCATGCGTAGTCCTAATATATCCTGTCTTATTTTGAGGTTTTCTTCATCGTCTATCATTCAGTTATTGATTAATGCACACAACTTTCTTTTTTTTTTTTGTCCAATGTCTGACATCGTATTATCAGCTTCTTTGAAAAAAAAAAAAAACAAGAAAAAAGCAAAAAAACAAAACAAAAAAAAAAAACAAGAAAAAGTCTAGTGAATCACTTAAAAGTAACCGTCAAGTGACCAACATCTTTTGGCAGCTTGCTATGTTGGGTGTGATCAATCAAAAAATTGGAAAAAGTTACACCTCTTGCTTTTTGTTGATCACTAAAATAATGAAAAAAAATCACAAAAAAAACAAGCGTCAACGCTACCAGACAGAAACTAAGGCAAACATTTAGCATAAACTTACATCATAAATTGAACCCCTCCTGTGAAATCTTCTTGTGGGGGGTGTTTCAAAAAACAAAAAAAAAAGACTGTTTTCCAGACTTGAAGAGGAGTACATGTTTGTATTTCTAGCGCCATTTGTGTAGCCTGTGCGCACTATAGATAGGTAGGTAGCCACTTAAACGCTGAAGAAACCTATGTTGACAGTTTTCGTTGACAGTTTCTAAAAGTGATTTACAGACTGAAGACGCCATTTTGATTATAGGTTAGATGCTAAAAAAGAGAGAGAAAATGAAAATGGCATCAAGAAGAGAGGAAAAATGCAAGAACAGACAAAAAATACATAAAATAAATTGCTTACCATCATCCCACGACAGATGTTTGTAACAAGTAGATTTTAATATAAACCTGGGCAATCGTTTGGAATAGGTAAGATTAAGCATGATACTGATCTATCAGGTGCCACCATTTTGAATTTAGACATTTTAATGGCAGAAAGTTTCTTACTCTCTGTACGAATTCTATGGATTAAGTGAAAGCAGAAAACTACGAACATTTCAAACAGTATTTTATTAAATTCAACCTGAACTGATATGATTTAGGGTTAGTGTTTAGGGTTAGCGTTCAAGCTTTGTGTTACGGTTACAGTTAACAACATAAAATTGGTATTTAAACCTACATATTAACCTTGACCACAAATCTACCAACTAAACCTTACCCCAAACATACCTACAAACCCTTACTTAACCCTAACACTATCTACTAACTCTAACTGCATGCTGTATTGGCTCTAAAGCAGATAGTAGAAAAAAATATGAAATACTTTTTTAGTATATATTTATTCATTTATTAGTATGAAATAAGTGCTTGCGTATTTCTAACATATATTTTGGTAGATACGTAGGACGTGTCAGTTTAGCTCAGTTGGTAAGAGACTCAACTACCTACTAGCTGATCCTTATTCCAAATCACTGGACAGAATTTTGATAAAACAAAAAACATATATATATATATATATATATATATCCGTACCACACATAGCCTGTGTGCGTACCAAAAGTATTTATCTAAAACAATCGGATCTTTTGTCTAAAATGATCTAAAGGATATCGGCATACGATTTTGGAATTGTTAGTCCGAAATGATTACAGACAGCCCCAAAAGTATTTTTTTGAAAAAAACAAACAAACAAAAAACAAAAACAGAAAACAAAAACAAAACCAATATAAAACGATCAGATGCTGCCTAGCGGTGTAGCCATACCCATTTTAAAGGTTGTAACCTAAAAAATGTTACTTGGAGCGCTCAGAGATATGCGCAAACAGAAACACAGACACATGAGAAAAAGAGAAGAATCTGTTGCCCACTTGACTGGTTGGTCAGGCAGGCCATTTTTGGGGCAATGATAATCTGCAAAATTACTCATCATGGATCTACGACTGATGATTATAATAAGTGGGACTCGATGAATTTTAACTGGTACAGGCCCAGATTAATAGATAGTAAGAATTGAACTCATGAGTAATGTTTCCAAAAAATAAAACAAAAACAAAAACAAAACACTGCTCTACGTCAAGAGACATTCTAAAAGAGACAAAATTGGTTGCACTTTGACTGAACTCTTTCGCTTCATTAAAATCTAAAAGGTAATCAAAACAGAATTCATTCCTTCATGCAATATAATTCGAAAACTACATTTAAAAAAAAAATTCTAACTCCTTTAATAATAGTCCCTGAAAATCAGATTTGCAATCTTTAGCAAAACAAGTCGACCTGAGTCGGACTTTAGAAGTCATCGCTTTTTGCGTACGTCACGGTGTCTCTGCCATTCGAGCATGACGTCACTGGTTTTTGGTGTGATCATTGTCGTCCACTATCGTTCTTACATACGAAGATAATGTTAAAACTCAACAGGAGGAATTTGAAAAAAAACTCTCAAATGAAAGTTTGACAGAAAACTAACGCACGGTGGAAAATTGAAGATAATTAGAAAGAAGAAGTAAAGAAGGAGAAGAAGGAGAAAACGAAGAAGATAGAGGAGAAAAGAATGAAGGAAAAAAATTCTTTCAAAAATGAGGAGGAAAATGGTGGGAAGTTGCTATAAATTCACTAAAAGGAGAAGGAAAAAGAAGATGAGAATAAAATCAAGAATAGGAATAATAATACGAAAAAACGAGGTAGAAAAAGAAGAAACAAATAAGGGAGATAAAGACAAAAAAACGGGTAAGAAAAGGGAAAGAAGAAGGAAGATGAAATGGACAAAATGAGCAACTAATCACGAAGAAAAAAAAATCTGTGAATGAAGAAAGAATGGTGAAGCAAAAGAAAGAAATCCAAGAATTCAAAGGAATGAAACTAGAATTGACATTTCTGTAAAATAGAGTCGAGGCAGACAAGACGAATATAAAACGATTTTGACACTTGGTTCTCAAAAGTCATCCATTGATAGAGAATGGCCAGCGGGGATCCGGCACCAGTAACAAGTTCGAATGGGGGTGTCAGTGACGTCGGTAGAAAAGGGAATTGTCTTTGAAGAATCCTCCTCTGATATGATCTGACATTGGTGGAATTGCTCTACGAAGAAATAAACGAAAAAATAATGTTTCGCAGGATGTGCAGGTGGCCTGGCTGTTAACAAGAAGGCAATCCTCTGGCTATCTTATACTTAAAGAAAAAGACAACATGGTGGGATTCAAAGCTATCTCAGATCGCATAGCCAGTATCACTGTACAGCTATCAAATACGTGCAAACTGAACATCTCTAATCGCATAGCCAATCACCGTATCTAGCTATCAAATAAGTACATACTGAACACAATATAATTTTACACTCCCATTTCATCGTCAAGCTAGAAGATAGACAACTTTTACGGCGACTGAAACAAGATACCAAAACATACTCCAGGGAATAAATGAAAAATAATGTTTTGGAGGGAGTGTGCTCAGCCTAACAGTTAGCTGCATTCAAAATGAAATCGGTGAACTGACTTCTAAATCAGGCGGAGACGATTTGGTTTCACTTCACAATAGTGTCATCGGGAGAGGTATGAATCCAGTTGTTCTCCCCTTGCTAAGGGTAGATAGCAGTAAAGACTTGGTAGGCGACCAGTTCAGAAGACGGGCAATTCGAATCAGATCGAAGAAAATCCCATTAATCCTGACAAGAAGGGTATACAACCAATGCATCCTCCTAATAGTCCCTTATGGAGCTGAAACATGGAACCTGATCAGGATACAAGCCTTCAAATTGAGAACCATGCAACGTACACATGAAATAATAATGCTCAACCCCACATAGAGAGACCTCAAGACAGCACAGTACATCCGGAAGAAGACAGTAGTCAGGGACATCATAGAATGCATAAGAAGAGCTCAAATAGCAATGGGCTGGCCATATTGCAAGAATGGCAGACAACCAATACATATTGCGTCTCACGACATAGATCCCAAGAGATCACATGTGCAACCGAAGCTGGCAAAGTATTTTGATGGAGAGACGAGCAAGACTAATTCAGAGAGTACTGGCTCTGCGACGTCCATGATAGAGAAGTGTTGTGAATCCTTGGGAAGGTCTATGTCCAACGATGGACGTTGAGAGACTGTTGATGATGATGATGATGATGATGATGATGATGATGATATTTTTTGGAATAAAAACTTGTCTGCCAACCATGGAAATCAGCATTAAATATCCCGTTTTTTTTTCATTTTATTTGGGATCCAACGTTCACTATTGGCAGCAATTACGTAACTTCTCTAGCCTCTAACAAGGGCTACTACTTTGTTTGAAGAATATCAGGTTTTGACTAGGTTCATAATAGAGAGTCACCTCTGGAGATTGAACTCGCAATCAGTTTTTCAAACTCAAAAAATATTCTCACGCTACATAAATGTACCCGCCATAAAAAACCGTTCAAAACGCTCCTAAAAGACCAAAAGATGCTAAAAGTTGTCAAAAAACCCCGCCCGCCTTGATTCAGCGCTCTTTTGCTTTGCCAAAACGAGGAACGTGCTAAATTTAACGTGAAAAGCTCTAAATTGGCAACTCTGCTCACGATATGATCAATAGTCTGTGAAATTCACCTTCTGACCATTTGTATATTGTAGACACCATGTTTATGTTACAAGCATTTGATGAAGAGAAAGTAGCGTATCTGATAGCGTATAGGAACCCGCCCACCTTTATTTCAGCGGAGAATATTTAGAAAAAAAACAACACTGATTGCTGCAGGGTCAAACTCCATTCCCACCTCTATTCCGACTGAAGATGATTACAGCAGCTTTTGTATTGTATCGATAACAAAAAACGACACTTTAATCATGTGTGAAGGAGGACCTTCGGAAATTTACAGACAATAACAAGACTGATGATAGAATCGGAACTCAACTTGCTATGAACAGATTCAAGTGGCGAAATCATCTAAGTATCACAAAGATACAATTCAATATGAACGAGGAGGTGAATCTACAATGATAATATAGTGGTAAAGCAAGAAAAAAATGACAAATATTATATGGAATACAAATCTTGTATATATATATAAATATATATATATATATATATATATATATATATTGTATAAATTTAATTAGTTATTAGAATGATATAAGCTAGTGTGTATCTGTCATTTTCCTTAATATATAAGACTTTTCACTTGAGCGTTGTCAATAAGACGATCTCCTTGCAATCTCAAATCATGATGGTGGAATGTGGATTTTACATAACAATTTAAACCCGTCATCTTTTCGAGGGTTGTTCTTGTTGTTGTGTTAAGGGAACAAAGAACGTCCCAGACTTTGTACTGGGGTTTGACAAGAACACAGAATTCTTCAGATTTATCACCCAGTTTTTTCTTCAAGTACTCAACTTCTGGTCAACGTGGGGCATGTTAACAAACGTTATATTAACCCTTTGAGTGATTCAGGGGAAAAAGGCGGGTCTTATAAACCATAAAATGGTGGTTTTATATGCCATAAAACGGGATTTTATATGCAGTTGAATATTTTACAGGTTACCCTTTTATCCGAAATGCCTAAGATGAGAAATATTTCAGATTTTCGTTGTTTTCGGTTTTTCGAATATTCTCATGTACAAGATGAGATATCTTGGAGATGGGACCATATTGTGAGGAGAGCAACATTGTTTTTTTTTGTTTTTTTAAGTTGTTTTTATTTCATTTCTATTGATTACTTGGATTTTTTGTTTCATGTTGAGACACCTTAACGGAGAGCGTTATTCATTTGCTTTAGAAAAGCAAATAAGGTAGTTCTGAAATGGATCACTGAAAGAATAAACGAACAGACTAATGAATAAACCATCATCATCATCATCATCAGTCTTTTAACGCCACAATTCTCTATCATGGGCGTCGCAGAGCCATTATTTTCTGAATTAGTCCTATTCATCTCTCCACCTTGTATTTTGTCGGCCTCGGTTTCGCATGTGATCTCAGGGGATCCATGTTGTGAGTCGTGATATCCATCGGTTGTCAGTCATTTTTGCAACATGGACAGCCCATTGCCATTTATGTTTTCTAATAGATTATATGATGTCTCTGTCTTCCATTTTCTTCCTTATATACTGTGCTGTCTTGTGATCTCTCCATGTGAGGTTGAGCATGATTCTCTCATGTGCTTGTTGCATGCTTTTCAGTTTGCGGGTTTGTCTCTTGATTAGGTTCATTAAATCAATAAATGAAAAAGTCTCGGACTTTTGAACATTTCAGTCTTCAGAGTTTCCTGTTATTGTAATTTTCTCTCGAGACAAACAAAATTCAAGTTCGATAACTCTGCCTGGAAAGCTAATAATGACATCTTGTCCCCGAAAGCGGAAAAATAAAATGATATATTTTTGCTATCAAGTCTAAACCCCGATGGCGTAATAATAACGGCTTCATTATGACATTATCACGCATGCGCTGTCGATATGATTAAGAAGCTAAAGCCATTCTGCGCATGCACAAAAAGATGTGAATGCACACAGAGTAATATATTTGGATGGCAAACACGGGGAAATTGATCCATACGTATTATTATAAACCGTCACACTTTGAAAATGAAGCAAAAACAAAAAAGTTCAATGAAGCGTCCACTAGAAGCGGATAAAAATTTTGAAAAATAAAGTTTAAATGTTATTATTGGCAGATCACGTGACTACTTTGAGCGAGAGAGTTTTTGGGTAAGAAGCATCATACCAAATAAAAAATCTTTCTGTCAAGTTTTGAGTAAATTTGACTCGAATCAGCTGAGAAAATCGGTTTTTAAGACAAAAATTTTAAACACCATTATCGCTAGGTTATGTGACCCTGGGCGGGAGATGTTTCTAGGCAAGGAGCATCTTATCAACGGACACCTTCCTACAAAGTTTTGGGTAGATCTGACTTAAAACAGATGAGAAACCAGACGGAGCCACACCCACGGACGGTGCTTCTCATAAGGGAGGCGGGGGCGAAGACGCCTCTAAAATTTACGTTGGAAGATGAGAGGCTTTGATAACCAAATTGCAACACCAAAATTGCAAAAGGGATCGGGAGATGGGGGGGGGAAGGAGAGAAGCAAGGTAAGGATAAACAAAGGAGTATGGGTGAAATAGAGATATTGCTAAAGGGTAACGGCTGGAGTAGTCTTACAAAAAGAAGAAGGGTGAGAAAACAAAAAGTGATGAAATTTGAGTTGCTTTTGAACGGAAGATTTGGTCAAGAGCCAAGTCGCTAAGGGGCAACTCCAATGATTTTCTTTCAGATACTGATGTGCTTTAGATTTCCACCCTTAGTTCAGTCTGTTAGCAACGAAACAGGTATTCGAAACAGTCAACCGAAACTCTAGTTAGCATGGTTTTCTTTAGTTTCAAAGTGGGTCTGGCTGGCTGGCCACGTATAAGTCGCGTGTACAGATTGCATCAATAGAGCGTTCAGGTTTGAACATTTAAACATTTATCCATTATAACCTCCTCCAAAGTTTTTTATTCACTTGGGTTTCACTTTACAATGTAAGTTTTTACTTAATTAGTTCCTTACTTTGTGTCTGGGTGTGTTCACGTATTTTTTAAAAAGTACTTTTCGTGATTAACGTTCAACGAGAGGCGAGGGAAGAACTTATTCATTGACCATTTCTTTTTATAATTTTTTTTTTATTGGTCACCCCCAAACACAGCATTGTATCGGAAGACATTGATCACATGACGGTTTCTATTGAGTGACTAACCAGACTTGTCTTACTAGTTATGGTAAATCGGAGATGGTCAATGCCATCGACAAATAACTCTTGCCAATTTTCTTTTGGCAGTGAGCGAGCAAAAATATCTGGAAAGCAATGAAGATATTGTGGAGGATTTTCTATGTATCAGAAATCATCAACAAAAATAGAATTTTTTCCAAGAAAAAATACCAGCTCAAGATTTGGATACAGTTGGTCTGCCCCCCCGGAATGCCCCCTCAATCCCCTACTTTAAAAAAAATATAAAAAGAGTTGTTTTTAATGGGTGACTAATGTGATACTCATGCAAAATCTCATGATTGCAGCCCCCAAAATGGTAACCACGAGTACCCGGAGACAAGCAGACACACGCACGCACGTGCACAAGCACACAAAGATGAGTAGAGAGAACAAGATTCTATAGATTACGTGGCTGGTCGGTCTGGCCGGCCATTTGTGGGTCTCCAGTGATTCGATATCGTGATTTTAAATGAGGAATAAGATTGGCTGTTACAGGGCAAACTCCATCCCTACTTTCATTCCGACTGAAGATGATTACTGCAATTTGAGGATTATATATATATATATATATATATATATATATATATATATATATATATATATATATATATATATATATATATTATATATATATATATATATATATATATATATGTATATATATATATGTATATACATATGTATATATATATATGTATATATATACTTATATATATATATAAATATAAATATATATATATATATATATATATATATATATATATATATATATATATATATATATTATTAATTAATGAAAAAAAAAAACGCGTATGTACCAGAACTAAAATTATCTAAAAAAAAAAAAAAAGTCTTTTATCTCGAAACTACCAGCAGAGTATTTGTCCATTTTTGGTCCCAAATGTTTTTGAACAGAAAACTATAAAAACGAACAAATAGACAACAACAACAAAAAACGTTTTACAGGGTGTACTCGTGGAAAATTCCATGGTTGTAGCCACAAAAATGTTACCAGGGTCGCCCAAACACAACGCGCACGCACAGGCACAAACAAGCAGACAGACACAGACACACACTCGAAAACATACAGTCATACAGAGACGATCAAAGGGAGAAAACTGTAGCCCACTTGACTGATAGGTCGGGCGACTTTGTGAAGGGTTTGTGATGGTACGGTCAAACTCAATTCCTACTTCCGTTCCAACAGGAAATGATTATATCTTTCGTCATGTATGTAAAGTAATGTAGTAATGATAAAATGATTGGATGAATAAGAAATATACATAATTTCTGGCATAAACGTATTTATTTATTTGGACGGAATACACTCTTGCGTAATTGTAACATTTATTTCTGTAGATATGTAAGACTTTTAATTTAGATCAGTCAATGTTGGAACCGCCTCCGGATAACTTGTTTGTGATTTATTTACATGTATTTCATGTATCCATTTGGTTTAACGTGACGGAATGGGCAAGCAGTGAAGAGTTGACTCCCCTGAATTAGGTAAGGATTTTTTTTATTGTTACGTAATAAAAACAAAGTCAACTCCAGCCCCCGACTTGAACGGGGGTTTGACAATAAGCTGCTTAAGATGAAACATTTGAAAAAAGAATATCCTTGTTTAAGCACATGTTTTACAATACTTATTGCTGACTGTTTCTGTGGACCAAATCATCGTTACCACATTGGCACATCATTAATTTCCTCTTACACTTCAGATTGGACGGCTGCCGCCATTTTTGGTAGAATGTGTTCATATCATAATATCCTCGAAAATTCATTTCAAATTCTTTAGATTGTTGATTGAGTTTTTATTGAAAAACAATTGATTCATTCCCCAATCATATTTGTGTTGTATTTAAATATGCCAATACATTTTTGTTAGCGATAAAAGAAACCATTTCAAATCTACATTTGCACTGGCATTCAGTGTATACATACTTTTGTCAAGGAAAAAATGCACATTAGATTTTCTTGCAATGGCCCTTGAAAATCAGAGGAGACGTTAACCGATGGATATGCAATGTGAAGTACAATGTTTCAAGAAGGGTTTCAACCGTCTTTTTGACAACAATATCTTGAATCTAAAAATTATTTTTACCAACACGAATTCACAAAAGGTTTACCAAAAGATACCAATTACACATACATCTTAACTTATTAACAAATGTTGAAAATGACTCCTTTAAACCTATTTTATTCTAAAAAACGTCTCATTGGATTGGAAAACAACAGAGCGGACACAAGATCAAGAATGGATGCTCGAATGGGACTATCGAACGATGCAATTATTTCGATAGCTGAATACTGTTGTCTATGAGCACAGTGTTGTCACGTGACTAATGTTGTAACATGGAAATCATACCCTCTTACCCTTTAGGCTAAATCATTTCTGAAACATCCAGTATCTTTTACAAAAATGAATAACAATATTTGGGGAAACCAAACCGTGATATGAAAATTAATCACTATACCTGTACCTCACATATATGAAAAATCTTGACCCGTATGTGTACCAGAATTACTCATCTAGAAATTATCTAAATTCATCTAAGATAAAAGAAATCGTTTTTCTATGATTATCTGAAAAATTCCCGTACAAGATTTGGGCATTGTTGGTCCAAAATGATATAAGAAAAACTTTTTTGAAAACAAAAAAAGATGGTTTCTAGATGGTGCCTAATGGTGTACCCATGCCTATTTTCGAGGTAATAGCCCCCAAAGTGTGGCTAGGAGCACCCAGACACACACACACACACACACACACACAGATAGACAAAGACACTCAAAGAGGGTTCTTTGTGGGGCCAAGATGATTCGATTATTTTCAACGGGAATGATCTTGACTATTGTAGAGAATATCAGTCTAGTGGGATGATTTAAAGATTTTTTATGTGATAATTATTGTTTTAAATATCTTGATAAACGCAGCCTTAATAAGACTGTCATTAATGGTCTTACCATTTGTTATTGCTGGAAATCATTCGAGTGTTTATAAATATAACTCCAAAATGAATTGGACAAAGAAGAAACAATGCTCAAGTAATTACCCATACTCAATGTCGACTGAAGAAAGTTGTAGCAGTGAAATAAACAGGACTGGTTAGTCGTTCAATTGAAACCATCATGCCACCGACGTCGTTTGTCAGAATAAATTGTTGGTGGTGATCAATGAATAAGTTACTTCTCCCACCTTTTGTTGGGCAGTGAAAAAGTCCGAATAAAAAAAAACTCAAACCAAATTACGGCAACATAGGATATTTTAGTGCCGTTATAACGGATTTGCCGTTGATAAGGGTATAATAACGATGTGCATTGATATGAGAGATCAATAAATACAGTCGACTCCCATTACTACGGCACCCTGGGGGGCTTAAAAATGCTATTATTACGAATTCTCCATTATAACAGGTGGATCTTAAGTGAAATGTATAAATAATGTGAAAGCAAAAACTACTCTAAAAAAGTAGATTTACCTATCTCAAGTCGAAAGGTAATGCTTCGAAAACTTCATATTCTCTTGCAAATAATTTATCTCAATCTTGTGAGCGTATGAAAAATAACGCTTGTCTTTGGAGAGTGCCGTTAGAACAAGAGTATTTATCAGCCCTGGATTAAACCAGAGCCGGGCATGTAGCATATGTTATGAACAGGTCCAATTTAAAAAAAAACCCATACACGTAAGTATTAAAAATATATTTTCTACTCGTGAAGTAATTGATTTTTTCAGTTTGTATACCTATATTTTTTCTCATTTCCGCAACCATTGGATATTATGACAAATGCATCTGACATTTCAGCAATAATATTTCTATATTGTTATTTTCATATTTATGCAGCGGCTATGACTTCGGTTTTAGATGCATTTACATGTATCTAACAGATACTGCACTACCATTAGTTACCGTTTTAAAATAATGACCCATATTTGAAGGGGGTGGTTAGATTAAATCGCTAACCATAAACTGGTCAGGTTAGTCACTCAATAGAAACCGTTGCGTTGCCAACATCTTTTGACAGCATGAGTCAGTAGTGATCAATGAAAAAAGGTGGGATGATCAATGAATGAGTTCCTTCCCTCACCTTTTGTTAAATCACTAAAAAGTCTGAATTAAAAAATAAATAAAGTGGGCACAAACAAGTGAACAATTTAGCATAAACTTACAATGTAAATTGAAACCCCTCTGAACGCCTATTCGGCGGATGAATTAAAAAAGAATAAAGATATTTTCTTTAGACATAATAAGTTGCAAATATTTAAAATGCCAGGCTTCTAGCTCCCTTAGTACGGCTTGCACGAGTGATACCCACATGACCCAGCAGTCAGCCAGACCAGGTTAAAAACTGAAGAAACAGTTCAGGCGACAGTCTTAATTGGAGGTTCCTAACACCCATTCATTCATAAAAGCTGAGGGTACTATAGTACTATATCAATAAAGCTAATGCAGAATCATTGGATCAGAATTGATAGCTTGCAAGCATTTAGCATAGGGTCCCTGAAATCGCAGGGCTTGTAGCATACGCTTCTCTTGTTATTTAGTTACTCCGACCGAACGATTTTTTCTCTTCCCTTTCTTTCAGTATAAGGTAATAGTTGATTGATTGATCGGAAAACCTGCAGGTCTTAATACAAACAATAAACACCACCTAACGAACCTTTTCTTAGCAAATGGTGCCCTTCCCTCGTCCGACTGACAAGTTTAATTAACTGATCGATATAGAGATAGATAGATAGATAGATAGATAGATAGATAGATAGAAAGATAGATAGATAGATAGATAGATAGATAGAGAGAGAGAGAGAGAGAGAGAGAGAGAGAGAGAGGGAGATAGAGTGGTAGAGTATGAATATATTATAACGCTTGTGGACTTCCATAATGTTCAATGGGAGTCAACATGACCTCAACCTTCGGCCAAATGTTTGTTCTTTTCATTGTGACTGGCAAAACAAAGACATCCACAGCTATCTGAGAGTTCACTCTACGCCACTTTTTTTGCTTTTACGATGAAAGGCGAAAAGCGAACAAGGCATTCAGTATTTGTTTTGTTGCAAATGGTGTGACGAGGTAGACAACAAAATATTGGCCCGCAATGTCCATGAGAAGTCAGGTGAACCTCGAGGAATGACTATGTCCAATGAAAGTTGATGCTGACAATGACAACGACGATAGAGACAGCGCGTACCCTCTTCCTCTCTATCCCCTACGAACCAGTCTTCTGTTGGTCCGTGCACCAGGTATTGCAGTGTCAAGTTTGAAGTCATTTGGGTCAACGATTCTCGATATGAAGGGGGGAGGGTGATTTATGATTAAGAATCTATACTGAAATGAACACATTTTATGACCAAAAAAGTGACATTCACTATGGGACTGAATTGGCTCTCCAGACTTGGCTGGCAACTAATATAGGAGATGGACAGCTTTGATTTCATTACAGCTGTGTGTGGGATGGGGTCTGTGAGGCTATCTTGCCCTTGACACACCCATGATGAAACCATCTGGGGTACTCCAACGACCCTTCAGTGGGTTACAAGACAAAAAAACAAAACAAACTCTAATTTGAACAAAAATTGCAGACAATTTACCCTACCCTCGTCAAGGCATATCGTAATTAAAAACCGTAAACGAAAACTGTCCACTTATATCAACATAAGTTTCTTCAGTTTTTTGGTGATTCTGGTTGGGTGGCTTGTTATGTATGCATACATGAGTCATTTGTCCAGGTCTTAATCATAGAGATAAAAAGTTGAAAATCTTTTTTTCAATACCTTTTAGTGATCTAACAGGAGGCGAGAAAAACCTTATTCATTGATCACTCTTTTATCCATTCTTTTTAATTGATCACCCCAACACGACATGCTACCAAAAGACGTCGGTCATGAGACTATCTGAGCGACTAACCAGACCAATCTGACTTAGGTTTGGTAAACTCATTTAGCACAGACTTCGGAATAAAATGACAAATATCTTTTCTTATTTCAGTGTGATATTACAAAAAGATGCTGGTCTGGATTCTTCCTTCTATTTCCCACGTGAATTGCAGGGTATCACGATGAGTTTAAGACAAGGCCCCAAATGGCCTGAACTCACAAAAAAAGGCTAAAAAATGGTTAAAAACAGGCCCCAAATGGCCAAGATGTTCGCGTTAATACAGTGCTTTTTTTTTCAATGCCGAAACAACAAACGCACCGAATTGTTAACACTGTGATGCACAGGCCACAAGACTTGATTTTCCCTGTCGCGCCCTCAATCCAACGATGCTTTGGTGGGTCGTGTATGTGACAGACAGGCAATGGGGAATGAGTCTTTACTTCACGCCATTGATCCAACAACCTGGGAAATTGTCCTCTTGCCTGGACTCTCAAATTTATGAAATTGTGGGTTTCTGAACAATCGTTGGTCTGTTGCCATCGTCTTCAGGTAGCTGAACTATTCAATTATCTGGCACTGGATACATATGAGGACTGACTTTACTTCGATAATTTCTCTAATTTTCTCATTACTCGCGAAGTCCTTTCACGTCTGATCTGTTGGTCGTCTGAGACATCTCATCTCGCAGATAGTGATCTTTTCTCATCTTGGCTTGGATATGCAGGGCCTCTATCCTGTGCACAATCACATATCATCTGTAAAAGTTCTCTGTCTGTTCACACGATACCTACAAAAGTTCTCAACGAATTTTGATAAAATTTCATGGGAGAAATTTCAATCGTTTAGAGAAATATTTGAAATCCATGCATATTTACCCAATACATTATAGCTAACTGTTTTCATGAAAAAAAAATGTCTTTAGACGTACCCTGTTCGTCTGCTCGGTATCTCAAGAAGTTTTGAAAGAATTTCAATCAAATTTTTAGGACGAACAGTAAGCGATTACAAAAAGCAATTAAAATTCAGAGCAGATTCATGCACAATTATCTCCCCATATTTGTCCGAACGACAAAATATCGCAAAAATGTCTCTGTTTCTTCACAACTCAAACAGTTCCAAATGAGGTATTTTGTAGTTGTGTACAGTTAGGAGGGACACAGGGGAGATAATTGTGTATGAATCCGTTTTCCAATTTTTCATGACTTCGTTCATAGCTTTTTGCGTTCACTCCAACAAACTTTCATCGAAATTCTTTTGGAACTTTTGGAGATACAGAATAATCAGGGTAAAATAAAATACCTCAAGCTCAAATTTGTATTTCATTTTTTTCGTCTTTCTGTCTACACAATATCTCCAAAAGTTCTCAATTAATTTCAATGAAATGAAGAGAAACGGTAGGCCGAAGGCTACGAACGAATCCAGGAAATTTCGGAGCAAATACACGCAAGATTATCTCGTCTACGACCTTGCTAACTTTCGGCAACAACACAGTATGTCCCAAAGTTCTGTCTGTCCACCTGATATCTCCCAAAAATTTCGATTAATTTTGATTGAATTTTGTGGAAGAGTTGGCAATCGTTTTGAAAAAATGTGATTGAGTTTTGGAGCGGATCTATGCGTCGCTATCTATCCTCACCGCACAATATCTTAAAAATAACCCAGTCTGTACACATGGTATCTCCAGAAGGTTTCGATAAATTTCAATTATTTTTTTTGAAGATTGGTCAACGGGCTAAAGAAGGTATCATGATATTTTTTTGTTGACCCATGGAAAATTATCCCCAACGTCCTTGTTGACTGCCTACAACCCTGAATAGCCCCGAAGTTTCTCTATTTGTCAACCTGGTATCTCCAAAGGTTATCGATGGATTCCAGTGAAATTTTTTTGAATCATGAACAGTATTCTATTGAAGAAGTGATTGAATTTTGGAAAGGATCCATCATCAGATGTCTCCCCAACGTTATAGCTATGAGTCCACACTGTTTCTTTTCATTCGATTTATGACTGATTGTAAATATCTCGAAGTGATTTGCTCTGAGGCAAATAGTTCTTCCGTTATTTTCGATGTTCCCCTCCACCGATATACCAGATGACAAAATTGTTATCATCCTGACCATACCATAGAAACAAAAATGGCTGACATCTTTATACCAAGCTGGCAAGTGACACATACCGTTTAATGATCCTTAGACCATATATTAACAAAATGTGAAGTCAAATTTAGGCGTCCCAATTGAGCATCCAGGGATTACATCAGCTCCAAGAGTACTAATAAGGGGATACAGTCAGTGTGTAACATCGGAGCCCAGGAGAGGTAAGGGGTCGAAGGGAGTTGAAGAGGCCTTAGACTTAAACTTCGTAGTCGATATGACATGTCCATTTATAAAGAAAACCTGGATTCTATCATTTAAGTGGAGACTCACAGCTGATTAATCTTTTTGAATTAGATCTCTGTAATTTTTACAGTTGTTTTTATCATGTTCAATTACCTTCAAAATCATTTTTTATTGATTTTGATCCATAATCTTTTTTCTGTTCCTTTTGGTGTCTGTATATACGGGGGTGATTGTGGGGGTATTTTTGAGTGATTGAAACTTCGTACGGATTTGAAATTTGAGTATATTATTCAGACATACGAATACGTAGATTATTTTTCAAGAGGAGTTCTTTGGAAGAAAAAATCAGTGATTGGCGAGGCGTCACATTCTTGAAAAAAATAAGAGAAGAACCAACATAAAAAATTTGAATTTTTATCAAAACCATTTCTGAGAGAAAAAAAATGGAAAAAGTACTTTTGCAAGTGCCTTGCCAACACATTTCTCAACAAAATGGCGTTCGTTTCATAAAACTCCGTTCATGAATAAGGCACGAGAGCTCATGTAAATTTGAGACATATAACCTTGAAAAAAATCGAGGTTCAAGTTTTCATAATAAAAAAATTCTTTGTGTATTTCAATGTTAAATTTATTCATTCTACTTTATACAAAATATTTACCTTATTTACATTTCTTTAAACAATATTTACATAATGCATCTATACAATATACAACATTTACATGGTATGAGAAACCTTTTTACTAAAAGATGTTACTTCTGCTCGGGTCTCACTGTATGCTGAACCATATATATATATATATATATATATATATATATATATATATATATATATATATATATATATATATATATATATATATATACATATATATATATATATATATATATATATATATATATATATACACACACACACAAACATATGTATATATATATATACATATATTTATATATATGGATGGGATAATGGAAAGTCTATAGCCACACTGAAGAGTTGTAATACAACGAAACATCTGCCTGTAGATAACACAATAATTAACACTCCCTTGTTCAGGGTCGAGTACTCTTCAAGTGAGGTAACTCGTTCATCGAAAGCTTATGCAATGCTCTCCGATAGGAATAGAGCTCTAGTGGATGAGGAACATATGCAAAATAGATATATCTTTTATATTCAACCTCACTGACCGTCCAGTTCCGTGGAGCAGAGGCAGGATACCGGCCTCCACGTCTGAAGCGAAGGTTTCAATCCTACCTCGTGTTACTGGATAATGGATAGTCTAAAGCCACACTGAAGAGTTGTAATACAACGAAACAGCTGTCTGTGGATGACACAATAATACACACACACACACACATATATATATAAAAACTGCCTTAGGAATAAAAAATATTTTTCTCAAATGCTCTTCTATCACATACCGTTCGAGAGGAAAGCAATTTTTCTATAAGTAGTAGTAATAAATAAATATATATATATATATATATATATATATATATATATATATATATATATATATATATATATATATATATATATATATATATATATATATATATATATATATATATATATATATATATATATATATATATATATATATATATATATATAAAAGATTGATTAAATCATTGTAATTTCTCCCTCAACAGAGCCTGGATATGACGTGCTAAAAGGGTTACAGCAGTTGTGAACAGGATGGCCAAAAGAGGAGGGTTTTTGTGCATGTGTGTTTGGGAAACAGCTTTGCATTGACTTGGAAAATGCCTATCGGAGGCTCTGTAGATCTGTGTCCGCGTCTGACTCGGGTTAAGTCACCGTGAGCAGATAAAAGGTGTTGATCAACCAAGCTTTGATTCTCATGGGTATGTTGGAGGTGTTTCAAGAAGAGAGACACTGTATAAATACAGTTAATCAATCAACAGTGTATAAATATTGACCTAAAATCAGGACGCCATGAAAGAATTGTATTTCTAAGAGTGATAAAGGAAAGGTCTGTTAATCAGGGTTAGGCCACATGGACAGAAAGATGGTGTTGATTAGCCAGATCTGGATCAAGGGGTCATAAAACCTTTACTCACGGGTTGTTGCAAGGCGTTAATAAAACTAATCGAAGTCACCATTGCTGAAATTCCCTCGATTCTCCAGACATCCAGGCGCCAAGAGTAGACATTCGATGTTAAGGATGATAATCGCTAGCTTAATCATTAGCCGCTCAATGTTTATGTAGACATTGGTCTTTCCCAGGATTCGTCAGACCTCTCTATCATGGGCTTCGTGGAGCAAAGTTTAGTCTAGTTAGTCATGCTATTTTATTTCTTGCTGGCCAAAGTTTCATTTATGATATCTTATGAGTCATGATGTTAAGCGGTTGTCTGACCTTCTTGCAACATGACCAACCCATTGACATTTTAGTTTTCAAATGGATTCTATATCTTTGACCTGCTTTCCTCTATCATTTCGGCTCTGGATATGAAAACTGCAGGCAATGAATTGGCAGGGAAAGAATCTGCACTTATCTCTTTACCGTGGGGGCTGGCGTCGTGGCTCCTGAAAGCTTATCAATGAAAGTACCAAAATTGCCACCTGAAAGAACTGAATTTCGGAAGAAAAGTACCAAATATAATATGTATATCTGATTATCTTTTATAGCTACAATTGCATTCTTTTTAGACTGATAAATACCTAGACACAAATTCAGTTCTTCAATCGATTTGCAGATACCTAATCTAACTAGAATTGAAAAATATGTCCGGCGTGCACGTCTTGAGATTACTCAACAACTGGTCAATGTACAGAATCGACATTCACCATAAATATTACTATATCATAGATCTTTATTCGTAGTTTCTATAAATTACCCCCTTGACTTCCACTGCTTAGAAATATCAGAAAATCTATATAAAATATCCTAATTGGCAAGACAGAGAAGAAGTAACCGGAATACTTCAAAGCCATAGTTTTGTACGACACATTGAACATCATCTCACCTGAAAACACGCCATAAAATTTGACTACTTCGATACTTGCACCTGTGGAACCAGTACAACTAGTATAATAAAGGTTGCAAGGTATACTCACCAGTTATACCAATATCGCTATTTTTTAGCTATATCTAGCCTCGAAAGAGCTAAATTGGCCCCCTGCTTCATCTTGAGCTAGACACTTAACCTTCACACGCACAATGTGTTACGTGACAGAAAACATAATAGAATAGAATATCTTGGCGAATATAATGCAGATAACCAGTTAAAAATATCTTCATATTTTATCACGATTTTAAATCAAATTAGTAAAATTGAAGAAAAGTATCAAAACTTCACAACGTCAACGAAAAGAACCATATCGCAGGGAAAGGAGTGGATTCGATACGAAAGAACCAAATGCAGCAACGCTGGCTGACATTGGTTGGCTCTGATCAATAAGATATCAGAGATTGAACTGCGTGATTGAAACGTGTTGTCACTGATGTAATTTAGAATTCAGTGGAAAAAAAATATTTGCGTGTGTTGCTATGATTGTGTCTCTGTTCCAGCACTCCTCACCATACCATTTTGTTCACAGATTTGAAAATGGGCAACAGTACTCCGCTGGAGCCATTTTAACACCTACATTCTTCAGAATTTGATGTTTCCTAGATTTTTTTTTACTCAACTTTAGATACTACGATATTGTTAATTTTCCAAATTTCATTGAAGTATTGCAATATTATCATTAATTTTGACGAGTTTTCCATTGTTGTCCAGTGATATCATAAATAGAATTTATTCCGACCGTATTTATTCTTCAATGGATTTTTTCACGTGATTTAATTTCGACGCTACCGGTGTTCAGTTATTGACTGTGATGGCGAGTTTTTCTTTCCTCTTAAATCTTATTGTTGCTATTTATTTCAACTTCACCCAAACAGTCACTGTATAACAGTGAGTGAGCACAGATCAGAAATTAAAAAAAAAACAAGTTCTTGACTAGACACGAACTTGTGTCTCTTCTCTTTTGGAGAGCTGCCTAGTAGCAGAACAAGTTTTTTCCATTTAAAGACGACGTCAAAAAATGAAAACAGACACATTTTAATTCTGATCCCTAGCAAAAGATACCCACTTGAAAATAAAAACAAAAAGCAAAACAAAACAAAGCACATGACCCTATTCCGATACGTGTTCTCAACCCACGAGCCCGATCCAGTGTTTGATGCTGAGCTCTGAAAACTTCAGACAGCTCTACGAGTTCGATTAGCATTAAAACTCACCATTACAGTCAATAATAGAATACATTTAAAGAAAAAAAAAACATTTTAGAAGATGTCTGGTGAAGTACTGATGCAATTTTCTAGTCTGTGAACAAAACAGTATGGCCAAGAACTGGATCATACGAACATACAAACGTATAAACAAACACACCTACACATGCTCATATGGAAAAAGGATGAAACCCTTTGCCACCTTTGGTGGATTCGGTTGTTCATTATTCCCAATGACACAATGCAATTAAATTTTTGTTCTTTAATAGTGATTCTTCTTTACTTTTTTCCTGTCTTGCCAATGTGTAAAGTACGTGTGAAAAGCATAGAAAATGGTTATTATACCGTTCAAACTTTGCTTTTGGGACCAAGAAAGCGATATCTATATGTAATTGCTTTTCTTACTTTGTGATTTAAAATGTGCTAATTCACCCATGGCTCAGTTGTGGATAAGTAGATTTCAAATCGTGACCATCCTAGTCACAAAAGCAAAGCTCGAAGGGAATTTTCTATTCTTGTTTGACGTAGTCAATAGCAAAATAACACATATTACCCAGGAACAAGACAAAGTAAAAATATGTTGCATTGTGTTATGCAACACCAAAATTTCCATGGTCTCTTCCGCCTCCGTTTTTCTGTGTTTCAAAAAGCGGCTGTGGTCGATACCATAGCTTTATCTTACTATACACCATACCACTTGCTATGTACTTTGTAACCAGTTGTTTGACCGGCTCTCTGGTGGCATTGAATCGATTGGTTTTAAGTAGATATTTATTAAGCTTTGGTCCATCTGGCGCAGAGCCATCATTATAAATTGTATGTCAATAGTTTGAAACAACGCGTTGTTTAGTGTCCATTTATTAGTTGTTACATATGACTCGAGAACAGGCTTGAAAGATTGACCATAAATGCGCTAGTGCATCATGAAGATCTAGAAAGAGTTATGTTGCTGACTTCTTTTCAAGTTCGAATCTAAAATTGAGCCTAAGAATATCTTGGAGTTTGTTGATCAGCGTTTCCCCACCGGGAGAGTTCACTATGGGTTCAGCAAGAAATAGAGATAAATAGACTATTTACATGCAAATGAATTTTTGAGTCAGTCTTGCGTGGGGTTTTATATCTGCAATTTAATTTTACTCGCGCGGTATACTCCTTAAGGCTTTTCAAAAAATTCAGTCTTCTTTTAAAATCAAATGTTTTGTTACTTGATAAATACATTTTGCAGTGCCTTACAGTGTTCAGCTAATTTAAGCGATGAAACGTGTCTGCTTAGTCTCCTTTTAAAAGCAAGGGCCAGTTCACTCGAGAATGTTTGAATATCAGAGCGTCTTTATGTCGTAAAGAAAGATGACCTTTAAATAGAGAATTTTAGGAAAACTTAGCATTAAACAATGTCTTGGTTCAGACGACATTTCTTGAACTTTCTTTGTGGCATCAGATGGATTTAGCACCCCGAAACCTTTTAAAGAAAGATTTATAAACTGTTTGACTTTTGAGGTATTTTGATTTTTCATCTTTATCTTGGCTAATGGGCATTAGTAAGCCACCGGAGTGATTCAATCTGGATCAGGAATTTATTTTGCTTCTTTTTAATAAATCATTTCATATTAAAGAAAAATATTAAAATTAAAAACAATCTACTCCACCAGGCATTTTTTATTGTTACATTATGAAACCAAAAAAATGACTAATTGAAATTACAAAATACGATCTATTTCTGGCAAACGAATCGGATCATGGATAAAATTCCCCCGGCGAGAAAGTTTTACCCAAGATCAATATAATGAGTTAAAAGTTATCTTTAGATAAAAAACCGTTAATATTTCATGGTTACTATCAGCGTATCAGATTTCTCCATAACGGCATCGCCGGAAGAATTTATTTGGCTTCTCACAGATATTGGGCTTATCGGAACAACAGTTCTGGGTACTGTCGAGTAACAGTGACTAATTTTTGATCATGGAAGATCCCTTCCCATAAGATGAAAAATATTTCAAATATATGATATCTATTTGTTTAAATTGAAACTCTCGTTAAGTAAATTCTTTTCATCGGTGCACGTACGGTAGAGGTGATAAAAGGTACTTCAGAGGTTTGATCTCATATTTTCTACAACTATAATGTAACGAAACTTGAAGAGTGGTCAACTTTATTAAACAAGGACTTGTTCACTTCGAAATGTTTTAAAAGCTGTGTGTGAATCTGGACAAAAGAATCATGAACATCTCGGTACAACTGGGAATCTGACGGCTGAGTAAAGAAAGGGTTCTAAATAGGGTGCTTGAGCCGAGAGGGGAATTGCAGGAATAGTTTCCAGAAAATAATTAGCCGGAGTTTGCTAAGTGCTTCGAAGATGGAAAATGTTTGCAGGGGCTAACATTCAAAGTAGACATTTTTCATCACGTGATTCAGCTGAACAAGTCTCTGCAAGGGCCTGGAGAAATATGTATTGACTTGAAGTGACAATATTCTTAGATTTAAAAGAAGACTGAATCTTTTGAAGGATCATATTACAAAAGGAAATCTTGAAATGTTTCAACTACTGCTCAGGCTTAAAAGCGAAGAAGGATATCAGCAAAATTCAACCCTTATTGAGACCCTCCTGGGAAGACTGTGGATCAAAATTGAACTTTATTTTCTCCCTTTTCAACAGACATATATAGTCGGGTCATAGATCAATAATCTGAATCTTCTGCTCATCTTGGGAACTTGACTTCAAGTGAAGAGGAAAGACTACGTGAGTTACAATCTGATTGTACACACAAGATGTGATTTACTGACTTATTTCTGGACAAGTTATGGCTTTCTGTTGAAGAAGAGTATCATACCATTCATAGATGAGCAATAAATATGAAGCTGCAGTTCGTCTTTCGTGTGAGAACAAGCTTTTGTTCTTGTTTAACAAGCATCAAGACCAACGACTGAAATCGGCTCTACACAGATGAAAATGAATTCGTTTGAGTTTATTCAGAGTTCGACCCTAAATTGAGAACTTGTGTACCGAAAAGCAGGTTCAGCTTTTTCATCAGGAAAGCGAAGTTCATGATCAAAATTGGCTCCAAAAATAACGTTGCCTTGACCCATATGACATTTCGCCATGATTTATCTCCTACCTTTTCAACATTGTCAATAAAAGATTAAATTATTGTAGATATTACCTATTTGTATTTTAATTACACGTGTTGAATAGAATGTTGGTTATTGATAGTGTTCTTTTATGAATATAGATATCTTTGATTTTTTTTCTTGTGCGAATGAAAACCTCCTTATGAGGTTTCTTGAACTAGTAATCCTATTTTCTGTGTTTTTTCGTTTATAAACTTGAGAAAAAATCAAACTATTTTTGGCTCAAACCAGTTATAAGGAAATACATTATGTTTCGCTTACGACAGTTAAAATCAGAAAAAAAAATCAGTGAAGAAATATAATAATTTTTTTGTAGGGTTTCGCTGAGACATGAAAATTATTTCAATGGTTCTCTAATGGTGATAAGATTGAGAAACGCTGATCTATATAGTTGGTAGTAAGTAAGGTGGTTATTGGGGAGTGGTACCATCAAGCTGGTCACGCACTCGAGAATAGGAAGCTGTAATAGTTTACTTCATAACCGATCTCTGATAAGATCTAAAACAGATCTAATCTGCATGTAGATTCGAATCTGATCTCTCAAGCCGCTCACTCAGATTTTCTCATTTATATACAGATCAGTTTTCTTGATCATAACGGGGTTTTTACTTAATTTATTATATTTATTAGATACTGTCAACCAAAACGCCAACATAGTTTTCTTGAGTTTTTAGATAGAAATAACATTACCTTGACCCATATGACATATAGCCTTGATTTATCTCTTACCTTTTCAACATTGTCAATGAAAGATTAAGTAATTGTAGTTGATATTGTCTGTTTTCATTCTGTTTATATGTGATAGGATGTTGGTTATTTATAGTTTTCTTTTGTGAAGATATCTTAGATTACTTTTTCTTGTGTGAATGAAAACCTCCTTATGAGGTTTCTTGTACAAGCAATTCAATTTTTTTTTCTCATTGGCAATAAACTTGAAGAAAACAAGTTATTTTTGGCATAAACTAGTTATCAGAGATAAACAGGTTGGGAAAAGCTGATTTTCCTGGTACATCTGAAATTTTGGAAATATATTACATTCTATTAAAAATGTATAATAAGTGACTTTAATCATCGACGTTTATTTTATTGAAATATTACTTAATTTATTGGAAAGAATACTTATCTTATTGCAAATGATTTCAATAGCAATGTCTGACATCTGGAAGCAACGAAAACATATGATTTAGCAACACTGATTAAGGCACATGTCTAACATTTCGGTATGTCAGTCGGTGAGTGCTTAATCTATGGAATATACATACTACAAAAGTTGGTATATCAATCTTACACAGAAATAGGAGTAGGAGTGAAATCTAATACTGACATAGTCAGGCTTGTTATAAGGGGGTTTTGAGCCTTTAATAACAATAGTGTCTTGCCGAGAAGATTAAGTGATCTTTGAGTACGATTTTGGATTAGGATATAATGCTGCTCAAGCTGCTGATAATATGCCTTAGGAGTGGAAACTACTTCAGTGCTCACTGTTCACCATTGGTCCAAAAGGTTTATGGATACCTGTAATGAATCTCTCGAGAGAGGCCAAAACCTGTTTCTGACGATGAAAAATTATTGACATCAGTGTGCAACGACCCCTAAACAACGGTTGGACGGCTTTCTGGAGACATCAAGTCCATATCACATCATCCCAGGGTAATAACAAACTTTAAAAGACCGGAACATGGGTCCCACATGAACTGAATGAAATGTATCATGCGAGATCCCCCCAACTCTCAGTTGACTGTGTCTAAACTCAAATACAGGCAGATCGAACAAGACGATTTCAGACACACCCATGCGCACACGTGCAGGTTCCCACAATGAGGAAGAATTAGTGCTGCAACCTATCCCCGAGGGAAGATTTTTGAATAACCACTGTCCTTGGACTATGCAAGCCAAAAATGACTTTAGGCTTTGTTCCTGGGGATCTGTCATCTATGTACTACCCCTTCTTTTCCTCAAAGAGAGTAGCTTCAGAGAATGTTGAATAACTTGACTTATTAGAAATTTCTGAAAATACCTTTTTTCATCGTCGGTATGATAATGGTTAACAAACTTGTGATTATCACTATTACTACCTAAAAGTGTTCTATTCTCATTGGCTTCCTCACTTCTGTGGCCTTGTGTCAAACTAGGTTGAACTTGGCAAATATCCAGGATATTTCACTTCAGTATATATAGTGTAACCACAATATAGTTTAGCTTAGTTTGACACGAGGTCACTTAGTGAGGATCGAACTCATTGCAGTAGTAATAGCTAGGATCACAAAGGTATTAACAATCATTACACTAATTGTGAAAGTAGAAGTTTCATGAAATAAGTGAAATGTTCAGAGATTTTACAAATGACAAGTTTAACAACCTTACTGAAACTTGCACCCAAAGGTGCTTGCAACAATATCCCTAGGGAACTCACATTAAGATTGGCCTTGTGTCATATTTTTCCCTGAGAAGGTAACTAAATAAAATCATTTTCTGTGTTTTCTTTGTTGATGGAAACTACTTAAAAAGAAAAATGAACGAATTGTATAGCTGCAGGAGGCCAAAGAATTGATCAGTCGACAAGCTGGAATGGAGACAACAGCGAAAAAGTGAAAGAGAACTATAGCTCAAATTATTCTTGGACTGATAATGACTCATCTCGAGGGGGATGTGGGTGGCTTAACGGTTAAAATCACAGGAAATGGAAGCGGCAAACTGAGTTCAATATCCGGCTTGGTCAGTTTTGCGTTCACTTTGAACCAGTGCGCTTGAGAAAGGCATAAATCTACTCCTACTTCGCCAGCTATTGGTAGATAGCAGGGCAGTAGAGGTCCTCAAGCTCTTTACAACAGACTATCAGACTAGTACCTTGGACCAGCAAAAAACTTGCAATTAGTACACAAAACAATTATTAGACTTCTAAGGATTGCCCGGGAAAATTTGATGGAATCATTGCCTCATGTGTCACACATCACATGAGGCAAGCTCATTGCTCCATGTGTCACACATGAAACAAAAAATCATTGCCTCCTGTGTCACACTGCGCATGAGGCAAGTTCATTGTCCAATGCATCACAAACATGACACAAAATCATGGCCTCATGTGTCACACATCACATGAAGCACATTGCTCCATGTGTCTCACACACGATACAAAATCGTTGCCTCATGTGTCACACTGCGCATGAGGCAAGTTCATTGTCCAATGCATCACAAACATGACACAAAATCATGGCCTCATGTGTCACACATCACATGAAGCACATTGCTCCATGTGTCTCACACACGATACAAAATCGTTGCCTCATGTGTCACACATCACAAAAAGCAAGATCATTGTTCAATGTGTCATACACATGATACAAAATCATTGCTTCGTTTGTCACACAACATATGGACAAAATTATTGCTTTTTGTTTCACGCAGCATAGACAGAAGCATTGCTTCGTGTATCACGCAATACACGAGACAAAATCATTTATTCATGCATCACACAGTACATGAGACAAAATCATTGCCTCATGTCTCACGCAACACGGGAATAATTGAGCAGAGCTGAGTCGTTTGTAATCAGAGAATCTATTATTTAGATAGATACAAAATCAATTGTGTGTTTTGCTCTGTCAAACTTCCAAGCTAGAGTTGAATTTAGTTTTTTACCCTAGCAAAAACAAGAATAACGATACAAAAATTAGGGTCTAAGCTTATAAGTAAAATGCACTACCCCTATCATGATTTGAACTAGCGAGTAACAGATTTCTCTTCCTGGTTGAGCTAAATTAACGAATCTTATATTTTAATGGAGATCTATCACACAGATAACACACTGGCTTATTTCGTTCTGATGGATACATGTATAGAAAAATATACTCTTGCATTTGTTTTCAAAATCGTATATACCACCCAATACTCACCATCACTGTCAATAATCAAACTACCATAGCGTCAAATTTGGAGTCATGTAAAAAAATTCCGTCATAGAATTGATATAATCAGAATAAATTCTACTTTTGACATCGCTGATGTTTTCCATTGGGAAACATCAAAAATAGAGTGATAACATCTAGAAACATAGATTCTGGAGAACCTAGATGTTATCCATGAACCTGTCAAAATAAGGCCTCTCCCAAATCAAAAAAAAGAAATTTTCTTAGAAATTGAAAAGAGAAATCTAGAAGGAGTCAAGTGGAGTACTGATGCCAATTTCAAAGTCAGAAGAAAAAAGAACAGTATGGCTATGAGAGCTGGAACTCACCAATGCATGAACGAACACACAGACCAATTAAAATAGGCTCATCTTTGATGGCAACGGGTGTTCAATTTTAAAATTTTAGTTATCATCTTTAGTTGAAAACGAAGTTAGATTGGAGTTTGACTCTGCAACAGTCAGGCTTAGAAGAGGCATGAATCCAATCTTCTCTCAATCGTGGAAAAATAGCAGGATTGTTGTAGTCTTTTTAGCTGTAAGCTATCCCATCTTGGGAGTTGAGCTATCAACAGACCAAGCCGAAAAAATACCCCCACCAACCCAAAAAGAAACACTTTTCCTACGGAAACAGCGATTGGGCCTTCATGGATGGTTTGAGTATAGGAGATAACACCATTGCCTCGTTTATCAACTGAGTTTATGTTGAGTAACACTGATGGATATAACACTGGCGGATCCAGAATTTCAAGCAGTGGATGCAATTTCCTTTTTACTCTGTTTAATTGGACAATTGATATCATGATTGTTTTTCAGGTCAATTTATGATTACTTGGGATAATTCGGGGTTTTTTTTATCGATAAAATTTCTTCATGAGGTGTTACAAAGACATCAATAAAAGACCAAAAAAGAAAACAAAAAAAACAAAAACAAAACAAACAAAACAAATCGTGCTTCACCCCAGTATCCTCAACTGTAAATATCTAGTTCGCATTTATCTTCCCAATAGTCACTTGTGGAGCTGAAACATGGAACCTAACCTAGAGACAGATCCATTAATTGAGAACCATGCAACGTGCACATGAAAGAATTATGCTCAACCTCACATGGAGAGATCACACGACGGCACAATACATCCAGAAGAAGACAGGAGACAGGGACATCATAGAATCCATTAAAAATCTCAAATGGCAGTGGGCTGGACATATTGCACGAATAGCAGACAACTGATGGACATTGCGACTCACTACATGGATCCCCCGATATCACACGCGCAACCGAGGCCGGCAGAATATTAGATGGAGAGAGGAGTTACAAAAATTCAGAAAATACTGGCCCCGTGACACCCACGATAGAGAAGTATGACAAATCCTGGGGAAAGTCTATGTCCAACGACAGACGTTGAAAGACTGATAATGATGATGATGATATCAAATCCAGTGTGGCCAATTAGGATGCTTGTTTTTCTTTTATTTTTTTCGAATTTATGATTCCGGTGTTGACAATAAATAGATTTTTTATTATGTTTCAAAGTTCACTGATGACAATGTTTTGATTTTTTTTTTTAAATTTTAGAACTTGAGAATCGAAAACTTGAAAGATCACATCCATACTAGTAACCCCGAGCAAATCTCAACAATGGGAAGCGAAAAGACCCTGGGAAGCGACCCTGCTCGTCAGATCAATTACTTCTTACAACTCGGCGTGGCATGTTTCCTTTTCAAGCCTACCACGAAAGGCGACTTGTCACCTCTGGTTATTATTTCCAAGCGTGCTCATGCTATTTGCACATGTCTTCGGTGAAAAGCAATCAATACACATAGAAGTAAAGAGTGTACATGTGTGTACGCACACACGTATGTGTGTGTGTGTATGTGCGTGTGTGTGTGTGTTACTTCGCTTAGAAAGGCGTGGAACATATGGTTCGATTAACATTGCTATGCTGTGAGCAACAAGAAAAGAGAAATCTTGTTCAATGAATCATAGTTTCGCCCGGCTTTTATTAGGGTGTTGGAGGCCTGACGCTTAGAAGTACCGAAAATGAAGCAGCGTGAAAGTTTCTGTTCGCTTCACATTAATGCATTCAAGAAAGGCATAAATCCATCTTTCCCTCATTGTGCTATGGATAATTATCCGAGCAGACTGGCCTCTTCGTCCATGGTTGACGATTCTGAATCCAACCCTCAATGTTTACGAAGAGTATGACACCTAAAGTGCTTTAGTCCCACACTTCATCCAGGTCCGTCTCCGATTTGTCTTTCCACTGCACCCAGATAGACAGGGGCTAAATAGTGAAGTTGACGAGATGCCCAACCCTCCTTCACTTTAATCCGATCAAGCACAGCTATAACTGCAGACAGTAGAACACAAAGGGTGCATGGCGCCTTGCATTAAAAGCGTGCTCATTACTACGGATGCACTAACAAGTAAAAATATTTCACTGTATTCAAAAAGCTATGTACACTTGAAGTCTTTCTGGTAGAATGTACGGGAGGTGGTCTGATCGTGATTGAAGGAATCAAACCGAGGCCGACGAAATACAAAATGGAGAGATGAACTAGACAAATTCACGAAATACTGGCTCCACGACGCCCATGAGAGAGAATCGTGGTGAATCCTTGGGAAGGTCTATGTCCAACGACGGAGTTAAAAGACTGATGATGATGAAGATGATGATGATGATGATGATGATGATGATGATGAATAAGGAACAAAATTTGCATTAGACTTTATTATCAGCGGATAGCGGTGTCCCATCCAATTTTTTTTCTTTCATTATTTCGTTTATTTCTTTTTATTTGTTTGCTCTTTGTAACATCGGATGAGCAAGGATTTGGAACTTCACAATTTACAGTCGGAAGCACCTTCCCTGTATTTTATCGGAAAGGTTTTTACAGTCCGTTGCTTTTTACAGATGGTTGAATATTTTTGCATTGTTGTGCATCCGTAGAAGAGAGCACATCCAAGATATGAAGCACCGTATACCATAGAACCGCTTTACTCAGAATTGCAGCCATCATCATCATCATCATCATCATCATCATCATCATCATCACTCTGCATCTGAGCATGCGCAGTCGTTCCTGGATTGCCCCCTATTTTATTTTCTATCGCAGTGATTCGCAAAAGAGGGTTTATTCGCTCCCCACCCCCAGGGAGGAATTTCCAATCGGGAGAAATATTTGTTAGGGGAGGAATAGGGGAGGAATTTCCGAGAGAGTAATGGAAAGAATACCAGAATGGAAAATACTTGATGATAATTCAAAAACGATGGGGAGGGATTAGGAGAGCAAGGGCTCGCAAAGGGGAGGATTGTGACCTAGGACTCTTTGAAACCATCATTCTATTGCTTTACACAAATTTAGAAAAATGAATTCATTTCCCTTATAATCAATATCCAACTTACTTTTTGATCGATTCCTTGCGTCACAACATTCCAAGATTCAGTACAAGTCTTAGACAGCAATTCTTTGCCTGTCTTCTGGTAAATCCAGGGAGCGGTCTCTCGGCTTCAGTGGTAGAGGCCAGTACACTCTAAACTTCTGAGAACAGATTTGACCAGCTTCAAGCTAATAGAAGATTCCAACCATGCCCAATAAGTACATTAAAAGTAATAGTCATAGAAACAGTAAAAAAAACAGATCAAAAGCCTCCAGACTAATCTTATCTGCCGCTGTATTGTATCAGTAAGAGTTAAACATTCATTAACTACCAGAATATATAAAAAAAGAACACAAAAACATGACCACCGATTAGAGTGAAGGATGAGTTTAAGGGTGCCATTTTGATTTTTGCTTCCTTGATGACTTTTGGCAGCTTGATTAGTTGGGTAGACAGACGTATTTGAAACCGTCAACCAAAGCTGTCATCAAAATGGTCATCATAGGTTTTTCTCGGTTTTAGAGATGGTCTGGTTGGTTTGCTGTGTATAAATCACACTTACAGCCTTGGTGGAACTCTCTGAATTCAAGCTTCAAAGTTTCTACCTTCTGGTTGCGTCTAGCTGGCTCAATTACTTGTGTTGACGGGCGTAAACTGAACTCCCTCCGTATAGCGTATGGGTTCAAGTTCAACTTTGGAACCCATTGTTTATTTTCTGACTGCTCACTGTAGAGGGGATGTTGGTCGGAACAAAAGTTACAATAAAAAGCAATTAACAGATTAAGATGAAGGTATAAAGTGGTCACAGATCTAAAAAAAAAAAACACGTTGTAAGATGCCTGGTCAGTCAGACAATAGAAACCTCATGCAACTTATGTCTTTTGGCAGCATTAGGAGATGATCAATGAAAAATTGAAATAAGGTGTTACCAATGGATAAAAAACACGCAGATTCAACCCAGTGACAAATTTAACATGAAATTATATTGGAAATGTGATACATACATAGCCATCCATCGAGTTAGACCAATTTAGAAACTGAGAAGAACCTATGTTGACATTTTGGATGACAGTTCAGGTTGTCAGTTTCTAATCATGATTCGTAATACTTAATTGAATAAAGAGAAAATGTATTCTAACAGTTGTCCGGACTTCTGATCACGTTTTATCTGTTGTTTTTTGTTGAAACATTCTTACCTCTCGATTCGACGACCTTCTTCAGAATTACAATCTGTATGGGTGCTTATCATTCTAAATGTTGCCTCCCTGCCACGCCGTATGCTCAAACCAGATTCTGTTTCAGAGTATGAGAAACCCAGTTCATCTATGACTTTGAAATCCAAACGGATTGCTCAATCAAGATTCAGTTGTCGTGAACAAGGAGAAGAAATGTGCCAGTCTGTGGATTTCACTGTTCCAGGAGACCACAGAATAAAACAAAACAGGAACAAAAAAGCAGATAAGTATCAAGACCTAGCCTGAGGGATAAAGAAGTTATGGAACACGAAGAAGACAGTTGTTTGAGCATTGGGAGCGATCCCGAAAAGTTTTGCAAACAAAAAAAAAAAAGAGAAAAAATGGACAAACTGGAAACCTGAGGGAAAAATTGATACCCTCCCAACGACAGCATTACTACATCAGCTAAAATACTGAAAAGAATGTGAGAGAATCGAGGAGACTTGCTGACACTTAATCTTCAATTTGCTGCGACAAAGACGTAATGAGCGTAATCAGAATGATAAAAAAAATATTCTTCCATAGCACGGAATGTCTCCAGAATATTGGAAAATACTTTACCAACTGAATTACGTCGAAAAAAAAATGAATTCGTCAGGTTAGCTACTTGGTAGAAACCGTCATACAACCAATGTCTTTTGGCAGATTGCCGTTTTAGGGGTGATCAATTGAAAAATTGAAAAAGAGATTAGTAAGAGATTATTTTGAGGCACTGCTCACCAAAGAAGTTTTAATCAAAATTAAAAGAACGAGAACTTACGACGAATGTAGCATAAACTTGCATAGTAAATTGACCTCTCTGAAAACGTACGTAAGAGGGAATTTTTTTAAATCCAAAGAAAACGTTTCCATTAGACAAAATTACAGCCCTCTAGTTCCATTGGTACGGCCAGTACACGGGATACATAATCAACCAGCCAGACTGATTTAAAAACTTGAGAAACTTACTTTGATAGTTTTGATGACAGTCTTCGTTGACAGTTTCTAATAAATACATACAAATAAATAAATAAGTAGATAAAACATCACCATAAAAGAGTTACGATCAATATTGTTTTACAGAATTCGTCTGAACGACGATTTACTGCTCAAACAGACGATTACAAATGTAAATCGGCTTATATAATAAGAAACCATAAACTACAACTGTCCCCAACATAGGTTTCTTCAGGGTTCACATGAATCTGGCTGGCTGACCATTTATGTGAATATGTGTCGCAGGTGCAGATCGCGCAAATGGAGAGTTCAAACATGTATTCCTTACTATGTCTAGAAAAAAATGTCCTCAGTCAAAAAATAAACTCGCTGTTTACAATGTAAGTACATGCATTGTTTGGAAATCCGGACTTTCTTGTGATCCTACCTATCAAAAATAAAGGAGTAGCTTTCCCATTCGTCCCTAATTTTTCAATTGCTCTCCCCTAACCCTGCATGTTGCAAAAAAGACGTTGCTCACGTGACAGTGTCTATTGAGTGACTCACCAGACTTGTGGGAAGTGCTTGTCGTTTTGATCAATAAATTCCAGAATGCAATTATTTTTCAAAAGTAATCCTTATAATATAAACTAATCTCATTTGATTCTTTAATGGATCGTTGCGCCGGCGTTGTCGACGCACATGACGACAGAGTCAGCCAGGAAAGTATTTGGTAAACTTGTCTGAGGATCAGAGGGGACCTTGCTGCATATGCGTGAACAGACACTCTCCGATGGCGTTACTCAGTTGGCAGTAGGACACCTTCAGTGAGCTTATACAATGTGCGACGATCGTATTCACAGTGCTTGGACCTTCCATTTCTCCACGTAACAAGCAGTTTTTTTCTAGCAAAAGTATTCCATCACCTAGGTTTGTTAGCCCCTCCCTATTACAGTCGAAATTTGTTACCCTGCAGCTTTTGGTTTTTGCCATTGAAAAGATGGACATCATAGAAGAAAATGCGAAGAGGCAGCCGATGGGGATCCTGAAAGTAGACTTTGAAGAGTGAAAAGTGAAAGGAACAATGGAAGATTTGTATTATAAGATGTGTGTCCAAAGGGGAGTTTCCTGATTGGGACCAAGGCACTGTTGCCGTCGGTTGGGTATTGTTTCGTTAATATTGTGGTTGGATACTTTCCGAGCTGACCACGTCTTTTTCCGAGGGGTTTTGCCGAAAAGTGAAAACCCATTATAAACTTGATGCACACAGAAAAGAGCGTGAAGCAGACGGGTGACATGGACGTATATCCTTTCGTGAGTTAATTCGAAAACAAACAACGCTAGACGAATGCTACACTTACATGACAGCGCTAAGACCAAGTTTTGCAATTTTTGGTCTATTTTCATTATATACAGAAAAAACCCCCCAAAAAACTCGCTAGATACACTGTCCTCTTTGCAACACACATGTTCAACAGAGTTTGAGTTCTCAACACTTTTTGTCTCTACATGTTTTTCTCAGGCAGGCCAGGGTTTCTTAAACTTTCCCAGGCGCCCCCAAGAGTCTGTTACCAAGCCATGTTCGCACATTTATCTATCAGAATTCTGAAATGAAAAACTGAAAGAAATCCGAAAAATTAGCAATGAATACATTTTGATATTTTGTTTGTAAATGATTTAAGTAAACATTATCATTCCGTTTTTTTTAGAATACTTGAATGAAATACAATTCTACTCCTGTGAGCACTTATGACTGAGGGCTTTTTTTTTCCTTGGGGAATTTCCGGGTGGTCTTTTATAATGTGAGCATTTATCATAGAACCTGCTCCAACATATGCCAGTACGATTGGACTTCAGCATATTCTACTGCTAGCGCAGTCCTTAGCATGAAAGGGACTCAAGTGCCCTTTAACGCACCCGATTTCAAGAATCTCATTCTCAACTGACTTCCTAAATGCAATACACTTCCTGCTTCCAATTTTTTGTTTACCCGTCCGCTTGTATTTTTTCCTTGGAACATTACTTTCGCTGACCTACTTCTTGAACTCCAAAATGCTCTCAGTCAAGTCTCATGGTGACCAGCGTATCAGTATTTATAATGGGAATTTCTCAAAAGAACATCTATTTGGGTCTTTTTCGGTTGTCCTCGCCACAGTAAATGATTATAGATATTACTGTTCACAGTAATTTTGTTTGCTGTATAAATGTTAATACAAAAATGTTCAAAGCCCAAAAGACAAATTAACCTTTACCCTAACTGACTTAACCTAACCCTACGTTATTATCTCAATAAGATAATAACTGTGCAGCTGAAAATGTCACTTTTTTTAATTTACATTTATTTAGCAAACAAAATTACGGTCAGCTGTAATAGCTATAATCATTTCGTGCAGTGAAGACTAGCAAAAAAGACCCACCAATTCATTCATGCGTTAAGCTAGAGAGGTGGCTAGGATAATTTATAAAACACATTCCATTTGAAATTAACATAAAAGGCTTGTATTGTAGCTTGTATTTAAGTCTACCAACGGCAGGTGTCAAAAAATAGTTTTTTAAATTTAGTGTTATTCAAGGAGCAGATTATAGTCAAATTGTTGATTATCATACTCCTGCCACTGGAGTTGGTAGTCTGTCTGTTTACTTATCTGGCTGCCTGTCTGTCTGTCTGTCCATACAATATCTCCAAGATTTCCCGAAGAATTTCAACGAAATTTTGTCGAGAACTTACGAAGGATCAATTGAACTTTTTTACAGTAACGTCCCCTACATTGTAAGCATATGTCCAAATGACTTCTCCAATATTGTCAATGAATTTCAATGTTTTTTTTCTAAAAATGTGGGCTGTTAGGTAAGGAAGAATCAGTTAAATTTTTCACTGAAGATAGAGGAATCGTTTTGATTAGGAAATATTTAAAAAGAATTTTCCATACATTTATGTATTACCCCATATTTATCAACACAATATCTGCAAAGGTTCTCAATAAATATCAATGAAATTTGTGAAGAGTTGATAAAATACTCACAAAGCCCAAACCCCAAAAAATATTCTGAAGGCTTTCCATATATTGTTCAAGCAATCAAATCTCTTCCTCGCATCTTTGATGTTGTCAATACATTTCGGCTGAGCCATTCTCCATAAGTCGTCAACTGCATAACCAGAAAAAAACCTTTGTAAACATTTCTACCTCTACTAGAGGTAGAGATTTTTGCATCTTTTTCCCTCGTGAGGAAGAAAGGTTAGTTTCTTTTCTTGGATTATAAACCAGACTTGGGCTGAAGAATGAATCGATCTAAACGTCGTGTTGACAACATCAAGAATAGCAGGAAGGCGCACAGAGACTAATTAACAAACGCACAGAAAAACACACGGACTCATAAAACATGCACTTATAAAAAAGCATTCAACTCTTTACCATCTTTGATGGCTAGTGTTCTTCAATTTATGATACTTCATCAATTAAAATAAATGAAATTCAAATCAAATTAGATTAAACTGAACGACCAGTTTATAACAAACATGGTGTAGAAGAGATTGCTATGGAGAGTGAGTCTAAGGGTTTGATTTACCCCAAGACTTGCTACTGAGTTCTTGTACTTCAGTGGTAAAACGGTCAAATGTTTAGGTCGTGAGTTCGTTCCTCACCTAGAACTTACTTGGGTTTGCGCTGTCTGTTAATTTATTCACTGTTGAAGGGTATCCCTGAATGTAGCGGCAATAAAAAGCAACAACAATTAGCTGAAGGCAAATAGTAGCCAAAAAATGATTTATAATAAAAGTTGAAATGTTAATGTCTTTTCTGAAAGTTGTAAACAATTCCCACTGTTTCTTGACGGTAGTTTTATTTGGTCTGGATCGGATTAAATATCAGCCATAGTTCATCTTAATAGGATCGTAAGTAATAGATAATAGCGCATCTGTCAAGCCATCCAGACACTCCAATGGGCATTGACATTTAATAAGCATGGCGTCGCCTGGCACGAATTCAAATAGGAGAATGGAGAGGGGCTGGCACCAACATTCTCTAGGGTCAGGGCCTGCTTTGAGAATCAGCTTTGAAAATCCTGCCTTTTGCTGCTCAAGTCTGAATATCAACCAGTGGTTCAAGCTTGGAAAATATAACTATCTAAGGTACGGTACCCCTGAATAACTCTCTCCCTCTCCCTTTCTTTCTCTCTGTGTTTGTCTCAATATATACATATATATATATATATATATATATACATATACATGTATATATATAGTTTGTTTTAACGTATTTGTTGGAAATACACGGTGCTCTTTGAAAGGGATCATCAGTAGTAAATAAAAATTCAATAAAAAAGCATATAATTCATTATTTTATTATATGGCTCACATTACATCTTTGTTGTTTCAAAGCAATAACATCTCTTCAAGTGTACCTTGTTGAGATGACACTGCACTGATACAACATACCAACTTGTAGTGTAACCCATATGATATAATCATTACACACACATATATACATATATGATTTATAATTGTGTCTTCCGCAGACAGCTGTTTCGTTGTAATGATTCATACATAATTCAATGTGGCTATAGACTCGATATCCCTTCCAAGCGATATATTCATTTAAACATAATTCCCCATCTACCAGAGTGCTCAATTTCAGAGTTAAAATAGCATTACTATAGTAGCTTTTAGTTGACGAGTGCCCTAAGAATGCTCAATTCATATATACATATATAACACTCTACATACACTCTTGTAAAATCTTAGATTACCTACATGCATACTCACAGAATGTAACAATGAAGACACCCTCCTCAATAACTCACTTACATAACGCACACTTACACACACAACATATACACATTCATTTTTCCCCAACGGTCTCTACACAAATATATATATACACACACGCAAAGCCCTTCTCTATTTCACCCATATACAAATGATTTCAGCTTTGATACAAAGACATCTCCTTTTTCGCCAATGAAGATAACAAATTTAGAAAAGCAATAACCTTACATGGTTTCCCCCTTCTCTCAAAACCTCGCAAACTTTATTATTTTCCCCATTTAACGTTTGGTAGAGTGAGCAAATTTTCTCTTGAAACAAGTATCGGGAATAAATTCGATCCAGTTCCCGAACTTTAGCGTTTCCATATTGTTTTTTAAATTCACCATTATGTCCGACAATATATATATATATATATATATATATATATATATATATATATATATATATATATATATATATATATATATTATGTCATCCACAGACAGCTGTTTCGATATATTACATCTCTTCAGTGTGGCTATAGACTTTCCAGTATCCCATCCAGTGCTGCGAGGCAGAATTGAAACCTTCATTTCAGACTACCTCTGGACTACGGAACAGGACGGTCATATATATATATATATATATATATATATATATATATATATATATATATATATATTCATTCTCCACAAATACACGTACATAAACTTTATATACACGAATATATGATTTTAAGTGCTTATGCGTAGCCTGTCCGGGTTTTTCCTGGAAAATATCCAGACATGTAATATTGATAACGAAATAATAGCTTACCATAGTTAGAAGGAGCTAAATCTGGAATCTGAAGGAGCTGGGAACGTGCACGTGGCTGATGCAATGTTCTGCCAGAATCCCTGCACGAGACGTGAAAAAATTTACTCGTCCGATCATTGCAAATCCAACGGACAATACAGTACACAAGCTCACCCAATAGCATCCTAATGTTGACCGGGTAACCCATCGGGAAAGTGTTCATGCATTTGAATTAATAATCCCTCTGATCGATTTTCAAGTTGTATCAGGGTTACAGAATACAGTTCTCGAGATGTTGCAAATGGCTGGATACTTTTCGGACGGGTTGTATTCTAACCTGTAAATCAATTTCCTACAGGACGAGAGATTCTGGTCTATCAGAATTTTTACGCTAAGAATTTTGCCTACAATGTCCCGATGAAAATTGTTGTCAGCTGGGGGTGGAGGCAGAATCAAAGAATCTGTAGAATCCCTATGAAAAAAGGAAGGTGTGGGACATACTGAATCTAATACTTATTCCCAATCACTAACTAAATAAAAGAAAATTACTGCAAACAATATTTTATAATAAAATGAAATTGTCTCCCAACGAATACTTAGCTTATTATGCTCAAACATCTTCAAGTTCTCCAGTTTGAATATATTTTGCATTCGTTGCTTTGAAGAGAAATTATGCTTGGTGAATGAGAGATTTTGGTTGTTTTTTTCAGTTATGCCAAGTATGTTTTTTTTTTCAAATTTAGTTCTTTATTCTTTATAGGTAAAAAAATTCCTTCCACCCTGAAACTTCTTCACAACTTAAATCTGTAAAGTAGCAAACATCGGTGTCTCGTCAAATTTATTTCCTTTCATGTTACGGAGCAAAGAAGACATGTTGGGGAGCCAAAATGATTTTGAATGAACCCAGTCATCACAGGTTCAGCTATAGATAGCCAAGAGTTTCCAAATTAATCATTTTTCTGTTAGATCTGGCTAATTTTTAATGTAATGTATCCAAAAAAAATCTACGATAAATGAAAATCTGGCCAACTTTTGAAAAGAAATTTTGTAATTTTGATAAAAGTAAACGTTCAAGTCTCATTAATTATTCTTTATGGAATCTAATTCATTTTACTTGAAACTGGACATTGAATAAGTATATAAAACATTTTTAACAAGACCGTTAGCTGGAAACAAAATCTTTAGCCGATATTTGCCATTCCACAATGAAAAATATATGTGATAAACACCCTTTCTGAAAAGCTGCCCTTTGCCCCAAATAGCTTCCGGTACCACCGCTTTTTGCAAAGACGACTTTCCTTAAATAACACAAGTAATTCTTCGACCAGTCTGTTTTGTATACATGCCATCAGAATTGCATATTGATTACATCGAAAGAAAACATTGCAGTAATGGTTTATGCATTATGGATGAACGTACAAGAAATAACTTGTGCATTTTAAATTACATCTAACATGGTTTGTTTACCGAAAATCAAGCGCTGGATTCTGGGAAAAAGCCAGTATTATTTTTATTCTCCTAACTTGATATTAGTAGGCATCTAAGATCATTTTTTGTTTGAGCAAGTGTTTTTCTGTTTATGTGTCTGTGTGTTCCATTGCTTTTGGCCATACTGTTTTGTCTGTAGACTAGAAAATTAGCATCAGTGCCCCATTAGACCCTATCTGAAATGTCTTTGTTGATTTTCGGAGAAAAAATTCTTTGACCCTCTTGGGGCCTTATCTTGATTGGTTTATTAATAACATCTAGTTTTTCCCAGAATCTAGAGGTTTGTAGATGTTGTTTTATTCTATTTCAAATATGTCCCGGTGGAAATAACGTCAAATTCTTCATTTTTGTTTATTAAGAGGAAAAAGCATTTCTTGGAAAAAAGACAAGAAACTTGGCCTCTTCATGAACTTAAGCAAAACAAATGTCATGTACAACAAGCTTGTTGAAAATCATGACAGCAATCAAAATCGAAAATGCAGAGCTGGAGAAAGTAGACCACTACATCTACGTAGGACAACAAATCTACTAGAAATCCTCAAAAGAAAAACATCGAGCGAAGAATCAAACAAGGTCGGCAAGGTTTCGGTAAAGCAAGCTCAACTTTTACCAACGTGAAAGTCCTACTAGTCCTAAAAAGAAGATTATTCAACCGGTGCATCCGATAGTCACCCATGAAGTTGAAAAATGAATAATAACCAAAAGATTGGCCCTCAAACTGAGAACGATACAACGTGCACTTGAGAGAATTAGTCTCAACCTCACCTGATGGGATCACAAGATAGCACAGTCTAATATAGAAAAGACAGGAGTCAGAACATCAGTTATATAAAATATATAAATCTCAAATAGCAATGACAATGGGATAGACATGTTGCAAGAATTTCAGACAACTGCTGGACATCACAACCCACAACGTGGATCACCAGAGATCATATTCAAAATTGTAGCTGCCAGAAAGTAAGATGGCGTGACGAGCTAAACCTATCCAAGAAGCACTGGCTCCACGACGTCTACGATAGAAAAGTTTCGGGGATCTTGGGGAAGGTCCATGTCCAATGACGGACGCTAAAAGGCTGCAGCAGCTGGTGATGATATCCTCCAGGATTTAGATGTCTCTAGATATTTTTATACACTTAAAATTTCCCAGTAAAAACGCCAATGATATCATAAGTATAATTTATTCTGACCATATTTATTCTTTCATTGAATTTCTTCAAATGACTTCAGATTTTGACGCTACAGTTGTTCGATTATTGACGATGGTGATGATGAGCATAGACCTTCCCCAAGATTTGCCAGACCTCTCTATTGTGGGTGTCAATGACCCAGTACTTTCTGAACTTATGTAATTTACCATGCCATCGATGATTTTGTCGGCTCAAGTTTCGCATGTGATCCTGGAGATCCACGTAGTGAGCCGTGATGTCCCACGGTTGTTTAATATTCTCGCAACATGACCAGCCCGTTGTCCGTAGCAATTGTCACCGTGCGACTCCCAAAGAGATACACACCGGACATCATTAAAGTCTAGGCTTCCACTCCACAGTCAACCAAGGAGGTAATAGATAACTTTTACGATAACTTGAACCCCATGCCCCAATCTTAAGCTTAGAAACGTTAGATCGTGATTGTATCTAACTTGGTATCCAAATATATACAGCCAAATCACGTTGGATACATTGGATACACGTATGATCCCCGAGGTCAAGCCTGGTCGTTACCTAAATAGCTGACCGTCTGGGATTACCAGATGCCTCATGCAGAAACAAGATTGTTTTACGGCTGTCCAAGCCTATGCACTGCCGCTGATTAACAGAACATCTTGCCTAGCTAGGACCCGACTGTGTCTCTGGTCGTCTTTCACACACACCACGCAATTCCATGGAGGATGCATTACATTGGGCTCTCCTAGGAACCAAAAATACTCGCACTGAGTGGCAGTATAACTAAGTATGACGTAAAGCCGATAGTGTGATTTCATCTGATAATGACTAGCTTAGTACAGTTTAAAAGCTAGAAGGATAATGACTATCTTGCTTAGTACAGTGTAAAAGCCAAAGAGATAATAGCTATTTTGCTTACTATGGTTTAAAGCGAGAAGGATAATGACTATTTAGCCTAGCAGTTCGAAAGTCAAAGGCTATCTTGCTGAGTACTGCTTAAAAGCCAAAAGGATAATAATTATCTTGCTTATTATGGTTGAAAAACCTAAGGGATGATGCCTATCTAGCTTAGTACGGTTCAGAATCTAAAGTGATAATGACTTTCTAACTTAATACAGTTTAAAAGCGAAAGGGATAATGACTATCTTGCTTAGTATGGTCGAAAAGCCAACGAAATAATGAGTATCTAGCTTAGTACGGTTTAAAAGCCAACAGAATAATGACTATTCAGCTTTGCTACAGTTTAAAAGCCGACGGGATAATAATTATCTAGCTGAGTACGATTGAAAAGACAACAGAACAATGGCTATCTATCTATGGTTTAAAAACCA
>OY735236.1:8672808-8722808 GCA_963457665.1 Thysanoteuthis rhombus | reverse complement strand
TGCCATCTTATATTTTGCCAGGTACCGTTTTGAATTATGATAACCGGAGATCCACGTCGTGTGTTATGATGTCTATCGGTTGTCTTACATTCTTGCAACATGAACAGCCCATTGCCATTTGAGTGTTGTGATGTATTCAATGATACCCCTGACTTCTGTTTTTTCGCTAATAGATTGTGCAATGTTCTGATCTCTCTGTGCGAGGCCGAGTATGATTCTCTCTTGTTCACGTTGCATAGTTCTGGGTTTGAGGGTCAGTCTTTTCGCTAGATTCCATGTTCCAGCTCCATAGGTGACTATCGGAAGGATGCATTTTTTATTTTCCTTTCTAACACTTCCCGTATCCGCGGTTTCCTTTTCGGTGTCTCTTTCTCTGTGGGTTCCATTTCAGAGCCCTTCTTCATCTACATATCCCCTCTAGTGCTTCCTACCCGTGCTTTTCCTTTCAGTTGTCCCCTTATCCACGGTTTCCTTCTCAACGGTCCCCTTCATCCACAGTTTTCCTTTCAGTGGTGTTTGGACGCATCATTCGGATTCTAGTCTTGTTTATTCTTGAATGTATCTCTCCTCCTTTTTTTTCTTCATCCTCTTATAATTCATTTCGTTTTTGTCTTTCACTTTTCATATTGTTGTCTGTGCTCTTCCTACCCCTCTTCTCCCTCCCTATCATTATCTTTTCCCCCTCTTTTGTTCTCCTCTTCCTCCCATATTTTCATTCACGCTTCCCTATTCCTCTCTCTTTACCCTTCATCGTCTTCTTCTTCTTCTTCTTTTTTCTTCTTTTTTCTTCTTCTTCTCCTTCTTTTTTTTCTTCTTCTTCTTCTTCTTTTCCTTCTTTTTTCTTCTCCTTCTTCTTCTTTGTCTTCTTCTTTTTCTTTTTCTTCTTCTTCTTCTTTGTCTTCTTCTTTTTCTTTTTTCTTCTTCTTCTTCTTTGTTTTCTTCTTTTTCTTTTTTCTTCTTCTTCTCCTTTGTCTTCTTCTTCTTTTTCTTTTTTCTTCTTTTTTCTTTTTCTTCTCCTTCTTTTTTCTTCTTCTTCTTTTTCTTCTCCTTCTTTTTTCTTCTTCTTCTCCTTCTTTTTTCTTCTTCTTCTCCTTCTTTTTTTTTCTTCTTCTTCTTTGTCTTCTTCTTTTTCTTTTTCTTCTTCTTCTTTTTTGTCTTCTTCTTTTTCTTTTTTCTTCTTCTTCTTCTTTGTTTTCTTCTTTTTCTTTTTTCTTCTTCTTCTCCTTTGTCTTCTTCTTTTTCTTTTTTCTTCTTCATCTTCTACTTCTCCATCTTCTTCTTCATCTTCTTTGTCTTCTTCTTCTTCATCTTCTTTTTTCTTCTTCTTTGTCTTCTTCTTCTTCTTCATCTTCTTCTTCTTCATCTTCTTCTTCTTCTTTGTCTTCTTCTTCTTCATCTTCTTTTTCTTCTTCTTCTTCATCTTCTTCTTCTTCTTCTTCTTCTTCCTTTCTCCAACCATATTTGCATTTTTCCTCTTCCACCCCCCTTTTCAGCCAATCTTCATCTTATACTTCCCCTCTTTCTTCTCTCCTCCCAACTTTTCTTCATTCTTCCCACTCCTTCTCCATATCTTAGCACCTTCCTCCTTTCTGTCTTTCTTTATTTTTCACTGTCATCTCTGTTCTTCACTCTCTCCTCTGTTTAATCATTTATTTCAACCCTTACCCCTTCCTCTGTTCATGGACTGCGCATGCGTGCATAACCATTTTTGCCAACACGTAGTCATGGCGGCTTCCAAATATTTCCTCAAAGAAATTCACCGCCTGTTTTCACGAAAGAGAAGAAGCCAAGGTAACGAACTCTTGAGATCTGCGTGACTTCATTTTGTTCCAGTCTCGAAAAAGATGGCAGTTCACGTGGTTTCGCATCGCCGAAACACTATTCAACTTTCGTATTACTGCTACTGTGAAAATTCGAAGACAGGTTGCTTCAGGGTCAAATTCTGCACATACTCCAATGATGCAACCTGGACTCGAAACACATAGAGATTTAAAAATGCAACTCTTTCCACCACTAGTCTTAATGTTCGCAAAACAAAAACCTATTTTCCTTACTGATGAAGGGGAGTGTATGTGCAAAATTTCTTCTATGAATGCTTAGAAGAGTAGAGAGGACAAAGAGAGAAAAAGGATTTTTAGCAAAGATAAAAAAGAAAGTACAAGTCATAAACTTTAATGAAACGAGTTACTAAGCAAATTTGTTTTCGTGAACGACATCGTTTTACGTGTATAACTCATCAGTTTTTGGTGAAAGGATCTTGTTATGGAAAGGAAACAAAGTTAATACCATAGTTTGACATAGTTGTAGTTCATCTTCAGGAAATGGAGTCAGTGAAGGTCAGTATGTCCGTTTTTTCAAGTTAGATTTTAAAGTAAAAAAACGAAAGAAGACTTCATCAACATCATTAAAATCTTACCCATTCCCACAAGAGGCAGCCCCCACGCCGAGGGAAGGTTTTCAGTTAAATTATTGACTTTAGTAGGTTCTTAATAAGGACACCAATTAACAATGTAAAGTAATACTGAAATGGTCCCAAGTTTGTGTCCAACTGATTTCACGCTTGTTTCTGGAAAATTCATTTTGCAGTGGGAACTACCAAACAAAAAGCGAGAGTAGAAACCTATTTATCGATCACGCTTTTTTCAAAGTTCCAAATTGATCACCTCCCAACACGGTTTTATTACCGAGAGACGTTGATCATATGATGGCTTTCTATTGAAGGACTAATCAGACTCGTTTCTTATTCCGTCTGAATTTATGAGATATGGCATTCTTTTTTTTTCACTCTGCTGGCTTCTTTTCTCTTTAAGTACGGTCTATCTGTGTCATCTCTGGGGTGTAAGGCCTCGTGCATTGTCATAAGCTTTCTTGTTCGTTGGTCCATTGACTGGAGTTCTCCTTTTGTCCATCCAAGGAATGGTCCTGTGTATCTTGCTTCTGAAACAGCCCATGTATTCATTCTTTTTATCAGTTTCCTGTTTGATCTCTAATATTTTCCGTATCCTCCTAAGGTATTCTCTTTTTAATATCTTCTCAGTTTCTTCCCGTGTTATCGCTTAACATTCGATAATCCCCAGGTAATTGCATCGGTCTTGTGTTGTCAATGCTCTAATCTTTTTGCTCTCCAGGAGTTCGATTCTTTCTGCCGCTGCAACCTCTATTTGTGCATTACAATTTTTGTAAAATTTAAAAAAAAATTTCGAACTCAATCCAAATGTCATCACTGCATTCCTTCACTTTGTTGAAGAGCATCTCGAGCTCTTCCCTATTCTTTGCGTATAGTTTTATGTCGCCCATGTACATTAGATAGTTGACTTCTTCTTCTTCTTCTTCTTCTTCTTCTTCTTCTTCTTCTTCTTCTTCTTCTTCTTATTATTATTATTATTATTATTATTATTATTATTATTATTATTATTATTTCGCAATCTCACGCCAGATACCTGGTGGTTACCGCTGGAGGTTGAGTGACAGCAAGTCTCCTCAAGTCTCCAGCCCCTCACTCCTCATTCTCATAGACCACAGTGATACAGTGGTTTACAGTTCCACACCAGTTACCCTGAGTGACAATAAGTCTCCTCAGGTCTTCAGCCAACATCTCTTCTCTCCCTCGTCTATCACGCTGGTACAATTGTTCACATCTTCGCTCTCATTTTCCTTCCTCTGTTAAGCCATTGCTAACATTTAGTGTTGCAGTCCCTATATTTCTAGCACTTTCCTCAGTATCCGTGCAGTTCCTAGCAGTGCTGTGGCTTGTACAGTCTCAATCCTTCCTATTATCCCGAGCTCCTCTAGTCTCGCCTTCAGTGTCTTTGGGACAGTTCACAGTGCCCCTACTATCACTGGCACTATCCTGACTTTTTATTATTATTATCATCATTATTATCATTATTATCATTATCATTATCATTATCACTATTATCATCATTATCATTATCATTATCACTATTATCATCATTATCATCATTATTATTATCACTATTATTATCATTATTATTATCATTATTATCATTATCATTATCATTATTATCATTATCATTATTATTTTTACTATCATTATCATTATTATCATTGTTATTATCATTCACTGATTTATTTGGACCTCATTCCAGTTATTATTATCGCTATGTTTGGGCTCCTGAGTGCTCCGCTGTCTGTCTGACTATTCTTCTGGGAATTTCGAACCGAACCCACGAAGGAAGATAGTTCTCATACAGATGTCCCAGCCGTGTTTGTTTGGGTGGGGATTTGGGGTGGTAGTGTCATATCTCGTATCAATTAATATCTCCTACATCATTCTTCCTTTCGATGTTACATGTCCGTCTCTTCCGGCTCTACCTGACCACGCTTGTTCCATAATTAGAAACAGTCAATTAGAACTTCGAACATAGGTTCCTTCGGTTTCCAAGTTGGTGTGGCTGACTGGCTATGAATGTATTTATAACCTGCTCAGGTCACACCAATCGAGCTAGTGACGGAGGTTGCTTTGGTTGCATTGCAAAACCGGAGCCGCGTCGGCTGGAGTCAATTTTGGAAGGGTGTTTCCTATTCTTCCCACGTTAAGCCTCGACCTTGTGTCATATTTTGCTGTGGTGGGACAGCGAATAAACACTCTAATGGAGCTAGAGGGCAGAGAATTTCACCATTTACTCCTTATCATTTGTAGTAAAAACTTTTTTGATAAATGCCTTCCTAGATAGTGAGGGGGTCAATTTGCTATGTAAGTTCATGCTAAATTGCTTCCTTAGTTTGTATACAGCAGCAATCATTTTTTTCCAGAAAATTTAGCCTTTTTTTTCCAGTGATCACTTTAAGAGGAAGAATTTAGGAAAAATAAATGAATGAATAAAATGTGCTTAAAAATGTACTTCTAAACTTGTAATTTGTAAAAAAAAGATATTAAGTTTCTTACATTTCTATGAAACTGAATTAATGAATATTTTAGTGTTGAATAAGTATTTTTAATATAATTGCTTGAGGAGATACCTATTAAGGCATTTTTTACTAAATAAATACATAAAGATCACTGCCCAACAAAAGGCAAGAGAAGTATCTTATTCATCGATGATCCCTCTTTTAAATTCTACAATCGATAAACCCCAACACAGGACATAACCAAAAGACGTTTATCGTGACCATTGAGTGACCAATCAGATCCGTTTTTTGATCGCTTTTATAGGCGAATTTGACTCTAAGCTAAACAAGATTTGTTGACAACATTGTCGCCCCATATCTAACAACTCCAAGCGAAGGAGCGGATCACTGAACATGATTTATGACGTTAGCAAAGCGCGTAAAAGGCAAGATCTGTGCTGACGTAGACGAATGCAAATGCATTGCAATGAATGCTCAAATCTCTGGCAAATGTGTTTCTATGACAATGGACATGTTGCAGGGATATGCCTTCGCTGTTAACGACGAGGCAGTAAATTAGACATGAATGCAACATTGCCGCTAACTGAGACAAACTGAAAGTAGGCGCAAAAAGATTCTGTTACATCTGTTTGAAAAAATATCTGTTGCATTAGCTCCACCATCGCTATAATTTCTCAGCCTGTTTGTGATATAACAAACAGAATGAGAGGAAGGGGATAATGCAAACACACAAACACAAACCTGGAGCTAATTTCTGTGTGTACATGTGTGTTCGTTAGGGTACTGTTACGTCGAGAAGAAAAAGGTTCTCTGAACATGCCGACGCAAACCGGAGATAAGTTTTTTGTGTGCATATATGTTCGTTAGGCTGAGTAAAAAAGAAGATAAAAATAAAATGAGGTGAAATTGAACCCGGTATTCCTGATTCTCATTGCAATGTGTGATAAACTTTCGGCTCTCTCTATTTATTGAATTCCTTTGAATTGAAACAAATTTGTGGTTATTTATTGACATGTCATTAATTTCAAAGGTTTTTCTAGCTTTGACCCCCACCTGATCATGTCACACCAAAAGCCAGGTGGAGAAAGCATGTAACAAAAAAGCAGAGAAACGCTGAACCATTGCAAAAATCCATGATGATGAAGACTCCAATTTCTGGCGAATGTGTTCTTATGTCGATGGACCAGTTGCAGTGACATGTTCTTCGTTACAACAATTCATTCTTCAAATTAATAGATTTAAGATTATTATTAATTTTGATTAGTTATTACTATCATCGGATGTTTTAGTTTATCACAACTTAGACACAGACCGTAAGTGCCATCGACGACGCAGTTCATAAAACGAGAATGTGTTGTTGTCGTTTATCGAGACAAATTGAAACAGTCTGCGACATCCGTTAAAGAAAAAACAACAAAAACAAAAAAACAAAAACAAGAACCATAAGTTCAAAAGTGCGTCCACAATCTGTGGTGGTAGTAGCAGAAAAAGGTTTGCAAAGATGAAGGGTAATTAGTTTTCCTTTGATTCACTTGATGCTCATACTTGTGAAATATTGCGATATCAAATATTCTGCAAGTATTGTTTTCAAAAAAAAAATTGCGTATGGCCATTCCTGGCATTTTTTGGCCATTCTTTTCCGTTTCCTTTCATGACATCATTAGCGGTTGGCTAAAAATGATTGAAGTAGATTTACTTTTAATGTATCACACCTTTGAATGACGCCACGCCTTTCAGTGGAATCATATCTTTTAATTAACATTTGCACCTTTCTCTTCCTTCCAATTTCTGTTGTTTAACTGACAGACAGAGTAAATAGCGTCAGATAATGATGAACTAAATGAAGAAATCAAAAAAGTCGGCTTACACATGAACTTCAGTAAAACAAAAATCATGTGCAATAATCATTTTGAGAATAAGAACATAACTGTCAAGATAGAAGATGCAAAACTCGGCAAGGTAGACCACTACATCTACCTAGGACAACGAATCTCCATGAGACTCTCAAATGAGAAGGAAATCAAGCGGAGAATCACTTTGGGTTGGCAAGCCTTCGGCAGAGCAAACTCAACTTAAAAAAAACCCAGACTATCTCAATAATCCAGGAAAGAAGAGTATAAAATCAATGCATTCTCCCCATAGTCACTTATGGAGCTGAAACATGGAACCTAAACAAGAGACAGACCTACAAACTGAGAAGTATGCAACGTGCACATGAGAGAATCATGCTCAGCCTTACATGGAGGGATCTCAAGATAGCACAGTACATAAGGAAGGAAACAGGAGTCTGAGACATCATAGAAACTATCAAAAAAATTAAATGGCAATGAGCAGGCCATCTTGCAAGAATGAAAGATAACCGATGGACATCACGTCTCACAACATGGATCCCCAGAGATCGCATAAGAATCCGAGGTTGACAGAACACAAGATGGAGAGATGAACTTGAAAGATTCAGGAAATACTTGCTCTGCAACGCCCATGATAGAGAATTGTGGCGAATCTGGAGGAAGGTCTATGTCACAAGACGGACGTAGACAGATGATGATGATAATGATGATGATGCAACACATCTAAAAAATCTTTTGCCTTTGCTTCATCCATCCATATGGAAGCCATACAATTAAATCACTGTGTTTATTTGATTGGTTGTCTGGTGTGTCTGATAAATGTCATTTACTAAAATTCATAATAGATTGGTCCATGTGAAATAGATTTACAAAACTAATACAACAAATGGAGGGATTAAAAATGAAGACGATGAAGAATGCATCTCAGAAACGCTGCTCATTTGACACTAAAATGAAATTCCAAAGAAATAAACGTTTACTTTATAAGGGAAATTATACTTTGAATAAAATAAGTTCTTTTATATGATAGTTTTCATACCCCACAGTATAAAATAGTAATTTCTATCACATAACATTCTTTCTAAGGAATTCATGTCTGATCGTCAATCAAAACAGCCTTAGGTGAATTAGGCTTTTTAAGAAAAACTTTAAATTTGAATTCTTGAATTATTATTCTACTAATAAAATACCTTCAGGTCCCTTACTGCCGATCCATACATAAATCTATGCATAAATTACTTCGTCATTTTTGACGGGCATATATTAGTTATTGCTACAATTTGCGACATTTCAGTCGTTATGTGACAGAACAAACGGAAACAAAGGAAAAAGTTATTCTGAAGACAAGAAGATAAAAGTACTCCGTGTGTATACGTGTGTTCATTAGGCTGCTGTTACGTCAAGGAAAGATGAAAGGCTGAGAAAAAATGAAATGAGGTTGAATTAAATTCGGTGGTCGGAGAGGGGGGAGAGAAAAGCCGGATAGGGATACTCATGGGGTGGGGTGTGAAACATATATTTGCTAGCCGAGTGCATAAAAGGGAACAACACAGGTTTTCCCATTGTTTTCCAGGTGGGTCACAAAATGCTCCAGGTTGATACTACTGAAGACAAAGAAAGGTTGATATTGCGAGCAGTTTCTTTTGTATTACGTCCCATGTTACTCACGCCACAAAATTACTCTAATCTAATTTTTTTGTATCTTTCATTTGACAGCCTCAAATCATCATCATCATCAGTCTTTTAGCGTCTCTCGTTGGACATAGACCTTCCCCAGGATTTGCCACACTTCCCTATCATGGGCATTGCGGAGCCAGTACTTCCTGAACCAGTCTAGCTCGTCTCTCCATCTAATATTTTGCGCATGTGGTCTCGGGGGATCCATGTCATCAGTCACGATGTCCATCGATTGTCTACCATTCTTGCAACATGGCCGGCCCACCGCCATATGAGATTTTTAATAGATTCTATGATATCCCTAACCCTTGTCTTTTCTCGGATGTACTGTGCTGTCTTGTGGTCTCTCCATGTGAGGCCTAGCATTATTCTCTTATGTGCACGTTGCATGGTTCTCAATTTGCGGGTCTTTCTCTTATTTAGGTTCCATGTTTCAGCTCTATAAGTGACTATTGGGAGGATGCATTGGTTTTACACCCTTCTCTTTAGGATTAATGGGATCTTCTTATTTTTGAAGGTTGAGCTAGCTCTATTCCAAAGTTGATTTGTATTTTATTCTAAAAAAAAGCATCAAAATTTGAAAAAACCAAAACCGCAATTACTCTAGCACTAACCCAATCTTACGATGATTAGGCAAATGCATCCGTTTTTTCTAACAGATGCCGCAAAATCTTCTGCACCATCGTTCCTGAGTCTGCTTTCAGCTAGTCTCAGTGAACAACAATGCTGCAATCGTTTTTTATGGACTGCTTGGCCATTAACAACAAAAGGACATATTGCAACTGGTCCATTGTCATAGAAACACACTTGCCAACGATTTGGATATTCGTAGCATTAGGTTTGCATCAGTTCAGTATTTCGCAACTTTTTTCACAGTCGCCCCACCATAACCTGGCTTGCGTGACACGTCATGGCCCAGTGGGGGTAATAGCTAGAAAAAAAAAAACTTTTGAAACTAGAGAAATGTCAATAAAAACCACGACTTTTTTTCGATTCAAGAGCATTTAAGAGAGAACGGAAATTCGATTACACATTGCAAGAAATTGAAAACTCGACTCCAAGGTACTTTTTTTTGTGGGATATGACACAAAACAATGCTGATATCTTTAACGTGAATTGAAACAAAAAAAAATCAAACCAGTTTAAACAGAAATTATTTTAATGAGAGATGTTCTGAATTTTCTGTGGAAGCTACCATATCCCGTAGTGGAAAGTGCGCATCTAAAATCTGCTTCTAATTCAAGGTTGTTCCGAACCCTTGTGTTCAGCTGCACGAAGGATCTATGGCACAAACAGGGTGCCCCCCCAATCACAACAATCTATTCTTCCTCCCACAAAAAAAGACAATGAGTGATCAAATGTCAGATAATATACAACCTTTCTTCAACAGTACTGCAAAACCCTTCCTTTTCTTTACTTTGTAAATTTCGTGTTTTCTCTCATCATTTACAAATATCTTTATTTTTAAATAAAATGGATATTTATTCCTACAGAATAATTATAATGAGGTTATTTTTTTTTGAAATCCTCTTTAAACTGACAACCCGTTTTTGAACGGTGAATGCCAATCGGCCAGGACAACATAAATAGCTAAACAACATCTCTATATTTTAATCTTTTTATTTTAGATATCTATTACCATCGTCGGGATTTAGCAAATATTTTACAAAGTAAATGTATTCTCTGACAGCAAAGGACAGAAGTGGTAATAGATATTTTGCATTCCATCATCATCATCATCATCATCATCTGCAGCAGTAGCAGCAGCAGCAGCAAGCACCTGTTAGCATCTGTCATCGGACATAAACCTTCCCCAAGATCCACCAGATCTCTCTATCATGGGCATCTCGGAGCCAGTACTGAATTTATCTAGCTCGTCCCGCTACCTTACTTTCAGTTGGCCACAGCCTTGCACCTAATCTCTAAAAGATCCACGTTGTGAGACGTGATGTCCAGGTGTTATCTTACATTCCTGCATCATGTCTAGCCCATTGCCATTTAAGTTTTCTAACAGTTTCCATTGTGTTTTTCTTTTGTATATTGTGCTGTCTTCTGATCTTTCCATGTGATGTTGAGCATGATTCTCTCATGTGCACGTTGTATGTTTTCCTGTTTGAGGGTCAATCGTTTAGTTGGATTCTATGTTTAAGCTCCATAGGTGACTATCAGGATAATGTATTGGTTGCATACCTTTTTTTTCGGAACTAATTTGATTCTCCTGGAAGCTTGCCAACTGAGTGTGACTATTGGTAGAATAAATCGGTTGCATAGCCTTCTTTTTAGGGTTTTCAAGACTAGCTAACTCATTGAAAAGCATAGATACCTCAAACCGCCAATAACTACAAGGGGGAAATAGAAGAGACCGAACTGAAAAAAACAATAAAAAAGAAACTAAGAGAAGGCAAAAGGAGGTTTACAGCTGCTATCATCGAAACTACTCTTTAAAGCAATGAATAAAGCTCTCAGTAAAGGACAGAAACAAATAACCAGCATTCTTGAAGAAAATGGAGACATAACAACAGAGGCAGAATCGTCGAACGCACCTAAGAATTTTACCAAGAACTCTACCCTTCAAAACCCAAGCAGTAAAACAACGACCAGAATACACAAGATGCTGACAATCAGTTCCAAGACTTTCCAGAAGTTACAACATGGGAGGTAAATCAAGCCATCAAAGAAACAAACAAAGAAAAAAGAAAAGCCCCTGGACCACATAACATCACCATCGATGTACTCAAAAAAAAAAAAAAAGAGAGTCAACAAAAAGCTTGCTATTCTATTCAACATATATCTAAAACAGAGTAAAGTCCCGAAAGACTGGGACACTGCAATCATATTGCTTCTACATAAAAAACGGAACCCCAAAGACCTCAACAACTACAGATTTAAAAGCCTACTCAACTGCATGTACAAACTTTTCACAAAAATCATAACCAACCGGATCACTAAAACACTACATGAAAACCAACAACGGGAGCAGACTGGATTTACAAGAAATTATTCGACTATGGACCATCTCCATTCAATAAATCAACTGAAAGAAAAGGCAGAAAAATACAAAATGCCTCTCGCTGTAGCATTTATAGATTTCAAGAAGGCATTCGACTCTGTAGAAATTCTCATAGTAATGAAGGCCATCATCCTACAAGGTGTAGACCCTGTATACGTAAAAGTACTACAGTATATATGCAATCACAGCAGTTCCTTCATCAGGCTCCATAAAGACTCTGAACAATTCCAGCTCCAGAAAGGAGTAAGACAAGGTGATAACAGATCACCCAAACTCTTCACAGCAAGTGTTGGGATGATCTTCCGAAACCTGAACTGGGAGAATAAAGGAATCAAAATGGACGGCGAATATCTGAGCAACCTTAGATTTGCAGACTACATGGTCCTTTTCGTAGAGAACTTAGACGACCTCTAACTAATGCTAGATGAACTAAACAAAGAAAGCAACAAGTTGGCCTACACTATGTCCAACAATGGACGATAAAAGATTGATGATGATGATGAAGACTAAAAAAGTCATTGTGTTAGGCTGTCTAGAAAGTAATGGTGTTTTCTTAAGGATAACAAAGAAGCACTCAGTCACCACCTGTGCCTTTGTTGGTCTCGTGTCGACATTGTAATTGATATGAAAAGAAATGTTCTTATATTTTCCGATCAACGCCATTCACCCACCACCAAAAGTAAATCGGTCCGAACAAAAAAAAATAGTTCCTAAATTGTGATTTTCCCAACCATACTGTCAGACACTAATTCCCATTTATATATATATAACACACACACACACACACACACACACACACATATATATATATATATATATATATAGTAAAATGTGGATTTGCTACACAAACTAGCTCTTGTTTCTGCCCTCTTCTGACCTCATCAGGCCAACATATATATATATATATATATACATACATATATATATATATATATATATATATATATATATATATATATATATATATATATATATATATATATATATATATATATATATATATATATATATATATATATATCATGATGTCGACACGGGAACAAAAAATACTTAAGAATACAAATAAATCTGAAAACTAACAGAATACAAAGAAACTGGCCTCAAATCGGAAAGAGAGATGAGTTAAGAGTTGTATTCGTGCTTCTGTCTACAATGCAGGACTTGGTAGCTAGATGGGTAAGAGCAGACCCGGCTAAAGTGCCCTACCATAAAGGGTGGGGTTTCAAATTACGCTTGCACATTTGAGGAAAAACATGCATATTATGTCAATACCATCCATGCATATTACTATTGGTTGCACCAGTTGTAGATATTTCATACCATTAAGCGATATTCTACTTGAAGCACATGTTGAGTGAAATGGTTTATGATTTAAAATTTTGAAATGGGGAATGCTATGTCATGTGACGGTAATGGATTCAAAAATTTCATAAAGACTGACAAAAAAACCCCTCATTTTTATCATTATTTTTTCCGTAATTTTCATGAAAAAAAAAACAAAAACAAACAAACATGGTCACGTATCTCTTTTCTGTATCATTAAAAATGTTAGGGAATAAAAGCAGTGTTTTCAATTGAGAAGCTCTTGTTTCATTTTTTATTGAATATGTAAATTCAGTGTCGACAATATTTAGATGTTTTTGGAAAATTTCTTTCGTGATTTAAAGTCAAATATTGCTAATTTAGATTCCGCTTTTTGAATTTTTCGAATTTGAGAGCGACTTCTAGAATAAAAAATTGAAAAATCACATCTAAATTGGCAACACTTCGGTCAATTTTTTTTACGTATCTTCCATTTTAAAAATATGATTACGTATTTCTTTGTTTGATCTAATTTTAAAAATTTGTAGGAGAATAAAAACCATGATACCTACCCAATAAGATGTGTATTGTTTCATTTTTTTTAGAATTCGTAAGTCTAGTATTGAGAAATTCAGATGATTTAGAAAAAAATTTATGATTGAAAGTCCAGTGTTGCCAATATAGAAGTTTTAAAATACATTTTCGATTAACTGGCCGAGAATTGAAAAATTCCATCTCAATCAGCATCCCTGAATAAAAGATTAAAGACGACAACAGACTAGTTTTTATGGTGAAACATTACATCCAAATACTCGTCCAACTAACGACCTGCTAATTAGAACGGAACCTTGTCGTAAGTCGGGGACTTCTTGTATGTCAGATGAATTGGTGAGATATAGAACAAAACAGCTCCTTACATAAACCAACATTTGCAAATGGCGCCTCTGCTGGTTAGAGCATGTCTTGAGGTTTTGCGCAACAAAACCTACAAATCACGTCGTTAAATAGTTCAGAAAAAAACATTGTCCGAACAGCAACCATTCCGTGATACGATCTGCCAGTCGAAACGGAACCCATTGGCAGTAGTAAAAAAAAATTTCCACGGAAAAAATGATGGAAAACATGTTTCAACGAAGTTTATTTTAAGTAATCGACCACACTTTTGCAGGCAAGAACCGAAACCATTTATACCTGTAGAGTAAAAGTAATTTTCTTGGAACCATTAGACACTTAAAAAGCTTAGGATTAGGTGTGTGCAAAAATGTCCAGCAAAAATACAAAAAAAAAACAAAAACGTTTTCAACTTGGTATTCAACATGAATTTTCAAGAAAGCGCGCTGGGAACTAATGCTCACGCCTTGTATATGATCGTCAAAGGATCGTTCCGTTCCTGGGCGCCCATGGTCTTTGAAACTCTCATCTCCAACCCAAAATATTGGGAACCAACGTTGACGTGTATAAACAAGGAAGAGATCAATGCTTGGTCAAGTGCTCTGTGGATGTTTCGTTGTCTTCTTATCTAATAATTAATTTTGACTGATTTTACGTTCATTCTAGATTTCAGTTGTTTTTTTCATCACGACTTGAATCATACTGTAATTCAACGACAGCAAATAAACAGGTGAGAATCCAGCTCACACCCTAACAACCTCCAGCAAAATTTTAGTCAAACTCGAAATAATATCGCAATATTTCATCCAATAAGGAATTTGGAAAAATTAAAAATGCTTTATTAAAGGACCTCTAGGTCTCAAATGCAAACATCAACAAGGGTCGAATATCTGTTTTAGGGAGCAAGGTTTAAGGTGTAAAATCAGCTCCTGTTTAACCATAAAGTCCTCGTGACTAAATGATTAAAAACTGCCAGGCTTATACTGGACTCCCTCTGGCTTTGACGACGTGAGTTCAATTCTCATCGTGGACCTACTCTTTATTTCCAATTACGCCGTATAATCATTGCCGTAAAATTACGATTCAATTCAAAATTGTAATAAAAAGCAACTGAAAGTTAGAGCGTAGGTAAAAACTAGTCAAAATTAAAAGTAATGTAACAATACTTCATCAGTTAATAATAATAAAGTCATTATCTTAATTTGAACTGATATAAAAAAAATCACACGAACGTCTGTAATATTCATCACTAGCATTGTTTGAAAAATAAGCATTCTCTATACCATTAAAATCCATTAAAAAAAATAACATTTTGGGCTAAGTATTAAATTGGCTTATCTTAGTTTGACTCTTACGTATTCTGGTGTTCGGAAAGTAATTATGTATTTCAGTGCTATAAATTACAAGCTAACCAAATAAGGCAAGGCCAGGGTTGAATGGACTGAGTTCGTGATCTTTTCTATCCAGCAGTGTGTCATTTATAGTGTATAGTAAAGTTTAACTCCCATGGCGAAAGGCTATTTTTTTAAATCAAAAAACAAAAAAAGAACAAAAAAAAAGTGGATGTTTTGTTTTTTTCAAAATAAAGAATTCTTTTGACGATGAATCAAAGAAAAAAAAATTGCCATCCCGTTGGGTTATTGGTATTATGATGGTGATGGTATTATCATTGGTAAATAGTAGTAGATATTACAAAAAGGTTATTTGTTTTCATTGCCTTTTTGAGAACATGTAATTTTTAGTACACGAAAATATGTAATTACTTCCTGGACACCTTATAACTTTAGCTAAGATTTTAAATAGAATGTTTGAATACTCCATAGAATGTCTAGCGGTTTTTTTGATAACTACTATTGACTAAACAACAGGGGTTAGATAATCGATTGTGAAGCTGAGATGTATTAAACCTAAGCTAATCAAAAATATAATTGGCAATTTTGACATCGAAGTAAACAAATTCAAGCTTCAAATGATACATTATTTACCAAAAACAGATTTCTCCAGTTTTCAAGCTGATCTGACTCGCAACAAATACACGTATCCATGTATATATGTATGTTCATATGTATGTATGCATGTATGTATGTATGTATGTATGTATGTATGTATGTATGTATGAGACGTACAGGCTGTGACAAACGGGTTAGAGAGTATAAAAATTTGAATTTGTACTTCGTATTCTGTCAAGAATAAACGCTTCTTTTGTCTTCAGAAAAAAATACCCACCCCTAAAATCGAATCTAAGTAGGGGGTTCGGGTTCATATTTCAAAGTGATTTTATCCTAAATTGATTCCTTAGTTCAAGTCCGGCAGTAATCATGCTTGTTGCTCGAAAATCAAGACTCAGTTATCACCGCCCAACAAAAGGCGTGAGATGAAACTTATTCGTTGATCATACCCTTTTTAGTTTTTCAATTGATCCACCGCAACACAACATGTAACCAAAAGACGTTAGTCACGTTACAGTTTCTATTGAGTGACTAACCAGACCTGTTCCATTCAGTTTAGATCTCAGGCACCAGCTCGCTAATATAATTTCTCTTGTGTATATTGCCTATCATACTTTTCAATAAGTCAGGGTTCCTTGGATTTCAATTTGTGAATAAAGTGTCAACCCCCTGTTGTGTATTGTATTATACTCTGGCTGAAAACTTGGACGTTCTATAGATAGCCCAGGTCAAATCTCTTGGAAAAATATATGACAAGAATGAAATTAGCTTATCTTCTCCTTTATAATTCCTTGCCAGCTCGAATCGGCTTTTTAGACATTGCTAAATAATTTTGATTCTGTGCTTTCATCGCTGACAGAGTATCATCGAATTGGTAAGCCTTAAAACCTTCTAAGAGTGAAGTGAACATACAAGACACTGTCTTTCTATGTCGCTTATGGTCAGCGTTTGAGGATTGGAATTGGATGTTAGTAGTGAATATCACCCCTTTTATTCAGGATAATTCAAATTCAAAAGAAGGTATACGACCAATGCATCCCTCGATAGTCATCTATGGAACTGAAATACGGAATTTAACCAGAAGATTGACCCTCAAGCCAAGAACCATGCAACGTGCACAGAAGAGAATCATGCTCATATGAAGAGATAACAAGACAGCAAAGAAAATTAAAGAAAAAATAGGAGTCGGATCAAAGGAGAAATTATGGACACCATAAGAAAACTAAAATGGCAATGGGCTATCGACGTCCATAATAGAGAGGTCGGGCAAATTTCGGTTAAAATCTATCTTCAACGACAGACGCTAAAAAGATGATGATTATGACATTGACGATACTTTTACAAGAAATACTTGACATTCCTTTGCAGGGTTTCGTAATCTTTGTACGCTTCCAGTCCCCTAGGGCTCCGTCTATTTCCCCTTCACTTGGCCATCGATATCATAATCATGATCATCGTTCTTTTGAAAACTACAATAAAACAAATTAGATAAATACAACCAATTAACGAACGAATTTGATATAGCGGTATGTATGCATATTTTATGATATTGATATTATTTCAATCGTCTCCATTCGCGTCTTATACTCCCAAGATTTGCTTTCCATACCCTCCGGGGGTATTGATACTCCAAGTTGATAACCCTTGTTTTATACGATACCGGGGTATTCGATAGAATTCTCTTGTTTCACACGACTCCGGTGACATATCCAATTTAGTTCATGGGTAAATAACTGTAACCATTAGAGAGAAGAGAATTAGAAAACTGGTCAGGTTAGTCACTCAATAGGAACCAATATACGACCAACGACTTTTGGTAGCGTGCTGCGTTAGGGGGGATCAACAAAAAAATTGGGGAGAGTAGTGATCAATAAATGAGTTTCTCCACTCGTCTTTTGGTGGATTACTGAGAAAATTCGAAAAAATTACGCAAAGCAAGCGTGAACATCAATGAAAACAAAAAAGAACCAACTTAGCTTAAACTTGCATCGTAAATTACCACCCCTAAACTTTTTCAACACATGATGAGTAAGAGCTTGAATTTTCATCCTTGTAGGATCATTTGTGTGGCCTGTGCATATGATGCATGCTTACATAGATAGATAACCAGCCAGGCAGAATCTCTTAGAAACTAAAGAAACCTATATTTCTTACACCTATCATGTGGTTAAATATGACAAAATATCACCTTTAAACGTATAGTTTTTTCTAGGAACTGCGTCCCCCACAGGCAGTTAAAAGCTTGCATTCCAGATGCCGATTTTCTAGACAGGCAGGTCCTCTAGACCTGGGAGCTTGGCTCAATATAATCTTTCTACTTGTATTCGGTCGTTTGTCATGCTGAGCTAAACTAAGTAAATATTGGAAAGCTTTACCATCTCGAAAACCATTTCTACTAAGACGAGTTCAATACTTTCTGAGTGCATCATATTCATAGCTTTTTGCTGCTTTGGCAAAGCATCACACAACCCAGGTCTGTTTGGTACATAGTCCAGATTTGGCTCCCTGCAACTTCGTTATTTTCAAAAAGCTAAAATTGCCCCCCAAAAAAGAGATTATGGACCGTGGACGAGATTAAGGAAAACATGACGATGCAACCTTTAGAGAAAACTTTACAGAATATTTTGAAAAGTAGAAGAGACACAGGATAAGTGTGTTCTCTCCGTTGGAGAGTACTTCGAAAGATATTAACGAATGTACCATTGCCCTTGGGAAACTATTTTTTCTTGAACATCAAATGGTGGAATACGTTTTGGTTAGGTCTCGTATACACCTTCCATTGTTAAATCTTCATCTGCACTTAGTGGCATGTACTGAGTTCCTCACATGATTAGCGACGTGTCTTGTCTTCATATAAACACGCAACATCACCAAATATGAGTGATCTGTACTTTGATCACACAAGAAATGACCTTCTTTAGTCACGTCACGTTGGTGAGTATATAGATGGCTGCATATGATAAATGCCCAACAAACCATATTTTCTTTTAAGAAACGTTATTATTTATGTTATTCTAAGCGCTCAGTTTTTTGCTTTATTTTGATGCTTGAACACTGTACGAAACATAATACTGAGTGTGTAAGCTCCAAAATAAAAAAGAAAAAAATTGAGCCTTACAACTCTAAAAATAATGGAAATATCGATTTGTTTAAAACGGTTGGTTGGGCACTTACCATGCGTGCCTATTCATATTACTCTGTGAGCATTACACATGGGACATGCGGTTAACTTGACGTAACAAAGTAAATACCTGAAGCTCCAACACATGGTGAAATAATGTTTATTAAGCTAGTTCGATACTAGATATTTACTGAATGTTTATATGCCTCAGGCTTCGTACTGTACTAAGCTAGGTCCCTTAAATATCATTAGAATAGTGGTCAGTGGAATAGTTTGTTAGACTTTGCCACAGTTGCAGCTTGGTCTTGGACTGAGCTGGGTGAATTTCTAAAATAGTTGGAAACCTCCGCCGAAACTATCTTCAGTTTTTAACATTGGCTGGCTGGCTATGTGCGTATGTATGTATCATGCGTATAGGCTGCAGCAATGTAGCTAGAGGGCTGAAATTTAAGGATTTACTCGTTGTCACTTGTTATATCTAGAATAAACTTCATGTTGAATTGATTCCTTAGTTCGTGTCTCGCAGCATTCACGTTATCATTTTCTTTGAGTGATAACTTCTAAACAAGAGGTAAAACTTTTAGATGATTTTTTGGATTACTAATTCCGGTACACGCGCTAGCAATGGTAACCCACCCGTACAAGGTATGGATATTCCGTTTAACTCTTTTCGTTGAAATGATTTAGTAGCGACATCGCTATTCTAAAAGATTGTGTTAAAAGGTCGAAAAGGTTGAATTAAATCCTTAGTTTGTCTGGCATCATTCTCGTTTGATTTTTGAAAATCAGTATTTTTCTTGTCTCTTGGTTAGGTTCCATAAGAGACGACGTACAAACTGAGAAGCATGCAACGTGTGTGTGAGAGAATCATGCTCAACCTTACATGGAGAGATCACAAGACAGCACAGTATATGAGAAAGAGAACAGGAGTCAGAGAGACATCATAGAAACTCAAATGGCAATGGGCAGGATATGTTGCAAGAATGAAAGACAACCAATCGACATCACGTCTCACAACCTGGATCCCCAGAGACCACAGGCGAAACCGAGGCCGACAAAATACCAGATGGAGAGATGAACTAGATGGATTCAGGAAATACTGGCTCTGCGATGCCCATGATAGAGAAGTGTGGCGAATCATGGGGAGGGTCTATGTCCAACGACGGACATTAAAAGACTGATGATAATGATGATGATGATGATGATTTTTTTCTTGAGTGATAACTACCAAACGAAAGGGGACAGAAGTATCCTTTTCATCGATTGACCCCCTTCCTAATTTTTTGATTGATCACCCTGAACACGATATGTTGCCTGTAAGACATTGGTCGCATGATGTTTTCTGTTAAATGACTAACCAGAATGATTGAATTTGGGAACAGATTCTAGATTTTTCTCCCAATTGAGAGGTTTTTTTTTTTTCATGCATTAAGACAATTGTCCACACAGGGAAAAATCTAAATTCACGCAGTTAACTCCCTTGGGATTGATTTTCATCCAGTTATTGGTAATTGTATCACGTTGGTAGAAGTATGAGCTCACTTTGTGATTTTCAGTTTTAACCTAAATGAAATGTGAATCTTTGTTGCTCGGTAGCCTCAGACTGTTGACAAAAACATTCAAATCATCGATTATCGATTTCGCATATGAATATAAATAGAACTCTCTTTTTTGAGCATCCATGAATGATATATCATTAACCACAATTTAATTACCGTACCCTCACAAATTGCTTGCCCGTCCAACCAGCCGAGTTGGCTACAAGCTCTCTCTGCTTAGGTATGCGTGTGTGTCTTCAGGCGCTTCTGGTCACATTCTGGGGGCAACATCCTTAAAAACTAAACACCATTTGAAAACATTTTTTTCCACGACAAATGCTCTTTTTGGCCTCTTAATCCGGATGGACCAACAATGCCCAAATCTTGGACTGTTATTCCTTAAAAATAACTTCAGATAAAAGAATTTATTTTTAGAAATAATTCTAGATAGAAAATCTACTTTTCCCAATACAATTTTCGATAAAAAAAAATAAATTCTTTAAAAGACAATCTTGGATAAAAGATCTATTCTTTGATAAAACTTTTAGATGATTTCAGATAACTAGTTCTGGTATACGCGCTAGCTACGGTGGTCCACCCATGCGAAGTACGAATATTTCATTAAACGCTTTTCATTAAAATGATTTGGTAGCGACATTATTATAATAAAAGATTGTGGTAAAAGGTCGTAAAGGTTGTAACCAGCCAAGTGTAGTTAATTAGATAGCAGAACCAATTATGATTCTGTGACCAATTCAGTGTTTCCGATTCTGATATTTCCCATGCCTACCTGCAACGAAAATGAACACTATATATCCGTAATTCGCACAAATGAATCACCGTAGCCCATGCGTGTGCCAGAAGCAAATATCTAAAAATCATCTAAAGTTATCTCGTAAAAATGCATTCTGTATTTGGAATTATCTGGAAAATATCAGATCAAGATTTGGGCATCGTTGGTACAACATACTGGACCATAGAAACCCACTAAAAGAATTCTTTTGAAGAAAGGAAAACGAACCGTTTTTAATATAGTGCCTAGTGGTGAAATTATGCATATTTCTAAGGTTGTAGCCCTAAAAATGTGGCTAGGAACGACTGGGGACACACAAACATACAAACATATTGACACATAGACACGGACGAAGAAAGCGAGAAAAATCAGTAGCTATTTGGCTGGTTGGTCAGGAGGGACATTTGTGATTCGTCATACAGAGGGAGAGTTGAATGAATGCCACTCTCACAGCAACTTCTGTTCGGCTGAGGTCCAAAGTGCATAAGCGTCTGGTAGTTGAGTTGTGCTCGATTTGGGAGTCAAGTCGAAGTATTTGTATGTTACTCATATTGGAAGCTGGGTGTTCAAATAACGAGAAGCTTTCATTACAGAATCAATCAGATACAAAAATGTTTATGCTGAGTTTAACCGGAGATCAGTTCATAATAACCTTGTCTACACTATTGGCGACAAGAAAAAACAAAAGTTTGCACACACACATACAAGCACACACAAGTACACGAACAAGTACACACGCACGCACACACACACACGCACACACACACACACACATATATATATAGTCTTAGATTATAGTATCCGACAGAATGATAAAGAATGACGATTAGGGAACTAAATTTTGAACCCACACCCTTCATGAGAGCTCTTAAAAGTGTGTGGGCTCAAATACCACCTGAGGGGTTTTCTTTATTTTCTGATTTTCTGGGAAGTTTCGAATAAATGATCTATTCCTTTTCAATTACTTTCACAAAAGATCTAATCTTTTTAGATAATATTTGAAAAAAAAAATACAATGCTTTAGATAACTAATTCTGGTACCCGCACAAGCTACGGTGATTCATTAATATGAGATGCAGATATTCTATTATTTATTCGATTTCAGAGAGCCCCACCGCAGTTATTAGCAAGCCAGTTTCCCTAGACCATTAATACTGTCGTGAATTCTAACCTCAACAGACGATCCACACAGATGTGTCCTTATCTTTGAAATTCCTGAATTTAATGAAATTTTATGTATTTTAATGAATTCTTCGTGTCAATATAGGCATCAGTATGTCCTTAGGCCTTGCTTATTGCTTAAAAGTTTTGAAGGAGGCATTGTCAATATTACACGGATAGTTCAATTGCTATTATCCCTTCCCCATTTTTAAGATACGTTTTGAACGAGGTGTTTTGAGCCTTCACCATTGTCTCGTAATCTGAGATCATCCCAACGGGTTATTTGAACTAGGATCGTACAGTTTTTACACCAATATATTTCGATTGAAAGCCTTTCTCATTCGAACCGAGGTCACTCAGATTGAGAATGATCTGTGAGTGTGAGTGAGTGCATAAGCCAGATAATGAAAGAGAGACAGGGATGGGAGAACAAAGAGAGAGAGAGAGAGAGAGAGAGAGAGAGAGAGAGAGAGAGAGAGAGAGAGAGAGAGAGAGAGAGAGAGAGAGAGAGAGAGAGAGAGAGTCATCATCATCATCATCATCAGTCTTTTAGCGTCCGTCGTTGGACATAGACCTTCCCCAGGATTTGCCACACTTCTCTATCATGGGCGTCACGGAGTCAAGGAGGCTGAGATACGTATCGAGTGAAACAGTGATAAGATAGTAAACAGTGCTCATAGTAAGTAACTTCGATATTTATGAAGAAATTGTCATCAGATGAAGAGAAAAAAACAAATATACCTATACCTTCCTTTTTTAAAAGTTCACTTAATGCAACTGTTTCGTTTTTACGGAAAGAAAAGGCGAAACACGAAAATAAGGTCCAGTGTTTCTTTTGTTACGAGGCATTATAATGGCCGGGAGTATCCTCTCCCTCTCTTTCCTATATCCAAATCTCCAGTACTTCCACCAAGCCAGACCCCGACGACTCAGCCTGGTATGGTATCTTCCCCATTTTGGGGTCCTAGAATGCTCAATTTTTTTCAATAAATATTCGGAAATTGCTTCCCCATTATACAACATTACGTAGTCTGGAATTGCGGAGTAAACCTGTATATGATTTCCATTTCAAAATTTCTAGCACAGCATGACCATTATAGAAGAGACAATGTGCCATTAATTCATAGTGTCAACAATCTACGGACAAGAAAGACTCTTGCTTTTCATTTCCCTTTCTAAAAGCTTGCTAGTGCCCTTGCACTGACAGTGGCGTCACCTGTCCCTGCCCTGGCTTCCAATTCCCCACCTGTCTCTTGTCCAAGTTTGCGATATGTAAAATAGACCTCGAATGGAAAAGCATCAGAGGTGGTGTCTCTCACTTCATGATTCTCGCTCACAGCAATTTTGGATCCTTATTTTTCGGTCGATGTCTTCTTTAGCCTTTTCTCTTTCAAATTACAATCTATCAGATTTAGAACAATTTATAAATGAGCGAGTGTGTTAGAGAGAGAATAAGAGAGAGAAAGAGAGAGAGCAAGAGAGAGAGAGAGAGAGAGAGAGAAAGGGGAGGGACAGAGAATGAAAAGTAAACAGAAAAAAAGTATTCATTTGAAGAAGGCTGAGGTACACATCGGCTGAATCAGTGATAAAAGAGTAAAAAGAAGAGTAGATGCTTATCTCCGGTGATTGCACCAGGACCGATGTATCCAACATGATCTACTTCGTAAGCATCCCTTGCTAGGAGTGCGATAAAGAGTACAGAACCGGGAAAGGAAACTCCCGGCCTCTTGGCTAGTAGTCTTACTGCCTGCCAATAAGTTCTATCTACATGTGTCTGGGATTCTTATATATTATTTATTATCCTGGTACTTTATATGCATACCCAAAGGGTCCACGTTTGCGCAAGCCTTCAGGCTTTTCCATTCGTGGTCATTTTTATTGTTGCCAGGGGATGGACCTTGGGTAATAAATAGCGAGTAAACTAACCAAATGTCACTGCAGAGTGGACAATGCACACTTCATTTCAGAGATAAAGTGTGGGAGGAGTGATATATATATATATATATATATATATATATATATATATATATATATATATATATATAATGATGCAGTTATTTGAGTACGAATCGGTGAAATAGCTTTAAGCTATTTTACGAGGTAATTTCTTTAATAAATCCTGTATTCTAATCTTAAGTTTTATTTAAAGACTCAACTCAATATTAAACGTTTCTTTCATACACAAAAAAATTATTTTAGTTCCTAACGTCCTGCAATTCTGTGGCATATTATTCATTGATATGCCATAACATCCTATATGATTTCAATACAGATAATTGTCTTTTAGCTATTTTGATCTATTTCACGTGGACTAATCTATCAAAACCTCTTGGCTATTACAGGGATTTTACAAAACAAACATACAACCACATAATCATGGTTACACATGCTGATTCATATGTACATATATATGTGTTTTGTGTATATATACGAAATATATAAGGGTTGTAATACAACGAAACAGCTTTCTGTAGATGACACTATATATATATATATATATATATATATATATATATATATATATAACAAACAGCTGTTTCGTTGTATTACAACTCTTCAGTGTGGCTATAGACTATCCATTATTCCATTTAGTACCACGAGGCAGGATTTGAAACCTCTGCTTCAAACCTAGAGGCCGATATCCTACCTCAGTAAGGATGAGTTTTAGCAATATATCTATTTTGCTTAAACCCCCTGTCCACCAAAGTCCTCTCTCTCTCTCTTTATATATATATATATATATATATATATATATATATATATATATATATATATGTATATATATATATATATGGTACAAATCAAGGGTGCAATATGATACGATAAAATGCAAAATCCGATGTATGATGTAGAGTGGTCAATACATTAAACTTTAAATATTAAGTTGGTTTTAGAGTAGAGCTAAAAATATAGCATTATTAGGATTCGCTACACAAACATGTTTATTTTTCTGCTCTATCTGGACTTCTTCCCAAATATGTTTGAATAGTGAATCCTCATTCTACTATATATATATATATATATATATATAAATGAGAGAGAGAGGAATTCAAAATTGAATGAAGGAGAAATAGAACAGACCGAGAGAGATGCATACGTATATCTTGTAATATATCGTCTTTTTGCTGAGAACCTTCATGATCTCCAAATAATGCTAAACGAATTGACTTAGAAAAGCAAAGATGTTGGTCTTTACATGAACTCAAAGTGAAATAAATGTACAACAAATATAACTGCATGAGCCTCCATAGCTTCCATCATTTTCGATAACCCCCCAAAAAATCTCCCATGCCACTCAAACACACATGTATGTACACTCCTACCGTATAAATTTCAGTTGGCAAACGGAAAGATTCAAGTGTTCTATCGACTGTTTTTACGACACGTTCGAGAAACCTCGAGAAACTCGATGCCTACTTCTCTTCCGATTCAAGATGTTTACTCCAACCTTCGTATTTTGTGAAGATAAAGAAAACGAGAAAAAAAATATCAGAAGATTTTTAATTAGTATAAATGTGTTTATTTATTAGAGTGAAACAGGAGAAAAAAAGAGAGCAAGAAAACTGTTTTTCACACGCGTTTCAGTCGAACAAATATCGTGTACAACGAACATGTTGAAGACAAAGACACAACGAGCAAAATCGAAAATGCAGAGAGAGAGAGAGAGAGAGAGAGAGAGAGAGAGAGAGAGAGAGAGAGAGAGAGAGAGAGAGAGAGAGAGAATGCCATTACACGTACATTAGGCAACGAGTCTCTATGAAATCAAGCGAATAATCACTCCAGATTTTGGTAGAGCAGGCTAAACCATCGAGAACAAAACAATCCCATCAGTCCGAAAGAGAAGGGTATAAAACTAATGCATTATCCCAACAGTAACCTATGGAGTTGAAGCTGAAGGTTTGAGCCTCAAACTGAGAACCATACAATGCGCAAGGGAGAGAATCATGCTCAACAGCATTTACAAATAAAGAAACAGCAAAGTCTGTTTGGAAAAAAAAGGCCTGCGATATCAATACATCCATTAGAAACCCCAAATGGGAATGCTCTAAGAATAACTGACAACCAATGGACATCACGACTCACAACGTTGAACCCCCGGACATCATCTGCAAAACAGTTGCGAGCAGAAAATGAAATGGCATGACGGACTAGATAGGTTCGGAAATTACTGGTTCAACAACATCCATGACAGCGAGATCTGGCGAATCATGGGAAAGGTCTATATCCAACGATAGACGCTAAAACTGACGATATTCATATCACTTTTTTTTTTTACTGATCTTAAATTCATTTCTGTAGTAAATTCAGCTACTCATTCACATTATGCATATCATAGCGCTCTCCCATGAGTAATGCTTCCAAAAATTTCAGACCACTGAATATTCCTTTGTTCCTTACATTCAATATCATCATCATCATCATCATCATCATCATCATCATCATCATCGTCATCATCATCATCATCATCATCATCAGTTTTATTCTGAATGTATTGTGAATGAATTTACAATAGAAATACACAAACGATCGAATGGAAAAATTTTGCTTTCCAGAAGTTGGAAATTGATACTGACATAATGGCCAAAAGAAGGATATGAATAACAGATTATCTAACCATGTAATAAGTTTTTTTCGCAAAACTTTCTGTTGATTTATTTGTGTGTTTGTTTATGCTCAAATGGGATGATCTGGTTTGTTGATTTATTTTCTGATTATGACATAACAGTAAATATTTACGTCAGAGAAACTCCTACGAATTCATGACTGATCGCATTCTAAAACAGCCTTAGTTGAGTTGAGACTTCTGAAAAAACCTAAAATTGGGAAACTTACCTAATAAAGAAAATACCTAATAAAATAGCATTAGTTTACATAATGCAATTTCATATTCAAATAACTTTGTCATTCTTGACAGGTATATTCTAGTTATATATAGATAATGTATATGAAAATGATGCTATTGCCTTTGTCGGGTTGTATGAAAGGAGCCAAAATCAATGAGAAGTTTTTTTTATCATCTGTCTCTTAACGTCGGTCGTTGGACATAAACCTCCCCATGGATTCGCCACCATTTTCTATCGTGGGCGTCGCAGAGCAAGTATTTTCTGAATTTGTCTACTTCATCTCTCCATCTTGTATAATCTCGTGTGATCTCTGGAGATCCATGTTGTGAGTCGTGATGTCCATCAGTTGTCTCTCATTCTTGCAACACACCCAGCCCATTGCCATTTGAGTTTTTCTACAGCTTCTATGGCACATCAGACTCCTGTTTACTTCCCTGTGTACTGTGCTGTCTTGTGATCTCTCCATGTAAGGCTGAGCATGATTCTCTCATGCGCACGCTGCATGCTTCTCAGTTTGTAGGCCTGTCTCTCGGTTAGGTTCCATGTTTCAGTTCCATAAGTGACTATCGGGAGTATACATTGGTTTTATACTATTCTTTTTAGGATTATTGGGATCGTCTGGTTTTTGAATGTTAAGCTTGCTCTGCCGAAGGCTTGCCATCCTAGAGTGATTCTGCGCTTGATTTACTCCTCTTTTGAGGGTCTCATGGAGATTAATTGTCCTAGGTAGATGTAGTGGTCTACCTTGCCGAGTTTTGCATCTTCTATCTAGACAGTTATGTTCTTATTCTAAATGTGATTGTCGGACTTGATTCTCGTTTTACTGAACATTTATTTTAAAATAACTTCTAATGCTTTTCTGTACTGAAATCATTTGCATTATGTACACGATAACGCTATCCTGTCAGTAATGCTTGCTTCAATTTCTGACAATTGCCAACCAATTTTCTTCTGGATGTTAAAATAATTTCTATAGAAAAATAATTTATGATGCATTTTCATAGTAGAATAATTTTCAGGGCTTTAATATATTGAAACCATTAGCGATGCATTAACTGGTCTAGAACAGTTGTGAGATCCACTTTAAAATCTATGAAGACAATGACAATATAAAAGCCCTATTCTGTCTGCAATGCTTACAGCAATACCTACACAGAGATAAGTATCTTTTTCCCGAGTTACAGATTCGTAATAAATAAAAGCATAAATAAGAGAAATGCAGACAAAAATTGGTTTCTATAAAATAATCAAGATTTGAAGTATGAATATTAAATAAGGGTAGCCACCAAAAATGTCGGGAAGTTCTATCTTTTTTTAAGAAAAAAAACAATCAATATGTTCATTAGTTTGTGTATTCATGTGTTCATATGTTTATGCGTTTATGTGTTCTAGAACTCACGGCCATACTGTTTTGTATTGACTTATAAATTGGCTCCGAAACTCCTTTAGGCCAGTCTTCACACGCACTAGATCTAAAAAATCACTCAAATTTTAGGGAAAAAAGCTTTTGTTTTTAAAAAACAAAAAACTTTTTGTTGGGTTCATTTCCAAAGGTTTATTGATAGCATCTAAATTCTGGAGGATTTAGTCTTTCTCTTTTTACACTATTTCAAATGCTACTGATGTCATTAATATAATTTATTCTGACCATATCTATTCTTCGATGGATTTTTTTTTACATGATTTCCAATTCTGACGCTACAGCTGCTCAATTATTGACTATGATAGCATGTATTCAATAATCTTATTAACTGTGCAATCAATAACTTACCTGGAAAATTTATTAAATCATGACAGTAACTGGCCTGGTTTGTCACCCAATACAAACCACCACGTGAACAACGTCTTTTGGCAGCATACTGTGTTTGAGAAATCTGGGAAAGGGGTGATCAATGAATAAGTCACGATTCAAATCCTTTTGTTGGGCAGTGATCACTAAAAAAACGAAACAAGCACGGACACAAACTAACAGATCAATTCAGCTTACGTTGACAATTGAACCCCACACTGAAAAAATAGGGGGGGGGGGTCGAAAATGAGTGAATGATTAAATTTTCATCCCTCTAGCTCCATCGATACAGTCTGTACGTTTAATACATACATAGCCAGCCAGCCAGCCAGCCAGACCAAATTAGAAACTGGAAGGAACCTTTTGATCATCACTGGGCGCCTCACAACTGTGGCTTTGTGTAAAACTGAGAATATGGTGAACATGAAGTGTATTCTGTTTCACTATTTACAGTGCATGAACGGTTTAGTTTGACACAAGGCCTCAGTAGTTGAGCACCGAATGGGGATTGAATTCATTACAGTAGTAAGTGTCAGCATCAAAATCTGGGTAACCATTACTACACTGAATTGAGAAAGCAATGAAATTACTGGAATGTTCAACGATTCCACGAAATCATCCGGGATTTTGCGAAATCACAAGTCTCATAATCTTACTCCAGGAACAGTCTGTGGAATCGGTCTTGTCAGACATTCAGTCCACTTGTCTCTTTTCATTCCAGAGTATGGCTTCCGATTTGGAAAAAAAATGAAACCTTCCAAGTTTTCAAACAATTTCTCTATTCGGTTCCACGCACCAATATAATTGTTCGATGACAATTGGGCAGAATTAGCCGCGAGAAATGTCGCATGTTTTCATTGCTGTTCAAGCAATACAAATACACTCAAACACACACACACACACACACACAAACACACACACACACACACTCACACATATATATATATATATATATATATATATATATATATATATATATATATATATATATTCAAACATATATGGTTTTCCTTGCAGCCATCTCCAGATGATGAAGAGGTCAAGTGGGAGGGATTAATAACCATTTATACACTTTTTGCCCAGTGTTATATAAAATGAATCTTGCCATCACAGTCAATAATCGAACAATTGCAGTGTCAGAAATTGAAGTCATGTAAAGAATTCCATCGAAGTATGAATATGGACAGAACAAAATCTATTTATGACATCACTGGCGTTTTCCATTGGAAAGCATCTAAAATAGAGAAAAAAAAATCAAACTGGAGAATGTAGATCTGATTATTGACCCATCAGAGTAGACCTTGAGAAACGCGAAAAAAAAAAAGCTTCTTTTTTCCTAACATCATGTAAAATGATTTGATCAAAGAACAACTTTCATCTATGACATTACATATGTTATTTACAGGAAAACACCTAAAATAGAGTGAAAAAAAAAAGCGAACATTTGCATTCCAGAGAATTTAGATTTAATTATTAAACCTGTCAGTATTGGCCTCGAAAAACGAAAAGAAAGTTTTTTCTTACGAAAGATCATGTAAAAAAATTCAATCGAAGAAATAATTCTATTTATGACATCGCAGGCGTTATTTACGGGGAAACGTCTGATATAGGGTGGAATATAAGAACATATAGATTCTGGTTAATCTAAATGTTATCATCAAACCTATCGGAACAGGGCCTTCCAAAAGTGAAAAAGTTTGTTTTCAAAAAAAAAAGAGAGAGAAAAAAAAATAGACTATGGTCTTGTGGAGTTCTGATGTTGATATTCAAGATAAAACGATATAAGTTATTTTTTACGTGACTTTGAATTTTGACGCTACGGTTCTTCCATTACTGACTGTAATGGTGAGTTTTATATGCTTTCATAAAGTGTTATATAAGATAAATCTTGATTCATGTCGTCGGTATGATGCGCTATTCCCACGTGGAATAAAGATTAGGTGAGGCTGATATTTCAAGGAGGACACTCAACATAATCGAATGGTATATTCCAATAAATTGTGCTAATCAAAGAAAATATCTGTTCTTTCCTTTCTTTGTTATGCAATGAGGCGTTTTCGACCATTCTTCAACCATTTCGACAGAAAACCTGCAAATAACTACTAAACGTGTGAAAACGACGGACATGGAAAGGTTACTTCTACATAAGAGAGGATAACACCTTTTACTTTGGCAAATAGACAGCATCTTGTTCCAGAGATGGAAACCTCTTGACATTTCGTGTCATTGTCTGGGTGCTCAAAACAAGCCGAGGGAGCTGATAATATCGACAAGATAAGATGTAGACGAAACATCGAATAGGCGTTGACCCATGGTTTGAAATCTTGATATTAAAAGCAGATGATGATAGTATTTGCGCTAACAATGGTCGCAACTTATCGACTGGCCTGCTCTTTGATGAATGCCCAAGTTTGAAGCACAGATCTGTAGGATTATTTTGGAATAACATTCTGTGAAAAATAAGAAAGAAAAATATGAATAAAGTAGACGCGTAACTGAACAGTTGCTTACCCAAGTGCGAACTGACAAAAATTTATTATTCTTTAAAGGCGTCCTCTCATCTTTAAAAGAGGCTCTGTCTGCCGGTCAATCGACCAGTAAATAAATCTGACCTCATATTGTTTCTCTGCTATTTGGGATCAGATTTACTTGAAACTTGTTACAGAGGTGTCCATTGATGAGATACTTTCTACCTAGGAAATATAACTAAGCACAAACACTAAAAACTTATTTTGGGAGGGATTTTTTAAAACCCAAAAAAATGTTTCCGTTTGAATTCGGTGGGAATCGTTCGAAAATTGAGTGTTTGAACACACATACGCACAAATACACACACACACAAGCTCACACTAACACAAACACACACACGTGCGCGTGCACTCCCACACACACAAACACAAGTAAACATCATCATCCGTCTGTTAACGTCCCTAAAATTCGCCAGACCCCTAAATCATGGGTATTGCGGAGCAAGTACTTTCAGAATCGATTTAGCTCGCTACGCCATCTAACTTTCTCTCGGCAACAGCCTTGCAACTGATCTCTGGGGATCCAAGTTGTAAGTCGTGTTGTCCAACAGTTGTCTGACATTCTTGCAACATTTCCAACGTGTAATTTTTTGTGTTCCAGCGCTTATTGCCGTTTTGTCTGCAGACTTGAAAATTGGCACCGGAACTCCCATAGACCTCTTCTAACACTGCTCATTTGAATTTTTTTTTGCTTTTTTCGGAACCTATTTCGACGAGTTTTATAAGATCCATGTTGTTTAGGATCTAAATATTTCTTTTTAGTTTTTAAAAAACTCTATTTCAGATGTTTTCCAGTAAAAAACGCCTATGATCATAAAAGAAATTTATTCTTACCATATTTATTCGTTGATGGAATTTTTTTTACATGACGTCAAATTCTGACGCTAGGGTTATTCAATAATTGACTGTGATGACGAGTCTCTTTTATCTTAGTACAAAAAAATATGCTAACAGTACTTAGCTGTTATTAGTACATATCATGGTATTCTTTTCTCTACTTTTTTCCACTAATGTTTTTTTTTCAGTTTGGGAGAGTTAATGTTCTTGCTGGATTCTGATCTATAAACAACATTTATACTTCTGTATTTTTTTTGTCTAATTGAAAAGTATTCGTCAGAATTTTCTTCAAAGTCACGTTGTGGAAGAAATAAGTGGAAGGAAGTTGTTATGGAAGGGTTGGACAAAGTGTCTATGGAGAATATATTAGGAAAAAAAATCATGAGAAAAACTAAATACGGAGGAATAGTTGGATTTATATTTAGATATAGGATTGAATAAAATATTATTTGATATTAGATTCAAGTTTAAGTAGTGGTAGCGTAAGCAGATCAATGTTCACTTTTTCCGTAAAATTATTCCAGAGAGAAATACATTTTTTGTGATCGAACTTAATCCATATTCAGTTATTATGCAAAAAAAAAAAGATCACATTTGGAATTGGAGCTTTTTGTACCTAATGAAGAGATTTTCTTTTGTTTGTCTAAAGTACTCTTGGAGATAAATTTCGTATTATCAAAATATAAAGTATTCTCCGCTTACGTATTTGCGTTGTAAGGATATCAAATGTAGCTCCGCACTTTTCTGTGAAATTTATGTTTTTCTTCCTTTTTATCTCTCTTATACGTCTTAGTAATATCTTTTTTCCGATTCTATTTATCAACATTTATCTTATGTAAAAAAAACGTATACAAATCGTATTTACAAGCACACATCATAACATTCATATTTTAACAATATCAAGAGCCTTAACAGTGGCATAACAGACATCGTATTTCTTTCAAAATATTCATATCCTGTTGATAGCACTACATATTCCAGCTTTCATTCTATAATCATTTTCTTATGCTTTTAAACAGAACTCTTTTCAATAACAATAAACTGATATCTAATTCAAACAAGATCCACACGCGAATCCACGATGGAAATATATTTAAAACATACTCTAATAAACACGTGTCTATGTAAACTTCACGTTAGAATTACAGTGATCAACGTTTGGAAATAGCAAAAACCTGGGCAGAGTTTAACATCAGAGGTACATTGTGAATAGACCCCTCGTAGCAAAACATTGGTGAAAAGTTGTTTTTTGTAAAAGAGCAAGAACCATGAGTTCAATGATGTGTCCACCGTTCATAGTAGTAGTAGCAGCAAAAGGACAAAGGGGAATATGAGAAGGTTGAGGAAAAGTAGTGCAAGTAGTCTCCATTTGAGTCGATTGATTTTTTATACTTGTAAAATATTCCGATACGGACATATTCTGCAAGTATTATTTTCCATAAAAATCGTAAGTGGTCATTTCTGGCGTTTTTTTAAAAAACTATCTTTGTCAATATCTAAATACAAAACCGTGGTACCCGTAAATTTTATCATGACGTCGTAGCAGCTGGTAAAGTAATTGATCGGAACAGATATTCTTTTGATGAAGACACACCTTTCAATGACATCGCAGCTCTTCCTGTTGTTCAACGCAGCTGGAACCAACCGACCCATTGAAAAGCGTGTTCATCAAATCAATACATCTGGAAAAAATATGTAAATAACTAATTGACTTTGTAAAACGGTTATCACTACATAAAAGTATTTCTTTTTACTCATTCACCGTAACACATCAGCATTTCCCATTCATAAATGATGAAGTGATTCCGGAACTCAGTAAACGCCCGGATTTAGAATATCCGACTCACGGACAACTTTTACTGACAGATAGACTGGCATGAAGCCTAGGATATTAAAATTTAAAGATCAATTTTTCTTCTTATCCATTCTTGTAATCATGCCAGAGCTGGTAATGCATTAAAGAGAAAGGGAAGTTTGATCACGTCACGTGAACATCGCCTTTTGGCAGCATACTGTGTTAGGGTTGATCAATTAAAGGATATAAAAGAAAGGGTGATCAATGAATGTTTCTTTTTTTAATCTTTTGTTGCATCACTAAAAAGTTCAAATTATCCGAAAACAAGCTTGAGTGCAGCTGGATATAAAATTAATGAATGCATCTAGCATATGTTTATATTGTAAATTTAAACCCCAACCCCTGGAAAAAAAATTTGAACGTAGTTTTAAAAAATCGTTTTTCGGAACGTAATAGGAAGTAAATGTTTGAATTTTCCGTTCTCCTGCTCCGTTTGTGCGGAGTGGGTCCCACAACTTTATGCGTAACAAGCACCCCCCCCCCAAAAAACCCAAAAAACAAAAAAAAACGTAAAAGAGTTGCTAAAATGTAAAAAATGGCTGATCGATGTTAGAATTGTAAAAGTTAGAAACTCTAAAATATATTTGATATAAAGGCTGAAGGAGTGATACGATAGTTAAACTGACTTATATGCGATAAAACGAAAATAAGTTGATAAAATGAAATGTTGAAATAGATATTCACTAAGTTTAGTCAAGCATGTGATCATAATACAAGGGCAATAAGTGAGTGTTATTTTCCACTCCATACGGTTGTCGTCAAGACAAGTTTACTGGTTTATACTAAGCTTAGTACAGCATAATACAAATAAGGCAGGATGATTGCATTGCGTCAAACATGATTTTTTTTCTGTACTCTTTTATCAATTCTTGTGATCAAGAAGCTGCTTCTCAAATTGAAGTGAAACATGGATCATTTACTGAATCACTGAGACCCCACAAAAGGCCTGAGCAATCAGCAAATGGGCAACAGACTCTTCTTTTCTTCAAGTATCCGTGTGTTTACTTGTGTGCGTACACTTGTGTTTCTGAGAGCCCTTGGCCACACTTTTAGGGCTCCAACCTTGCAGATTTGCATCAGTGTACTACTAATCATCATCTAAAACGTTTTTTTTTTCCTCTTTGCTAATCATCTTTGTGTCTCAGTCTGCTTCTGGTCATGCTTTGGCGGATACAGCCTTGGGAATTTGCATGGGTTCACCACTAAGCGCTATCTAGAGACCGTTTCTCTTTTTTTCTTTTTTTTTTTTTTTTAGAAAAAACTTTTTTTTCGATGTCTCTATGGTAACCAATGCCCGAATCCTGTACCAGTATTTCTTTTAGACAAATCAAAATAAACATCTATCATTTTCGAAAAGTTTAGATAATTTCTGTATATAATTAACAAAATGCATAAAAATATACTTTTTAATCTTTTTAGTACAAATGTGATTATTTATCAAAATAAAATAAGCCCTCGGGCATTTATAAAACAAATATTCTGCAAATAGATATATGCAAGACTTGTGAGTTTACCTCGTTAAGAGGGTCACTCAGCAATCACTTTATCGAGATTTTAAATCGTGGCGAGAAAATGTTGATTTTATTATATCGGTTTTGTTTAACATGCAGGAACGAGCAAGCAGTGAAGAGTTTACTTCCCTTAATTAGGTGAGGATTGTCCCCCGTTCGTTTCTTCCTTCTTCTTGCTACGGTAAGAAGAGAAACAAAGTCAACTCCAGACTTGGAGTAGAGTTTGAAAATTATTACTGAAAGGAAAATAATTACTTTGTACGTAAATAAAAAAACATGAGTTCAATGATGCGTCCACCGTCTGTGGTAGTAGTTGCCAACGGCGGAAGAATAAGAGCAAATGGTCTTTCTTCAAGTCAAATGATTCACATACTAGCAAAATATCGTGATATCGAAATATTCTGCAAGTATCATTTCCAATAAAAATGAAGAATGGACATTTTTGGCATCTCTGGGTATTATTTGTCCATTTTGGCCATTTTTTGAGAATCTTTGGTCGTTCAGGTTCTTCACTTACTAAAATTCTTTCTTAACCTCATGAGCGGAAATTATGCGAGTAGTGTTCTTTCAATCACAACGCACATCTTCCTTCCTTCCTATTTCCGTTGTTTAACATAACTCGGACCGACTAACCGACACAAATCGACTAATAGAGATGTATGAACACAACTAAAAATGTATGTTTTTTTTTTGTATCTATGTGTATTTAATAATGGGGGCTCTTAACATTATATGCTACAAGTCCTGCAATAGCTTAATCTGACCTTGGTGACGTTTAATAATTTAGGACCTCTTGTGAAGCTTATAATCTTGTTAACAGGCGACAACTAACGCGAACGTTACCTTTGCTAATTTCTTCACTCGAGATTAACGTTATAAATAACAGAAAATTAATTTACAGACGAAATACGGCGAGTCAGATTGCTGTAAAGTGTTGGTCATTTGCAGAACTCTTGATTAGGATTAGAGCTTTACTGTAATCTCAGCCTTGACTGTCTAGAACAATCAACAGAATTGATTTATGTGAGCGTCATGAGGTTAAGTAAATATAACACCTTGTATATATATATAGTATTGCCCATAAATAAGTACATCCCTATAAATTTTCTTATAAAAACTTGATTTTCTTCAGAAAGCAAAAATCATCATCATCAGTCTTTCAACGTCCGTCGTTGGACACACATCTTCCCCATGATTCGCCATACTTCTCTATCATGGGACTCGCAGGGCCATGATTTCCTGAATTTGTGTAGTTCATCACTCCATCTTGTGTTCTGTCAGCCTCAGTTTCGCATGTGATCTCTGGGGATCCATGTCGTGAGATGTGATGTCCATCGGTTGTCTCTCATTCTTGCAACATTGCCTGCCCATTGCCATTTGAGTTTTTAAATAGTTTCTTTGATGTCACAACACACGTTTACTTCCTTATATACTGTGCTATCTTGTGATCTCTCCATGTAAGGTTGACCATGATTCTCTCATGTGCTGCATGCTTCTCAGTTTGTCGGTCTGTCTCTTGGTTAGGTTCCATATTTCAGCTCCATAAGTGACTATCGGGAGAATGCATTGATTGTACACTCTTCTTTTCAGGATTATTGGGATTGTCTGGATTTTGAAAGTCGAGCTTTCTCTGCCGAAGGCAAACACCAGGATTTTATTATTTCTAGTGAAGCATTATACAATCAAGCGGATACTATTCGGTGTTACTTATTACCAGACTCTACAGCATTGAGACACTGTAAACAAGACATGAATATCTAGTATTCCAAGAATTAGTACATTCTATTCAAAAAATATTTATCAATATCTGGTGTTACAGCTTTTATTCTGTAATATTACTTGTTGTAGACAAGATTGACTTCACTAGATTTGCGCAAACAACCACTTGAATATTTTTCTCCCTCTGAAAAAAAAATGCATTCTTTCAAATCCGTCTTGTTAGATTGTCGTTGTTCTCCTTCTTTTCGTTTCTGAACATTCCATAAGTGCTGAATTAGATTTTGATCCAACCACACGCTAAGCCAATCAAAAGCTTTTACCTGTAGCTTTTTCAAAAAACTGTTATTCTTTAGCGGAATGTTTTTGATCATTGTTATGCTGAAACACAACTGTTCCTCCACAGCGTCAGAGTGAAGGCAACAGGTTTTCCTTCCGTTTATCGATGCAACCTCTAGCATTCATGACTCCGTTTATAAAAGGCAGCCTACTCGTGCTATCAGACCTCATACAACCCCAGACCATGATGCATGCTCTAAGAATAAACAAATAAATTATAAAGAATCAACTACGCAATCACGATAAATAAGGAAATGAATAGAGGGCAAAAACATGATCCAGAGTATACCCATACATCATAAAATCACGAAAAGATGCACAATATGCTTAGAAGAAAAATTAAAAGTAATAAGCCATAAATTGCATGAAAAACTTCTCAATGATAGGGTTGACCTGGTATCTAAATGTAGACACCAATATGAATATATATCAAGATATGAATAAACTCCTGAAGCAGTTCCATTTTCTTTGATTATTCATTCTATTTACGTTGTCCACGCCGAGTGATACATTCACTGTGTAATAACGAGAGATCATTTCCGATAAGTGTTTTGACATAATATAACGCAATGTGTAACCATTCCGTCAGACCCTATATCTATTCCATAATAACATATACATATATAGCTATGTCATGGACGATGCGGGTTTCGATTTAGAAGAGTTAAGGTATTGCTGTACGGATGAGTTGAGTAGTGATAAAAAAGACAACCTGGTAATCTGTGCAAAGGAAGGAAAATTGATGATGATATTACAGTGGTAGTGGACATTTAATCCGTTTAGATACGACGGAAACAATGCATCAGATGAGCCAAACTGTCGTAAATTCTTTTCGAGTTGTATTCAAAGATTTCCACACACTGGGTATCTGATAAAGAACAAATTAATGGCTCTTAATTTCATTATTGTATCAATTTCTAATCAATTCGTAGTATAGTTACACTATTCTGCATTAATAAAGTTTTTCGAAAAATGCTTAAGAAACTAATTTCACAATTGGCGTAGTTATAGCTATCAAGCTTGAGAAGCTACCTGTTACTACTGTGACGAGTTCAATCCTCACTCGATGCTCTGTTTCCGAGGCCTTGTGTCAAATTAAGCTGTACATACAATGTAAAATACCGAAGCAGAGCCACCTTGACATTTACTAAGTTTAGCTAAGTTTGACACAAGGTCAATGTAGTGGAGCATCCGGAGCGAATCGAAACCCATTCCAGTAGGAATGGCCAGCATCACAAGTTTGTTACTTCACTAATTTGAAAGCTAGTGATTTCCTGAAATTACTGATATGGTCGAGGATTTTGTGAAATTCCAACAGATCTTTCAAAAATTTCACTAGGTTACTTGTAAACATCAACGTATTTCGTGTGAATATATGAACAAAGCACACTCCTTATAGTCTCCCACTGAGCTGAAACGGGGCCGAAACAAAAGATCGGACCTCAAACTGGGAACCATGGAACGTGCACAAGAAAGAATCGTGGTCAACGTCACATTGAGAGATCACAAAACAGCACAGCACATTGGAGAAAAAAAACAGGAGTCCAATGTGTCAAAGAAACCATTACAAAACTCATATGGCAATGGGCTGGTCATGGAGCAAGAAGGTCAGAAAACCTCTGGACATCACGACTTAGATCTTCAGAGATCATATGCAAATCGTCTACTGGCAGAAAATAAGATAACACGATGAACCAGACGAATTCAGAAAGTAATGGTGCCGTGACGCCCATGATAAAGATATCTGGCGAATCTTTGGTAAGGTCTCTATCAAACGACAGACGGTAAAAGGTTGATGTTAATAATAACCGTTATATATTCAGCAACGTGTTTCGAGTAAATATCGTAGAAAAAAAAATTCGATCCCGGAAAGAAGCCTATCACCTTCTTTGCATTTGAGAGACGAATAATAATGATAAAATATTAGATCGCTTTATGGCTGTCGTAAATAAAACAGCGCGACAGTTCATCATGCAGACGGACACGTGTGGAACTCTGACCAATCAGAAATGGAAGTGTTGAGCCTCCTTCAACGATTGTGGAAATATAATTAACGGTTGAACGCCATAAAAGATGGCGCAGAACGCCGGAAATTACGGAGAGAAAAGAGAAATTGAAAAATATAATCGTCTCAAAGGAATTATTTCAGAGGCTTATTTCACAGACGAGACAAATATAACACGTTGCAACTTTTTTTTTGTCAAGCTCCTACTGATTTTTTTCCAGTTTATTTTCGCGCTTAACAACAATGACAAAAAAACAGACGTAACGCACGAAGAGGAAATACTAATAACGGAGTTGAAATGAGTCACGTACTTTTAGGATAATATTGTATGGAGGAATGAGCTCTGCTTTGTTTACCTTTTAGACTTGAATGAAGCAACGGAGTCTGACCCTAGTGCAGCTAAGCTTGTTTACTTTTCCATTTTTCCCTGGGTAATGAGTGTTATTAGAAACTGTAATAACAGCTGCTAAAACTATCACCACTATCATCATCGGTTTATCTTAGCTCAGATCACATCAATGGAGCTAGAGGGCTGGAAATTTCAATACTTACTTCTTTACGTAAACCAAAAATGTGTTTTTTTAAAACTCCCCCACTAAATAGATTTTTTAGTGCGTGTGTGGGGGGGGTTAATTTTTAATGTAAGTTCATGCTGAATTGACCCTTAGCTTGTGCCCGCTGTTTTTTTTTTTTAAATTCTGACTTTCAGAGAACACCGCTCAACAAAAGGTACGATAAATATCTTATCTATTAGTCACACCTTTTTACAATTTTTTAATTGATCATCCTTACCACGGCATACTGCCGAAAGACATGAGTTGCATGACAGTTACAATTGAGTGACTAACCAGACCCGTTTTACTTTTAATTTGTTCCTGGGTGATGAGTGTTATTCCAATAGATAATGTCTAAAGTATGGAATACGTCAATTAATCCTCCCGAATTTTGCTTTTGAGAGTAATTATTTGAAATCCACATATTTCCAATTTGACACGGGTGAATTCGGATATTTTTCATCACATAAAGTGAGAAAACAATGACATACGACTATCACTGTTTTGGTCAACAAAAGCTAAGTTAGAAAGGAATAGTGTCCATTTTGACAATCTCCAGAACAAAGTCTGTATGTAAACCTATGATAACATCCACATTCCGTTAATGTGATTCGAACTCAAGACCAACTTTTCGCCAGTTTGGTGTGTCACTGGTTGAGCTAAATAGACATGTGTTAGGTATTAGAACTCATTTCTTTCTCATAAATAAATACGTCTATACACAGAGATTATTTTTATAATTTTTTTGTGTGTTATATATACAATACAAAAGTTTCAGTAATCATTTTCAGTCGGAAAAGAAGGCGGAGTAGAGTTTGGCCCTGTTTCGTAAATAAGAAGAATACAACAGTCAGCAACTTTTTTGGTCCCTGGGTAATAAGTGTCATTTTCTAATTGATTACTTCTAAAAGGTGTGAAAAAATTGGACGTTTTCAATCACATAAAACAAGAAAAACAGAAACATGAATATCAGTCCTGATAAAAAAAAGCGAAGTTTGAAGGGAATAATAACCATTTTCTAATTTTCTATAATTGATAAAGATTAGCAAAAAAAAAAAAAGAAAAAAAGGGAACAATCTGTGGAAAACCATGATCATTCCCGTCATGAGAGGATATCACATAAGGAAGGAGAGATGAAGTAATCTTAGGTGCTTAGTTACCGGGGATGGTCGGAATAAGTAAAGGGGGAATGGATAATCTGTCACAGTTGAAGAAGGCAGGGTGGGGGTAGGAAACCATTGCCACCAACACATTTTAGTAGGGTTTGATCAAAACCGTCATCCGATAGAGGTTTTTAGTGGGGGATAAGGTTTGCACATGAGAAGTAAAAACGTACAGTATTGACCGGAAGAAAAAAAATTTCTTCTGCTTTCGAAGAAAGATTAAACCGGGAAGTCTTTTGCTGAAATTAGCGAATGAAATTGAACTTGGTTAAACAAACCAAGCCCCCACCCACCCCCGCCCCACATTGTTTGATAGTCGTCTTTTGATGGGAAAAATTCCATGAACGAATCTTTAGTCGTCCCCTTCCACCCACTTATCAGAGAGGAGAGAGAAGAGAGACCGGTTCTCGAAAATTAATTAGCAAAAGGTCTTAACAAGAGCGGGGACGGGTCGCGTGGACATTTTTTCCTCATTAATAAGCGGAGAAAAGGGGGACTAAACACTTGAGAGTAGACATCTAACTGGAATACAGCGACTAATTAGGGAATCTGCACATGACCGAGCATTCGGTAAACACAGGAAAACGATAGGAAAATGAAATCGTTTAAACTGAAATGCTCGAGGCTGGTAATTTTATCAGTTGATGCTATTTATGTTAATTCTACAGATTCCATGTCAAATAACGCCGAGTGTCGCACGTTTGTCTCGAAGAGAAACAGGTGACATCGGGTGAGATAATGTGATTTTACATGACGTCATAATGATGGCTTCATGCTTGACGCGTTTGAACAACTAGTAACTCGAGTGACGAAATAAGAATAACAAGACTGGCTATTGCAAGGTTAAACTCGGCTCTGACTTGTATTCCGAATGAAAATGATCACTGCAACTTATTTATGGTATATATATATATATATATATATATATATATATATATATATATATATATATATAATAAAAAATCATAAAAACACAGACCATTTCTGGCTACTGCAAAGTTAGACTCGACTCTAGCTAGTATTACAACTGAAGATGATTACTGCAACTTATTCATTGTATATATATATATATATATATATGATAAAAAAATACGGACCATTTCTGGGTACTGCAAAATTAAACTCGACTCTAACTAGTATTCCAACTGAAGATGATTACAACAACTTATTTATTGTATATATATATATATATATATATATATATATAATAAAAAAAATACGGACCATTTCTGGGTACTGCAAAATTAAACTCGACTCTAACTAGTATTCCAACTGAAGATGATTACAGCAACTTATTTATTGTATATATATATATATATATATATATATATATATATATATATATATATATATATACATATATATATGTATATGTATATATATATATATATATATATATAATAGAAAATCATAAAAATACAGACCATTTCTGGCTACTGCAAAGATGAACTCGACTTCAACTTCTATTACAAATGAGGATGATTGCAACTTTCTATTTTGTATTTAGTGAATTTTATATTATCATTGAATATTATACGATATACATTAAGTACAGATGAAACTATTCAGTTCAAATCACGATTAGAGTACGTAGATTTTACAAATTGGTTTACACCCAAAGTGTGGGCGAGGATTGTTCTTGTTTTTGTTACCGTAGAAATATGAAGTCAACTCCAGTTCTGGCGTTTAGCAACAGATAAACTCATGGGTGTTTGTTGTCACTTTTCCAGAATGGATCGGAGGGTAAAGATTAATTTCCAGCGGGTGCAAAATTATATATTCAGTATATATCGTAAGAGCAACCCTGTTGCACGCGAAAATAAAACCGTCTTTCAACAGTGGTACCTCAAGTTGGGGTAACATAGACAAATTGTACAGTACCATTATTCATTTGTGATTACAATGTTCCAACTTATAGCATCCTCTCACCTAAGGCAAAAAAGCCTGATCCAGCGAGGATGGATACCCTGATCACCCCAGCGGAGTCTATGGACATATTTCATTTCTAGTAATCAATATTAAGATCTTCTCGGCCTCTTCATTCAGATCGTCAAGCGTTTTTTTGGTGGGGAGGGGATCGTGAAGATTGTCTGCAAAATTGACGATGTCGTCTGCAAACCTGAGGTTGCTTAGATATTCACTTTCTATTCTAATTCCTTTATTTTTCCAGTTTAAGTGGAGGTTCTCGATGGAAGGAATGCTGTGCGGACAGAGAAGAAAAAGAAGAGAAAAGAAAAGACTTCCAACTGTATCCAATTCTATCACAATTAGAGAAATTAATGAGGGGGACAGCTGCATACGTTAAACAGTTCCTTTGTTAAGCAACTGCTGTTTTAATAATATAATTAATTTCATTTTTCTTACAAAAAGCTTGACAATCATATTCTTCCCGGTTTATTTCTTGTCTAATTTTGTTCGCTATCTTGTGATACAAAAATTCATATAATCATTGTCTGTACTTGAAATATGTTATATGATTATCTTTCTACATAAACAATTATCAAACTTTTCAGAGAGAGAGAGAGAGAGAGAGAGAGAGAGAGAGAGAGAGAGAGAGAGAGAGAGAGAGAGAGAGAGAGAGAGAGAGAGAGAGAGAGAGAGAGAGAGAGAGAGAGAGAGAGAGAGAGAGAGAGAGAGAGAGAGAGAGAGAGAGAGAGAGAGAGAGAGAGAGAGAGAGAGAGAGAGAGAGAGAGAGAGAGAGAGTAAAGCAAGAACGATTGAACAGGAACGAAAAAAAGGAAGAGAGAATTAACTGGAACAAAACGAATGAACCGGGGTTAAAGGAAAAGAAAAAAAGAAGAGGAACAAATTTAGCTATGCAAAGGTAAAACTCCTTTGCTTCATAAAAATCTAAAAGGTAAACAGGAAATAATTTATCTTCAAACTTATCCTATATCAAATAGGGAAACTGAAAAAAGTTTGAATGAGTTCGAGAACTTTAAAAAATATATTCTAAATCAAATAAGAGAAAACAGCGGTCATTTGAATAAAAATAAAACAAAACGTATTTATTTAATAATCAACGATTCCTATGCACACAATGTCTGTTTTGAAGAATGGCAATAGATTCCGACATAACGTCATTCCATCATGAATTTCTTTTTACCCACCTTCTTTAAATTCAAAGCTGAAATAAAAAATCTTGAATTTTAACATCTGACTAATTGCAATCATCAAGTCAACTCTCTGGGTATTTGACAATAAATGAAAGAAAAAAACGGACAAACGAATAGGAAAACAGTAATTTACATACTGAACAGACAGAAATTTGATTACAAAAGTACAGAGGAAACAATAATTCGTTCAAATACAAAATTTAATAGTTCTGAAGAGTTATAATAAGTTAAGAGGCGCCATTGAAATAAAATTACTTTTTTCACACTGTGTACTTCGAGTGAGGTAAACATCAAAATTTAAAATGGTATTGCTATGTCACGTGGTCTTCAGTGACGACAATAGATAAAAATCATAATTTTTCTGTCAATAGAAAAAAAGGTTCAAATTAAATTGCATTTTTTGGGGAAAACAAGAAGCAAGTAACACAGAAACCATAATAACCTTTAAACTTGAAAACGAGAATTCAATACTGTTTTGTTGACGTGAAAAAAAAAACTCCAGCGGCCAAAAATGAAATAGTTCTGATTGGGATCTTAATAGAAACTGTCTGGTGACCAACGTCTTTTAAGCAGCATGCCGTGCTAGAGTGATCAACTAAAAGAAGGGGTGATCAACTAAAATAAGGGGTGATCAACGGGTAAGTTACTTGTATTGCCTTATGTAAGATCACTAAAATGTCCGAATTTTCAGAAAACAGGTGCGGACACTGTAGAACATAAACTAGGGAACCAATCTAGTATATACTTGCATTGTAAATTGACTGCCCCCACAAAAAAACAATTTTGGGGAACATAAAATAACATCTTTTCTAGACATAATGAGCAAATGGATGGATTTACAGCTCGCAATATAGGCGCAGATTCACCTGAAAACTGAAGAAACCATGTTGATATTTTCATTTGACCATTCCAATCAATAGATTCTCAAGCTTTTTTTTTTTCAAAACATAAAGAGTGAATATTCAAATGTTCAGCCTTCTAGCTCCATTGGTGTGGTCTGTACTCATGATATGTACATAGCCAGTCAGCTAGTGAGACTTACAGGGAAACAGAGATAAAAAAAAACTGTTTTGACAGTTGACAGTCTTGATAGACGGTTTCTAACAAAAACAAACAAAAAATAAATAAATTAAAACACACCCAAAACAAAAAAGCAAACAAACAAACGAAAAAACACAACACAAAAAATCTCTTAAAACAAAAAACAAAATACGACAAAAAACAAAACTTAATCTCCGTGAAGCATCAGTAAGGAAATGCTTCAGGCTCAAACATCAATCGTTAACTTTCTCTTAGCTCTTGGCAAAACAATCTGTCGATGTTTTCTTCCGTCTCTCAGTATTAAATCCATTATTTATAACTTCCAACAACCCAGAACCATTGTTCGAATATCGAGGCAAATCGATACCAACAAATGCAAGTCATTTTGATAATAATAACGAAATCATTCATAAGATCACTAAGCTAAAATTTCATTTCTTCAAGAGTCCTTCAAAGAAGACTCTTGCCTGGTATCCAATCATTGAATATAGTAATTATTCGGTAGATCATTCGTATCTCACGTAAAAAAAAATCATCGTAGCCCGCGCGCATATGGAAACTAATCAACTTACACTTATCTAAAAAAAAGATCTTTCATCTGATATTATCTAAAAAATACCATTTAAAGATTTGGGCATTCTTAGTACGTCCAAAATTATGATGATCATGATCATCATCAGTCTTTTAACGTCTGTCTTTGGACATAGACCTTCCCCAGGATTCGCCAAAATTCTCTATCATAGGCGTCGCGGAGCCAGTATTTCCTGAATTTGTCTAGTTCATCTCTCCATCTTGTGTTCTGTCGGCCCCGGTTTTGCATGTGATCTCTGGGGATCCATGTTGTGAGACGTGATGTCCATCGGTTGTCTTTCATTCTTGCAACATAGCCTGCCCATTGCCATTTGAGTTTTTTGATAGTTTCTATCACGTCACGGACACCCGTTTTCTTCCTTATAGAGACCCTCGAAAGCACTTTTGGGAAGAAAAACAAACTCTATTAGATGGTGCCAACTCTTGAACTCATGAACGTTTTCAAGGAAGTTGCCCTAAAGATGGGAGAAGAATCCAAAGATGGACCACACAGACACATTTGAATCCATAGAATCTGTAGCCCATTCGGCAGGTTGATCGGGTGGGCCATTTGTGGGGCTACGTGAATTCGATTATTCGTACTAACATCTCTCTCTTTTGAAAATTATTTTCCGTTTCAGTCGATGCACTCTCGAACCTTCCTAAATTTGAGTTCAATTCTGTAATTAGGCATTGCCATTGTAAGGCCCCAGTACAAAGTCTTGAGTTTATTTTGTGTTCATGCTGTAACAAGAACAAGCTTCACCCAAATTAGGGCGGACAACCGATATGTAAAATCTGCATTCCCCTTCTGTGATTTAGAACTCAAAACCAACTGATTGTTAGGAGGCTGTCTTATTGATTGAGATAAATTGACAAGTCTTAGTTATTAACGAAATCATACAGAAACGCACGGACTTAATCCATAGATCAATACATTAATCCAAAAATTATGATTTTTTTTCTTTTATGTACACAATACTGAAGTTGCAGTAACCATCGTCAGTCAGAATACATGAAGTGGAATTTGACCATGCTGCAGATAGTCTTGTGATCCAAACTAGTATCCTTATCTTTGTTGTTTTGACTACTTGGTCAACAAGTTCTGGCTGTTATATTCTTCAGCCTTGTTGCGGTTGTCTTAACTCTTGATATAATGTATTGTCATCATTCATACTTTAGTAAATTGAGTGGAAGAAATTTTATAAAAAATTGCAAAGCAGAAATTTAATCTCCGTAAGGAGGCGTTGAGTTGGTGAACAAGTAACAGCACTGAAAGTGGACTCGGCAAACCGAGTTCAAACTCCAGCAACGACAATTTGTGATCATTTTTCTCTAACGTCTTTGGGAAAAAACATGAATACCTCTTCATTCTTAGCTGTGAATGGAACAGTGAAGCGAGTGACACCACTGTGGGTGCTTGTCTCCTTTAAGCCTATTTCACATATCACATACTGGTAGAGTAAGTTGTAATGTAATATACTGAACCCAAAGAAGCGCGACTGAAGCTGTAGCCAGCATAAGGGCACAAGATTTTTTTTTCTTCCATGGAAGAGAAAATGGCTTTAAAATGACTTTCCAGCTTCCTTCAAATTATTTTCAGTCCGGAGTTCAGTCACTGCTCTTTTCCCATGGATTCAAAGGTCAATAAAATTGCGTCCATTACAAAGGATATGTGTCAGACTCAGTATTGTTAAGTTTTTATACCATTTTTGTCAGTTTCAACAATAGTATTGACCACACCAAAAGCTAGGAATGCCATACACCAATAAGAGTCATGCACATAAAATGTAGAGACGAATTCGCTCTCTCAACTCCAGTCGACTTGTTTTATTACAGGAACTATTGGGAAAAGAGATTGAATGGGATACGTAGTTTTGGAATAATATTTTATGGAAAAATTAATCATATTTTGTTTACCTTTATCGGACCAACGTTTGTAAGAAAATTCAAGAAGTTTTTAAAGTTTTTTTAAGATTTTTATATTTTTGAGGTATTTCAGGAACAATTTAATAATAAATTTCTAAGAACATCGAAACGAAAAAATTTTCCATTTCGATAATTTATTATTTGTTTACCTTTAAGATTTCAATGAAGCAACAGAGTTAAGCCTTGGCGAAGCCAAGCTTGTTATTATTTATTCCAAAGTAGGGGATTTCGTATAATTTTGTATTATACATAACTATAGTCACTTATGGAGCTGAAACATGGAACCTAACCAAGAGACAGACCCGAAAATTGAGAACCATGCAACGTGCACATGAAAGAATAATGCTGGGCCTCACATAGAGAGACCACAAGACAGCACAGTACATCCAAGAAAAGACAAGACTTAGAGACATCATAGAATCCATTAAAAATCTCAAATGGCGGTGGGCTGGCCATGTTGCAAGAATAGCAGACAATCGATGGACATCGCGACCCACAACATGGATCCCCCAAGACCACATACGCAACCGAGGCCAGCAAAATGTTAGATGGAGAGACGAGCTAGACAAGTTCAGGAAGTACTGGCTCCGTGACGCCCATGATAGAGAAGTGTGGCAAATCCTTGGGAAGGTCTATGTCCAACGACGGACGCTAAAAGACTGATGATGATGATGAGGAGATTTCGTATAATTTTGTATTATACATAACTATACAAAGATAACTTTTAAATCTGATACTTTCTAATATCAAAATGTTTAAGACGCCAGTCACATTATCAATAAACCTTATTATGGTTGAAACACAGCATAGTGATAAGCTATATCAGTATAAACTAGCATGTTTAGATGCATTTAGATTAAAAACGATCAGGCTCTGCCTGTCTGTCACGCTTTTTTGTGGTTTGATAACTCGGAAACTAATGGAGATAAAAACATGGGTTTTCACCAATCGATAAACCATTATTCTCAGATTTATTACGTATGCGGCAAATGTGGTGGTTTAGCTGCAAAAATTGTGGTGTATTTTTCTCGATCTAGTCATATTTCGGTAATCCTTGCTTATGCAGATGATAAGTGCGTCAGCTAAACACGGCACACACCCAATGTGATTTCACATTTGTATGAGTAAAGATTACCTCATTTTTAGCGTATTTCAGGAACGGATTATGATTTTCTGAATGTTTTTCCGCTAGACAATGAAACATTAGAAAACATCCATTGTGTAAGCAAGTGAGCATTTCATCCCCACTTGTAAGGATTTGTTACCAGTTTTGATGATAAAAACACAATCTGCAAACACGTTCCCAAGGCAAGAAATTTCATTACTGTCAGTTCTCTGAAGAAAGGAATAAGATGTTTAGACTCTGTAATAAAAAAATTCAAACTTACATTTGCAGACGACATCGTCCTTTTCGCAGAGAACCTACACGACCTCCAACTAATGCTAGATGAACAAAACGAAGAAAGCAAAAAAGTCTGCCTACACATGAACTTCAGTAAAACGAAAATCATGTGCAATTACCATGTTCAGAATAAGAACATGACAGTCACGATAAAAGATGCAAAACTCGGGAAGGTGGACACTACATCTACCTAGGACAACGAATCTCCATGAGATCCTCAAAAGAAGAGGAAATAAAGCGAAGAATCACTTTGGGTTGGCAAGCCTTTGGCAGAGCAAGCTCAACTTTCAAAAACCAGATGACTCCAATAATCCTAAAAAGAAGAGTATACAACTAATGCATTCTCCCGATAGTCACTTAAGGAGCTGAAACATGGAACCTAACCAAGAGACAGACCTACAAACTGAGAAGTATGCAACATGTGCATGAGAGAATCATGCTCAACCTCACATGGAGAGATCACAAGACAGCAGGGTATATAAGGAATAAAACGGATGTCCGTGACATCATAGAAACTATTAAAAACTCAAATGGCTATGTTGTAAGAATGAAAGACAACTGATGGACATCACATTTCAGAACATTGATCCCCAGAGATCACATACGAAACTGAGGCTGACAGAATACAAGATGGAGA